>CM061062.1:96093192-96400669 GCA_030762895.1 Sophora flavescens | reverse complement strand
GATCTGAGAAGGCCTTTAAATAAGGATTCTGTTTCTCAGCCGCTCACGGGCGAGGCATTTCTCGCAACGCGAAATTAAGCATTCGCCGCTTCAAATTTTTTGGATTTTCAGAGGCGTAGCTTTTATTCGCGGGCGAGTCTTCAAACCCCCAATCATGCAGCTGCGTGACCTTCATCACGCCAGGCCGTGATGGTCTCCGTCTTCCAGTGGTCTTCAAACTCTCGTGGGGCGAGACGCTGGGCGAGAATCAATTATGTCCTTCATCTCGCCTAGGCCGTAATTTTGGTCTCGATCCAAGTCTTCATTCTCTCACGAGGGGAGATGTCTCTCACTAGTGATCTTCAAACCTCAATTTGTCACAATTGATATTAATCACGACTATGCCGTGATAGTCTCTCTCTTGGTCTTCAGCTCTCCGGAGTAGAATACACTCGCGGGGCGAGTGTCTCCAGAATTGCAATCTCCACTATTTCTGGCTTTCCTTGACTCCTGAGCTTCACTTATTTAACCTCGAAACAACAAAAAGTTACCCACAAGCGTAATTCTATTCAAAATAACCTAAAACTACACAAAATACGCAAATGAGTCAAAGTCCAACTTAGGAACAAACAAGGCAAATTTGGGCGAAAACCAGAGTGAACTCGAATAAATAGGCACATAAACCCCTAGTTCATCTAGTCATAAAACTAGATAAGCCAGAGGCTTATCAAAATACCCCAAACTTAAACCTTGGTTGTCCCCAAGCAAGCTTAAAACTCAAAACGACTCAAGACTTGGGTAAGCCTAAAGATCTAATCAATTTCGCACAAATTTCATACAACTTTACAAAACAGTTTTTTTTTCTCCAATGATCTTCCCATATATTAACGTAATCCCCACATTCATTTACTTTAAACTTTGAGAACTTCATCATTCATGCAATCATTAATCTAAGTTGAGGTTCGTGAGTCACCCACACAAAGAAGATCACCAAATTTCCAAACAATTGCCTTCCTCACAGGGTATGTAAATTTCACTCATTCGCTCAAATCACAAGGCTTTCAATTTTTTCACTCAATTTCACTTATCAAGAGCACTTCCCATGAATTTGATTTTCATCCCAAAAAATGGTTCCCACGAAAACATGCATGCAACATCGTAGGTCTTTTAAAGGTTGTAATGAGGCCTGGCTCAAGGTAAGATATTCAAAGGATAGAGGCTAAGTCCCTAGGATCAATGAGAGCATGAAACTAATATCACAACAATTGAATTTACTCTCATATTATTTTCTTCCTTGCATTTGGTGGCTACACACCTCTTCCTTTTATATTTATTTTTCTTTGCCCTTTTTGGCATTTATTCAATGCTTTCATCACCCTTTTTTTTTTCCTCAAGCCTTCGGCCCTTACTTCCGTTTTTTTTTTTTTCTCAACTATGATTCATGAACTTGTAGCCACCCCAAACTTAGTTCCACAACAACACTCACAAAGCTAAAATTCCATACTCTCCTAAATCCTAGGATAGGGAAAATCATGGTTTTTCTGAAGTTAATGGCTTGTAATGCAAGGTCATCAAGAACAATAGGCTTCAAGGCTCAATGTGGCTAACTAGGGATCATTCATCAAGGTTGGTTCAATTTATGGCCAAGTAGTTAAGTCAAAGAAAATTGCCTAAATCATTTGATGCAACACATAGTCATGCAAACCATAAAGAGATTCAAGCTGAATTCGGGAAAGTGCAACTCACAGTGATTCACACATTCAAAAACAGAGTTGGAAGCTCAAATCCTCACCTGGACATTTTGCAAATTGTTTGACCGAGATACAATTCCTAGTGTGTGCACCTCCTCACCCCAAACTTATCATAAATCAAGCAATTATAATAAATCTCAAAGTTCAATTTTCAATTTTTAAGTGGGGATCAACTTTTCTATTATTAGAACCTAGGGGATCATCAATGGTCAAATAATTCATGCAATCGATCTATGCTCAATTTAATCAAAATCCAACAAGCTTGCCGAGCCACGACATTCATACAACGACTCTTGATCTTCTCAAATTATTCAAGAGCGACAAACAAAAACAAAAACAAAAACAAAAAGAAAACAAAAGTTAAGAGAGGAGAGGGATACCTAGCTTGGGTTGCCTCCCAAGTAGCGCTTGCTTAACGCCCCGAGCCCCGACTCAAGTCACCCCGCAGGGTTAATCCCGATAAAGCACTTGCTTGCCAATCGGGGACTGATTCCCCATGATATATAATGCTTTAGCCTTTGCCCATTCACCTTGAAGTTGCTTCTAAGCCCCTTCCAATTACTAATCGCTCGTATGGGAAGACTTGTAGGATCTTGAATGGTCCTCGACCACCTCGATTTCAGCTTTCCAGAAAGAGCCTCAACCTTGAATTATAGAGAGTACCATTTGTCCGGCTCAAACCTTCTAGGCAAGATGTGCTTGTCATGCCATGCCTTAGTCCGCTCCTTGTAGATTCTAGCATTTTCATAAGCTTGCATGGATCTCGGACAACTCATTCAGATCCAAAAGCCTCTTCTCACCTGGCCGTCAAGTCAAAGTTGAGCTCCCGAATTGCCCAATAAGACTTCTCTTCCAACTCCACCGGTAGGTGGTATGCCTTTCCAAACACCAAGTTGTAGGGAGACCTTCCAATTGGAGTTTTGAACGTTGTCCTATAAGCCCATAAAGCATCATCCAATTTCTTTGACCAATCCTTCCGTGAGGAGTTGACAGTTTTTTCAAGGATACGCTTCAACTCACGGTTGGATACCTACCGCTTGCCCATTTGTTTGGGGATGATAAGGAGTAAGCGACTTATGCTTGACCCCATACTTTCCGTGCTTGTGCAATGGATTGTTGCAAAAGTGGGATCCCCATCACTAATCAACACTCTAGGGACCCCAAACCTAGAGAAGATATTGCGCCTTAGGAATTCCATGACTACTCGCGCATCATCCGTAATTGTCGGGATTGCCTCTACCCACTTCGACACATAGTCCACAGCCACCGAATGTATTGGTAAGAGAAGAGGGTGGAATGGCCCCATGAAATCTATCCCCATACATCAAAGAGCTCTACTTCAAGCATGCAATTCAAGGAAGTTCATGCCGCTTTAGAGATATTGCCAACTCTTTTGGCACCGATCACAGCTTCTCAACAAAGGTACGGGCATCCTTGAAAAGCGTTGGCCAATAAAACCTGCTTTGAAGAATTTTTTTCAGGTCTTCTTTCCCCCATAGTGCCCACCATAATCCGAGCTATGACAATGCCACAATATGTTTCCGATCTGGCCATGGGAATGCACCTCCTTAAGATCCCGTCTGAGCATTGCTTGAAAAGATATGGGTCCTCCCACATATAGTACTTTGCATCCGAGAGAATTTCTTCCTCTGTTGACGAGTCCAATCTTGCGGAACCACATTTGAAGATTTGAAGTTGGCCATGTCCGCGAACCAAGTAGGGGAATTTTCAATAAGTGCTAACAGCTTTTCATCGGGAAATTCTTCCTTGATGTCTAACGACTCCCTCCTTGGTGTCCGGATTTACCAACCTAGATAAGTGGTCCGCCACACCATTCTCGGATCCTTTCCTCGCCCTTAATCTCTACGTCAAATTCCTCGCAAAGAAGAATCCACCGCATTAATCTAGGTTTGGCCTCTTGTTTTGTCATCAAGTGTTTTATGGCCGCATGATCAGTTAAAACCACAATCTTAGATCCCACGATGTAGGATCTAAACTTATCCAAAGCAAACACCACGGCAAGTAGCTGTTTTTCAGTGGTGGAGTAATTAGCTTGTGCCTCATTCAAAACTTTACTTGCATAATAAAATGACATGAGCTAATTTCTCCACCCTCTGCCCCTAAAAAAGCTCCCACCGCATAATCACTAGCATCACACATGATTTCAAATGGCAAATTCCAATTAGGTGCAAGTGATTATGGGTGCGTGACAAGCATATTTTTCAAAACGATGAAGGCATTTAAACAAGAATCATTAAAATCAAAGGATACATCCCTTCACAAGAAGGTCGCATAAGCGGCCTTGCGATTTTGGAGAAGTCTTTGATGAATCTCCGTAGAACCCTGCATGCCCCAAAAACTCCTCACCCCTTTACAGTGGTTGGTGGGGGCAGCTTCTCAATTAACTCGATCTTCGCCTTATCAACCTCAATCCCCGTGGGAAATTTTATGCCCCAAGACTATACCTTCCTTGACCATGAAGTGGCATTTCTCCCAATTGAGCACAAGGTTAGTCTCTTGGCACCTTTTAAGCACCACACTCAAGTTCCTTCAAGCAGTTGTCATATGAGGTTCCAAAGACCGAGAAGTCGCCCATGAACACCTCAACGCATTTCTCCACCATGTCCGAGAAAATAGAAAGCATGCACCTTTGGAAAGTGGCAGGGCGTTGCACAATCCAAAGGGCATCCTCCTATAGGCAAAGACTCCATAGGGACAAGTGAAGGCCAGTCTTCTCTGGTCTTGAGGATCCACCACAATTTGATTATAATGTGAGTAACCATCCAAGAAACAGTAGTACTCATACCCGGCTAGCCTCTCAAGCATTTGATCAATGAAGGGAGAAGGAAGTGATCCTTTCTTGTTGCTTCATTTAGTCTTCTCATGTAATCGATACAAACTCTCCACCCCGTGATGGTCCTTGTTGGGATCAATTCATTGTTTTCATTAACCACCACTTGTTGTTCCACCTCTTCTTTGGGGACCACATGAATCGGACTAACCCAGTTGTTATCCGAGATTGGGCAGATGATTCCGGCATCTAAAAGCTTAATCACTTCCTTTACGCATGCCTTCTTTCATGATGGGGTTTAGCCGTCTCGTGGTTGAACCACCGCTTATAACCATCCTCCATCAAGATTTTATGCATGCATAGGGAAGGGCTTATACCTTTTAGGTCCGAAATCTTCCACCCAATGGCGGATTTGTGTTCCCTAAGAACTCTCAACAGCCTTTCTCCTCTTCATCCTTTTTCAAGGCATTGCTAATGATCACCGGATGTTGTCCCTCCTCCCCCAAGAATGCATACCTTAAGTGGGTTGGGAGTTGCTTCAACTCCGAGCTTTGTTCTCTTCTTCCTCGCCTTGGTGTTGAGCTTTTCCTTTGCACTCTCATCCTCGGGAGACTTGGTAAGGCTTCCATGTGCTTCAAGGACTCAAGATAATCCTCATCTCCCAAGGGGTCTTCTTCCTCACTATCATAATCATAATCATGGGATTCTACCAACACTTGTGCAAGTGATGAACCATGGGCTTCTCTAGTGGTCTTTTCCTTGACAATCGAGCCCACCACATCCACTTGATAGACCTCTGACCTCTCCACTGGGTGCTTCATTGCCTTGAAGACATTGAAGACTACATTCTCATCTTGTACACGGAGGGTGAGTTTCCCTTGTTGCACATCAATCAAAGCACGCCCTGTGAAGCACGCCCTGTGGCCAAGAATGGCCTCCCAATATGAGGGGGATCTCGGCGTCTTCATCCATATCGAGCACCACAAAATCCCGGGAAATATGAATTTGTCCACCTTCACTAGCAAGTCTTCGACAACCCCATAAGGGTATTTGAAAGAGCGATCGGCTAGTTGGAGTGACATCCGTGTATCCTTGGCTTCCTTAATCCCCAACTTCTTCATCATAGAGAGGGGCATTAGGTTGATGCTTTGCCCTAGATCACACAACGCCTTCCCTATATTCATCTCTCCAATAGTACATGGTATCGAAAAGGAACCTGGATCCTTCAACTTTGGAGGAAGTTTTCTCCGAAGAATGGCACTCGCACTCCTCGGCCAAAGCAACCGCTTCCTCATCCACTATTTTCCGCTTCTGGGAGAGAATCTCCTTCATAAATCGGGCATAAGACGGCATTTGTTCCAGGGGCTTCCGCAAATGGAATGTTGATCTGAAGTTTGCGGAAAACATCAAGGAATTTATCAACTGTTTATCCTGAAGGGGCTTCTTCAATCTCTCGGGGTATGGTACCTTCATGTAGGACGGGAGGTCCTTGGGCTCTGCCCACTTCTTTCTACGAAACTCTTCATCTACAAGCTTTAACTTCCCTCCTTGCTCCTGCCTTACTTCTTGCTAACTCCTCTTCTTTCTCAGGTTGTTCTTCCTCAACATGTGGTGGGTTTGAGACCTCAACTTCCGGAGAACTAGGTGCACCCTCGTTAGATTCCAGACTCTACCGCTCTAGTGGTTACGGCATTGCACTCGGCTCTTAGGGTTGTTCTCGGTGTCACTTGGGAGAGTGCCCGGAGACGCCATTTAATTGCTTCGAGGAAATGCGCTATTTGTGTCTCCGATTCTGAATTGTCGACCCCGTATGAGTCGCCAACTTGTCAATGGCAAGTGTTTGTGTTGATCGACGATTTCTCCATTGCTGCACTCATCTTGATTGACGATTTCTCCATTATCGCACTCATCTTCTCAATAGCCAGCCTCCCACTTGTCTTCCACTATCTCAGGTTGCAACCGATTAGGCCCCGAAGAGCCTGCCGAGGATTGCACTCGCTGGATCCCAATGTTTGGCCTCGACCGTTGAGGTTGTTGTCCGGCCAGACCACCACTAGCATTACTCCAAGCGAAACCCGGGTGGTCTCTCCTCATATACCCCCTATTCTGATTCTGATTGTAGTCATTATGTCTGTTTCTCTGATAATTGTTCTGGGGCACAGTGTCATAGAAGTTGTGGCATGAATCCACATGTTCCTGAGAGAAATTCAGCGGGCAAATTTGAGTGTCATGATCCCCATTGTAGTTGTCACAACCCGGAGGCATCCCCTCATGTATCACATTAACCCTCTTGTTTCCAGACAAAGCTTCAATCTGCATCTTCAACAACTGTTTTGCTCAAGAATGGCCTCCATTGCCCTAATCGATTCCATTTGAGGTTTCCCTTCCACTATTGTAATCATTATATGTCATTTTCTCTAACAATGCCCATCCATCCTACCGGATAAAT
Source organism: Sophora flavescens (assembly GCA_030762895.1). Classification (NCBI taxonomy): domain Eukaryota; kingdom Viridiplantae; phylum Streptophyta; class Magnoliopsida; order Fabales; family Fabaceae; genus Sophora; species Sophora flavescens. The sequence goes on along the minus strand of CM061062.1, from coordinate 96,393,699 downwards.
AAGAGAACGAGCCGCCACCTGCGCATCACAGCTCATCCGATAGCGTCCCCTCAACCCATTAAAGAAATGTTGAACTTTAGAGACCGGTCGAAGAACGCTGAAGCGGCATCTTTTCTCAATAAGCCATTGTACCTCTCCCAAGCTTCATTATATGTTTCATCCTCTGCCTACCCGAAAGATGTAACGACTATTCTTGCTTGTGCCGCCTCTCGAGGAGGAAAATATTTGGTTAGGAACTTCGTGCCATTTGCTCCCAAGTTCTGATGTCTGTTCCTATCCAAGCCGTCACCCAATCGCGAGCGACATCCCTAAGAGAGAGAGGGAAAAGCGCAAGCGTTTAAACTCATCCCGAGAGACTCCCTGGTCTTCTCAAGTCACAAGCTTCCAGGAAACGAGTGATGTGTCTATGTGGTCCTGTTTGCCACTCCCATCAAATTGATTCTCCCGGATCCGGAATGTGACACATGCTTCAACTCGAAGGAGTTCAGTGTTCAAAGTTGCCCCTCACAATAGAAGAGTCACAATCACCCAAGCTGGGTAGATCGTACTCAAGAGAGGCTTGTAACGAGGAGGAGGAGGAGGAGGATTTTCTTCGGCCATGTCCTCTATTTTAATTGCTTCCAACCTCTTCCTTTCTCCTCGGCTTTTTTCTTAATTGCCTCTCGGTCCTGGTGATCTCTGAATCGAATAGCAAGTCCTCTTGTGAAAGGGTACCTCGCATACAAAAACACGGCAAGACCAAGTGGAATCAAAGAAGTAGAGAGATATAATAAAGAAATAACAGAAAAATAAAAATAAAAATCAACTTAACCAATCAATCAAATTTCCTAAAAATTAGGAAAACTGGTCATGCCCAATCCGCAAGAACGGCGCCAAATACTTGTTGTGACTCAGGCAAGTGTACCGGGTCGTCGCAAGTAATAAAAACACGGTAAGAGTTTACCGAGGTGGAACACAAGGATTGGGCTACCAATTCTACCAATTCGCGAGAAATTCGATAGGTTTAGTTAAGCGAAGAAAGTTGTTGTGAGAGAGAGATTAAGATCGCAATTCAAATAAGAAATCGATTACAGCTAAGATGATTAAATTCAGAAATTTAAAATATCTAGGGTTTCAAATCCACCTACCCAATCATGCATAGTACCCAAGTGATTATGTATTCCTCCCTAGATTCAATTACAATGTCAACCGGACCCCAATTTTTCCTAAATTCACAGCCGTGCGCAATAGGACGTATTCAACGAATTGGATTAATTACTCATAAAGTCTCATAATCCTAATCCTCGAATTCTGTTAATTCTTGTTCCCTACGTGGTTGCACTAATCTCCTACCCACTATCGCAATATTCAATTAGTGATCCCAATTCAAGTTCTAAAACGCGAATCGCCTAGTCGGTCTTAACGCTGTTTAACTAGTTAATCACGCTAGCATATGATCAACACAATAATATTAGAATTGGAAAACATTTATTGAGAGAAGGGAGAAAAACATACATCACATGAACACTACACAGCCATGGGTGGCTTCATCGATCCCCTAGACGAGGGGATTAGTTTCTCATGCCCGTGACGACGCACAAACAATCGGCAATAATCTCCATAATAATAAACTAAAAGAAGAAAAGAAAAGAGAAGGGAGACGCAGCTCCGAAAACAAGGATTCGCACTACTACTTTGATCTAAACAAAGTGGCTAACTACTCGATATCAAATTTTGATCCGAGAAGGCCTTTAAATAAGGATTCTGTTTCTCACCCGCTCGCGGGCGAAGCTTACTCTCGCGATGCGAAATTAAGCATTAGCGCGCTTCAAATTTTGGATTTTCGCGAGGCGAGCTTTTATTCGCGGGGCAGTCTTCAAACCCCAATCAGTCACAGCCGTGACCTTCATCACGCGCTAGGTCGTGATGGTCTCATCTTCCAGGGTCTTCAAACTCTCGCGGGCGAGATGCTTTCAGGGGCGAGAATTAATTCTGTCCTTCATCATGGCTAGGCCGTAATGGTCTCTGACTTCCAAGTCTTCATTCTCTCGCGAGGCGAGATGTCTCTCGCAAGGCGAGTCTTCAAACCTCAATTTGTCACAGTAGTGACCTTAATCACCGCTATGCTTTGTGATAGTCTCTGTCTTCTTTGGTCTTCATACTCGCGGGCGAGAATACACTCGCGGGCGAGTGTCTCCAGAATTGCAATCTCCACTATTTCTTGGCTTTCCTTGACTCCTGGAGCTTCACTTATTTAACCTGAAACAACAAAAGCACCCACAAGCGTAATTCTATTCAAAATAACCTAAAAACTACACAAAATACGTAAAATGAGTCAAAGTCCAACTTAGGAACAAAACAAGGTAAATTTGGGCGAAAACGAGAGTGAACTCGAATAAATAGGCACATAAACCCTAGTTCATCTAGTCATAAAACTAGATAAGCCAGAGGCTTATCAAGAAACACTTCAAATCGTGCTTCAAATGAAGGTAGCTCTATGCATACTAGTGGTTCTATATCTATGGGTGAGCATGCACGTAGAATGGTAAGACACTTGAAATTGTTTGCTTGAGTATTTAATTTTATGAACTATTGTGAATTTTCTCATTGAAGTTATGACAAAGTGTAGAAGGTAGCTACACAGTCAAACCTTCCATAGAACAAGTGTTTGCTAAATGCCATTTGAAAAAGGACAACACTTGGGTTGATAATAGATATGAGAATGCCATGGTATGTGGTGTTAACTTTAATTTTTCTATAACTTTTGTTGCATGCATGGTTCAAAATTGTTTGTTAGTGAAATGACTAATAAAAGTCAAACTGTAATGTTTTGTAAGGAAATTTTAAAAAGAGAAAATCAGAGCTTTCAGTATTGTCATTGTGTCAACATGAGGATGGTGACGGGCTGTCTTGTGAAAGCCAAAATATGCCAGATGACTTGACTATTTGGAAAGAAGTAGTTCCTAAAGGCAAAAAAAGGACATTATATGGTCTAGGTTCTATAGGAACAAATATCTCTTCAAAGTATGCTGTCAATTCATCCTCAAGTGCATCTAAGGACACAAACACGGAACAAGAGCTAATAAAGTGGTAGGAAAAGGTTAAAGAGAAAGAACTTATAAATCAAGAGCAAAAGCGTAAGTTGGAGGAGCAACAAAAGAGGATTGAATCAACTGAAAGTTTGGTTGTTGCTTTATTTGGAAAGTTAAATATGCCACTACCTCCAAACTTTGTTCCTGTGACAACTATGCAAGATGGATCAAATGAGACTAGTGAGCCCTCTAATGGCGACAATGATGATAATTTTAATGTTGATTGATGGCTTTGATCTAGATTTGTGAGTCCTTAAATGTCTCTACTTTGTTTTGATTTAATATAGATTGATGACACCTTGATGACACTAGTTAGTTTTATGTTGTTTTAGATCGATAAACATATTACTCTAGTTTGTGTTACTTTGTTATTGACTAATGAGTACTTTGATCATAGTGGTTTGTTTTATTGTGCTAGAACTAGAATGATGAAACACTTATATGAATTTAGTTTATGTGATTGATCTTGACTGTTAGGTAAAAATATTAACATGTATACTTGATTGTTTTTCACAGGTTAATGTCTTGTTAGAAATTTGTTCAAATATGTCAAAATTTTCAATTCAGTTTTATCTCAATCTGTGTGAAACTAAAACTTGAATAATGATTTTGATATTTCATCTCAGTGTTGTTTCAAAAGTAAATTAAGCCAATTTATAAATTTGAGTCAATTTCCTTTATAAAAAAAATAATTTTTATTAAATTTTTTAAAAATAAGTATCATAAGGATAAACGTTTCTGTCTTAAATCCGTGCGAAAAGAGGATTGAATAAATTTATTTATTTAATCTGTGGGAAATCTGTCCCAAATAAAATCACAACATCCGTCCCAAATCCGTTGGAAAACAAAAATAAATCTGTTCGAAATTCGTCCAAACAATGACCAATAAAATCACAACATCCGTCCCAAATTCGTTGGAAAACAAAAATAAATCTGTCCGAAATTCGTCCGAACAATAACCAATAAAATCACAACATCCGTCCCAAATCCGTTGGAAAACAAAAATAAATCTATTCGAAATTCGTCCGAACAATAACCAAAATCCGGATTTGCACGTTGTCCATATTCCGTCCGCAATCCGTCTGTAAATAATTTCGGACAGAATTTGGGACGGATTTTATAATTTCCAACAAGGCTTTTTCAGACGGGTGTCATTCCGTCCGAAATCCGTCCAGAATGAATTATCCATCCGAAATCCGTAGGAAACTTGTCCAATTTTCGTCTGAAATCTATCTGTAAATCTGTCAAAAAAAGATGGATTTCTAGTAGTGAACCGATTATCGGTCGCTAAAAATGGTTACCCATACAATGCGACCAACCGTAGCTGACCGTTTTTTTATTATTTAGCGACCAAATTACTGCCGCAATTTAGTGACTGAATTATTATTTCGGTCTCTAAAAGCTTAGCGACCGGATTATCGCCCACCACCATGAATTTAAGCTAATCTTGGTCCGCTAACTTAAATAGAGACCGAATTAGAAAGTTTAGCGACCGAATATGACGGTCACTAAACAGTTCTTTTTTTGTAGTGAGTGGTGAGCTTGAGGGAAGAGGAACTGGAAAATAATATGCCATGTCCTAGAGCCTGTTTGATACACTTTAGCATATGATGTACTGGTTGTAAATGAGTGGACCTCAGGGCCTGCATGTATTGACCAAGTTTGTTCACTACAAACATTATATCAGGGCATGATATGACCAAGTAAATGAGCCTGCCAATCAGCCTTATCAGGGAGAAGTTCACCATCAGAAGATGAGAGCTTGGTACTTGGATCCATAGGGAGACGAACATGTTTAGCAGCCCTAAAACATGTGTCTTCAAGCAATGCTAGAGCGTATTTTCTATGTGACAAGCAAATTTCTTTAGAGGACTTGCTATTTCCAAGCCCAAGAAGTATTTGAGACTATCCAAAACTTTCAGTTTGAAGTTCTTCTTCGATAAGCTAAGGCAAGTCTATGGTAGATCAAATAAAAAATAACTATGCACACAAGAGTCGATTTCAAATTTTTTAACGTACAAGAATTGAATTCAAATCCAAATCTAATATCACATATAAAAACCAAATGATTACTTCAACCTTTTTTTATTTGACTTGTTTCAACCTATTTTTAAAAAAAAACTAAAATATTTTATATATTATAGTTTTGCTAATCATGCTTAGGATAATGATTAAGAAATAAAAAATAATTTTTTATTAAAAAATTAAATGCATCACTGCTTAATAGATGAAATTCAATACTTTAGTATCACTTCTAAATAAAAATTGATCATTTTCAATTCTTTAAGATTAACAACTTCATGTCAATTAAAAGAGTTATGATATCTGAACCTTAAGTTTTAGACATCGTAAATGACATCGTATGTATTTATCTCAATTTCTCATTTTTTCATCTTCTTTATATACACTCATCTCAACAATACACCAAAAAACCAAAATGACACTATATGGTATCCCAATTTTGTTGTTCAAATATAATTTGTGCATTAAAAAAAACTCTCATAAATCATTTTTTCCTTATTTTTAATAAATCTAATATAAAAACTAAAAAAAATTGTTAAACTGTTTTTTTTTACACATAAAAAAACGTTAAACTGTTGAAAATTGAAGAAAACCATACATAACAATTCCCTAAAAAAACCATAGCAATATTTTTTTTGTTTTAAAATTGTCGGGAAAGAAAAGCATATATAACAGTAAGACAGTAAGAAATTGTGAGCTAACAAATGAAACGGCGAGAATGTAGGTTCGGTTCCGAAGCTGCTCGTGACCGTTGCACCGTACCTAGATTTAAATTTGCCCTGAAACACACACACAACACGAAACACAAACAATTTCAGCCTCAACCCATCTCTTTCATTCTCTCCCTATCTCTCTCTCTCTCTGATATCCAAATCCAATCCCTTTCATCAAATAGATAGCAGCAAAGCAACAATGGTATCAAAGGTTAATAAGAGAAACCCTTTCAAATCCAAACCTCTCAAGAAGGACCTCCGTGGCGGCAACCGCCGTTATCGCCGCAAATCCCCCATCAAGAATGTCATCGCCGCCTCCTCCGCCGTCATCGCCTCCGTCCACCGCCGCATCACCAAACTCTTCTCCAAATTAGTACGCCTCACCACCCCCAACAAAAAATCCTACAAAATCCTAAAAAAACCACCACCCATTTGTTCCAACAAGAACAATCCTTCAATGCCATCTGCAGAACCCTCATCTTCGACAACATACTTCCACCACCATGCGCCTCTCACCGGAGGACCATCTTCCTCGACCTCGACGAGACCCTCGTCCACTCCAAGGCGGACCCGCCGCCGGAACGCTACGACTTCGTCGTCCGGCCGGTCATCGACGGCGAGGCCATGAGCTTCTACGTTCTGAAGCGCCCCGGGGTCGACGAGTTTCTGGAGTCGCTGGCGGCGAAGTTCGAGGTGGTGGTGTTCACCGCGGCGCTCAGGGAGTACGCTTCGATGGTTCTGGACCGGCTGGACCGGAAGCGGTTCATCTCGCACCGGCTTTACCGGGACTCGTGCCGGATGGTGGAAGGGAAGCTGGTTAAGGACCTTTCGCAGACGGGTCGGGATTTGAAGCGGGTTGTAATCGTGGATGATAACCCGAACTCGTTCGCGAACCAACCCGAAAACGCGATTCTGATTAAGCCCTTTGTGGATGATGTTTGCGACAGGGAGCTTTGGAAGTTGAGAAGGTTTTTTGATGGAACTGATTGCTATGAAGATATGAGGGATGCTGTCAAGCACTACCATACGCTTCAAGAGAAATGTTAGATAGATAGATAGATAGTGTGTTTTCATTTCATTTCATTTCTAACTGGTTTTTTGCATTTACCTTCTCTAATTTGGTTTAGTGGAAAGATCATGAGTTGAACAACGATTTGTTCAATGTCCAGGGGGAAAAAAAATAAGAATTGTATTGCTAATTCTTTTGCTCAACTTTAATTACTATGTTAGTCATGTTAAATTGCAAAAAGCCCTTTTAAAGGGAGTTTCTCACAAAAGTGAGTAAGTATATATCTGATGTTAAATTTTGTGGTGGATTGAAATGTGTATGAACTTACCCTTACTTATTTTAAGTAACAAATCCGTTTAAGATCCAGTAAAAAAAAAAAAAAAAAACGTTTCAGTAAATTGGTCTCCTTTTTTTAAGAAAAAAAGACCAATTTTGATCCCTAAGAAAAACAGGAGTGGGTTTGGTCCATGAGAAAACTAAAGTATCAAATTACCGATCACATTTTCCCTCTGTGGACACCTGGGAATATTATAAGTAGTACCCAAAAATCACCAAAATCATGTTCCCCTCATTTGATAAAAATAATTGATAACTTGGGAATATTATAAGTAGTGTGTTTGGATTTGAAGTGTTTAGTAAAATTAGCGGTTGAACCAACTTTATAAATATAAAATGACATAAAAGGACATATTTATGATAGACATGATAAAGTGAGAATTTCATTAAATGAATTGTGATAAAAACGAGAGAAAAGACAATAAGCTATAAGCTACTAGCCACAAGCTAAATAAATTAGCTTATGAAAAAACGCTATAAGCTAATGAGACGAGCTTGTTTACCAAACACCTCTACTTCAGTCAAACAAGCTTATAAGCTAGTCAAATAAGCTATAAACTAGCTTATTGGACATGCCAAATAGAGCCTTTATCTCAAAGTTAATTAAGACATGTGTACTCACAAGGTGTGGTCCGAATGACTAGTAGCTCGGTCCCTTTAACTATATATACATGATTCGAATCTTGATGATATGAATAAAACTACATTTGTGGGTGGAGTTGTCCCTTAACTGATCTTCTATATCATCGGGAGATTAATCTTACATTCTACCGGTGTGGAGATACCCTGGGTTCCATCCTGTACCTAAAAAAATTAAGACATTTATTTGAATTTTGAAAAATGAACTTAATGAGCATTTAGTCCGATTGGAATTGAATTTCGAGTTGGTTTGACTTTGCCCGATGCTAAATGATATTTTAAAATAGATTTTATTTTTTGTCTTTGATCGATTATCTTCACAGACAAAGCCAAAGACTAACCCTCGAGTCGGAAGTGGTGGTTAGGCAAAACCGCAAAACCTTCCACAAAATGACAATTTCAAGATTCAAACTCTTAACCTTGGGAATAAACTGAAGGCACAATTCACTTCTACCGCGACCAACCACTTTTTGATAAAACCGATAATGTTTTGAAAAATTAGTAATAAATTATAAGATTACTCAACTTATATTAATACATTTTGCTTAACATAATAGTATTTTTATATTGATATAATTTGTTTTGAAATACATCGAATAAAGCATCCATTACTTTTACTTTCTTATTTTCAAAATTTTACTATTCAACTATGCATAACATCCAAATTTATATATTTTGTTTAAATATCAAGTCAACTTGGTCATTAGTCAGGCTCGGTTCCGTGTTCAAGTAAATAGCCTAACATATTGGGTCAAGGTTAAGACAAAGCCCAACTTATCCCAACGGACCTCAAGTAACACAGATACACCATTTAGGCATGTACCCATTCATATATAGTTTTCTCTGGAGTAAATCCTCAATTGGGTCCTGAATTTATAAAAGCAGTATCAATTTCGGCCCCCGAAATTAGCAAAATTTCAAAAACATCCTTAAAGATAAATTAACATTAATTTAGTCCTTCATTTTATTCCGTTAGAATCAACCAAGTCTCACGACATCGTTAACTTAAAATCATCTTGGTCCATGCGATTACCAACAAAGGGACCAAATTGATTAACATTTGACAACTTCACGAACGTTTTTGAAATTTCGTTAATGTCAGGATTGAAAATGATATGATTTTTCAATTTCAATGACTAAATTGGGGATTTCCTTGTTTTCTCTCCTATACACTCAAACTTTAACATTAGGGTTCCTTACGGATACACCACTCTCAAAGACTGGAACACAGGTGAGATCGGATAACAGGCTTCTCGGCCGGTGTGGGTCGTGCAACTATGACTAGGAGTATAAAAGCTGAGCTTTAAAGGCAAACTACATCTTTTCTGCTAGGTATATTTGAAGCATTGCAGTGTCATATAGCATGGAAGATTTCAGGAATGACTTTAAATAATCATATAGCAAGCAAATCAGGCTCACCAGCCATTTCCCTCCCCCGTTTTTATTATCTATTTTACCTCTACTTATGGCTCTTGAATTCTCATGTGTGACCTGCAGCTGGGGGAAAATTAGAAAGATAGTCACAATGTTCTGTTTTATAAAGAATACTATTATAAATTTATAACCCACTCAAAGGGGAACTATATGGAACATCCAATGTTGGCTGACCCTAGTTTATTATCGAGGTACCTCTCCCGGTCTCCCCTCAAATGAAAGATGCCTGTGAACAAATTAACATGATGCCTCCGTCTTAATTTGTGACATTTCACACTAGCTTAGATTCAAATATGCTGATCCACTAACTGGTTACTGGGAAAGAATGTTCAGGGAACACTAAATTATCTACTCTTTAATCTTTATGAACAAGCTGAAGCAACCAAGAATGTTATTACTCTTAATATTTGGCAAGACAGAAAGGAAGTTACTGGATATAATGTGCTTTAATGGCTTTTTTTCTTTTTCCATTTTCATATCAGCAAACCTGTCACAGTAAGCCTCCAGGCATATTTAAAATAGAATATATTTTCCCCTGCATTTTGCTTGGCTAAGGTTATTCACAAGAAATGATGTTCTAAAGGCAAGAATTTTCTCTTGCTCGGTATCAATATCATCTCCCATTTTTAACTACATTTTTAATCCTATAGCTGCTACAATAAAGACTCCATGATACATAATAAGAGAAACCTCTTGTTCTCGTAGCACCTAACAACTTCTCCAAAAAATAAATTCACAGATAGGAATGTATAGGGTAAGTTACTCATTACCCTTGAGGTTTTGTCCATTTGACTTTTCATGCATGAACTTTATTTTGTAACACATAACTCCCTAAACTATGGTAAAAACTAAAAAGTGTAATCCTTGTGTTTTCTCTCAATTTTAACAGTAGGAGTCTGCACGTGAGAAGTACATGATCTCTTTCAACGTTTTCTATCAATTCTAAACACATGCAGCCACCGGTAAATTTAACAGAAAATACAAGTTTACACTTTTTACCACAGTTTAACAATACTGTTAGAAAATGAAGTTCATGTATGAGAAGTGAAAATATGTTAAACCTTAGGGGGTAATGCATAATTTACCCTATTACAAATGCAGCATCAAAGATTGGACCTTTTAAGAAATATTTGACTTAATTGTATGGCACAAGAATGCAGAATTCTGGGGCTGCATATGAATTAACAGAATTCCGTATATCATCATCATGTTTCACACAAGAAGGAAGAAAAAAAAACTCATTTTCCTTTAATTTGCATTATACCTTGATGTTAATCTTGGTCAATCTCTCTCTCATTCAAAAGCACAGGTAGTCAGCTGTAACTCTAGGTTGTTGGCTAATGTTTTGGCCACAAACAGCGACCAAAACCTCTCATTTTGACTAGCTTAAGAGGAAAATTGATAATTCATTTACTCATTACACATTTACACTAGCTTAACAGTTAACAGCTAGACTATTACTCCTCCTGCCTTCTCTCCCCCAAAAAACTCCCCCTATTTTAAATCACACCAAGCACACTCTGAGCTAGTAAAAAGGCATAAACATTAGCAGAATCATAGCCCTACCAAATTGTAATGCAAGGTAAACACAATTTCAATTTTCTGTTCCTGGTCCGAATAGTCAACAGGTTTTCTAAAGACAACATGCATTTCCAATAATAATAGGCAGAGTAATCTTTAAGAACACGAATAGGTAGGTACAATAACCAATACGGAAGGGGAGGTGGTGCTATTTTATCACCGATTCAGCAAAATATAATAGTGAAATACTATTCAGCACATTGTAATGAAGCATATGCACTGTCAGCTATACAGATGAAAAATCGATGAATATTAATGAAACTTATGCATTGTGAGAAGCTTGTCAAATGACACACAAAGACAGAGATAATCAAATGTACCTATCTCTAATTCTCTATGGTACTCTAACCACGTTGCAAATTTGACTTATATCATAGATTGAATCCATATACTATATACAATGAAAACCAAATACAAGTACAACACATAAATGGCATGATCTCGAAAGCACAGATCCCGGTGCAAAAAGAGGAAAAGAGAATGGATCTCAGCGGATCAAGGCACAAGAGTAAACCTGATGGGGCAACCTCCATGCCTCGGATTTACTGAAGCACATGTCATCAAGGTCCTCACTTGTACACCAGCTGCACTTTGGGTTCTGAGAGCACTGCGACTGCACCATCAGATCCCCACACTTGGTGGGAACCCCCTTCGACCCGAATAGCCGCCGAGTTGAACCGTCTTCACGCATTCCGCGGCCATATCTGGAGAACGCGTGAGAGGGTTCATAGAAAGAAGTATGGAGGAGAAGGAGAAGAAGTGAGATCGGCACCAGAGTGGACGGTGGGTTAGGGTGAAAGAGAGAGGACGCCATGGATGATTCAACTTGGACCTAGAGCAGCTCTAATTGCTTAAATATTCTTGAGAAATGACAACACTTGTTATCCAGTTGGGTAAAAAAAAAATTTCCTCTCTTGTTTTGTTGACGGGTAAACTTGTAAGATTGAGCAGGAAAAGTCCTCCTCAAAGTATGAGTTTTTTTTGTCTCAAAAGTGAATGAAAGTTATTTTTTATTTTAATTTTTTTTTACTTTTTATTATTGAAAAAAAGGAATAAATACAAAAATTTAAAAAAAAATTATTTAGTTAAAAAAAGATTTTTTTAATAAAATAAACAATAAAAAACATACTGTTGGAGTATCATGATGTGGTTTCTACAAAGCATGTATAATGATGCAAACAATCGGAGTAATTTAACTCTTTTTTATGGATTTTACTCTCATCAATTATTATTTCGTACTATTAAGCAACTTTACATTTCAGTCAAAAAAAAAAACAACCAAACTTTACATTTGGTATTGAATTCATAGACCATAATCTAAATGTGATTCCGATATATGAAGATTCGTACTTCCACCCGATGTTAAAGCTGCGGAGCTCGAGGGATGTCTAGCTTATCCGGGCTATCTCCTATAGTGGAGGAGGCAAAGCATCACTTCATCTAATTCATTTTATTCCCATTGGCCCATGCCATTATCCAAGTGCAATCGGCAAAAGCAAGTTTACCTCATTAAGGACTGTTTTTAGATTGGTTTGTGTTCCGTCCAAATATCTCAAACGAGAGATACTCGGCCGAAGAAAGTATAGTGGGTTTGTTTTGGAGTTAGCTTGACAGAACGTGAATTCTGCTCCTACATATCCAAATGAGAATCAAAGCAAACGTAGTTCTGAGTGAGGGGGTTGGACCCCTATTTATAGATATTTTCAGTGCAACTGCTTGAGTAAGACGGTTACCGAGATCCTATTTGTTAGGATCAGATCGTTCTTGCGATTAGACAATTGATATGGATAAGGCTCCGAGTTGTACGGATAGATATTTGGACCAGCGAGATATTCGGCCCGATCGATTCTTGTTTGGATAGCTCGGGGCCGAGATATCTTTATTCGTGGTCTGGTGTGGAATAGGGTCGATTAGTTGTCCTCGGGTGTTGAGTGTATTAATAGGTCTTCGGCTTTATGGGAGTTCGGGCGAATGTCCACTTATGAGAATGAGCTCGGTTGTATTGACAATCCTCGGCCTTATATCTTCGCCCGGTACACAAGCCCCCCGAGCTCCGAGCTTAAATAAGCGAAAGAGCTGATAAGTATGAAACCGAGCTTATCCTTGGCCACACAAACTTCCGCATTCCCAGCTGTCATTTCAATCAAATCTTTCCTCTTTGTCAGAGAAGGCAATCATTCCCCCCTAATACTTCTGCGGCACGCTTTAGGTAAGAAACCCTAGAGTTTCGCGCCCATTTAATGAGGGGAAAATCAAAAGCCGCGCCTTTGGACTTGATGGAACGTGGGCCGTTGATCGTGTCATCAACTGCAGCTACAAATATCCCCTCCGACTCCAACTCCCTTCTACCTTGCTTATCCTCCTTTGCCCTTCACCTTCGTCTTCCAAGTTTCTGCCATCATTCCTCTGCCTGTCATTCTCCAGGTACGCTCAGTCTCCTTCCTTCCCTCGTGCTTCTAAGTTTAATTTCTGCTTACCAGATGAGTTCATCCATGTCCTCTGAGTCAAATACCTCGCCTCTAATTGTGGCGCGAGGTTTCCCCGATGGGGGTTCTCCTTCCACTTCTTCGATTCCTTCACAGGAATTGAACATCGGAGAAGGGGAAGCGTCCTCCTCCGGGTCGTCTTCCCCTGGGTCTGATTCCTCTGGGACTGATTCTAAGTCCGGCTCTCCCCCAGTGTCCAAACCCGCCGCCGCAAACAACGCCTAAGGGTTCCAAAAGACCTTATTCCCGATATTACCCTTCCTGGGTATACCTGGGTTAAAGGCGAGGTTGGGACCTTTTTCTCTGACTTCCAAACTCCAGAATCAATTGATCAACTTCGGTCCCAAATTAATATCTCGGCATCTGGAGACGAGTCCGAGTTTATTTGTTCTCCATGCTCGGTGATGAGTGTGATTTTACCTCATTTTTCATGTACATTTCTGCATGCATTTGCATATAGTTAGGCCAATTTAGTGTTGATTTTGTATAGTTTTTCCTTTGGAACGGATGAGGTGGTTTCTGGTGTTGTTTTGCAGGATTTAATGGAAAAATGCCCAGAAATCAGCCTTGGTGGAGCTTGGATGAAAAAAGAGATTAGAAGTGAAGATTATGAGCCAAGCAGAGAGTATCACGGCCTGGCCGTGATGGCCCTCACGGCCGTGAGGGAGCAGTAGCAGAAGAAAGATTGAGCCAAAAGTCAGGAGCTGTCACGGCCTGGCCGTGATGGCTATCACGGCCTGGCCGTGATGGTTGGAAAAGTCAGAAACGATCACGGCCTAGCCGTGATGGATATCACGGCCATGATGAATAAGTGAATGAAGAGGCGCCCAAGTCAGAGACCATCACGGCCTGGCCGTGATGGCTGTCACGGCCGTGACGGGCGACGGACCTATAAATAAACCTGCACTGAACAGAAAAGGGGACTAACTTCTAACCTAAAATAATCTGCACTTGGAGGCAGGCTGAGGCTGGTGGCTGGAGAGGGTTTCGACCCAAAAAGGGGGGCGTTTTCTCTGCTCTTGGGTGGAGAGAAGATTGGAGGAAGCTTGTCTATGAGTGTTCTTCATCCCTTCTCTTTTTCCTTTTTGTATTTCCTTATCATGAGTAGTTAAATCCCCATTGTTGGGGTTAGATGTAACTTTCTGAACTTGTTGTAATTGATTTGGTATTTTAATACAAGTTTCTATTTCGTTATGAGTATGTGATTCTGTGTTTAATGCTTTCCTTGGATTAGCTACCCATAGGAATGATTTGTTGCTTTGATAGATGACTGGAAGGTTGGTATTAAGGCATGCTCATGAATCATATGCCAAGTAGGTCAAGAATCTAGACATAGGTGTTGGCTGCTTGCAATCTTATAAGTCTTAACTTAATGCAAAATCACAAATTAATCCACCTAAGACATTAGGGTTTGATTTGGGGTTTTAGGCTCAATGCACCTAAGACATTAGGCTTGAGTACTTTAGAAAATGCTTGATTGGCATAATTGAATTAGGACTTGTGTTGTTAGCCATTTCATTGCAATTAAGGGAAGATTAGTGTAGTCTAATCCTAACAATCTTAGCCACATCTCTGTTTGCCTTCCAAGTGTTCGACATAATTCCCAAAAGACTAAAAATATTGTTTTGCTTTATTTGTTTTCTGTTTTAATCCCCTCATACTTTAGTTAAGTCTAGATAGTTGTTAAGTTTGCGAATTGGTAATTGACAACCAATCCCTGTGGATACGATAACCGGTCTCACCACCGTATTACTTGATTGCGACGAGGTGCACTTGCCTTTATTTATATATCTTAAAATACACCGCATCAAGTTTTTGGCGCCGTTGCCGGGGATTGGTTTTGTCAATATCATTAGTAACAAATGAGACAACTAGTTTAGACATTTTTTATTTTATTTTTCTGTATATAATTAATATCTTTCTTTTGTTAGTTTTGTATATATTTGTTTTTGTGTTTATTTGATCTTGGGCTTAATTGTTTGTGAGGTGAAAAAATTGATTAGATAGGATCATGGACTACAATTGGTATCAACCATCTGATGCAGAAAGTGAATTATCCGATTTGCATGTGCCCAGTAGATATCTTTGCGAGTTGGCCGTAAAAATCCAACAAGTGAGTGATGAGCTGTCAAGGGCAACTGTCCCTCCTCCACCAATGGTAGGTTATGCTGAATGGGGAAATCAATTTCCCAACACTTCCACTCCATGGTGGGGGAACCCTCCAAACAATACTTTGATGGATGAAGGGGAACATTGGGAATCTTCCACACCTTGGTATGATGAGCCATCCCCATTGGAAGTTGCTTGGGAGAACTTCAAATCCGCATTCCCAGTCGAGGTTGAGCAACCTATCCCGGATAGTCAACCTCACTTAGAGGCTGTTTTGGAGAACTTCATGGCAACAACAATGGAAGAATTAAAGAATCAAGAAGATGCCATTCGAAGTCTCGGGGTACGTATTGAGGAATTCTCTAACCTACTATCCAAAATGCCAAATGAGGACTTGATGGATGATGATGAAGATGATGCAATGATGGATGAGGAGGAAGAAGAAGAAGTGGGAGCAACCGAGTCAAGAAGTGAAGACCCTGTTTTGGAGAACAAAGGTGCACCACTCCCCATTGAACCCTTGACTAAAGAGCACGAAAGGAAGAGGCATTTGGAGGATAGCTATGTCACCATGCTCGGGGATGATGAAGAACTTGTGAAATTAAATGATCTTTGTTGGCCCCTATGCATGTGTGGAATGTGATGGGAGAAACACTTGTGTGGTTTGTGCGGAGATTTCTGCATATTTGGAAGGTGATGGATTTGGCAATGCTTGAGGGTGAAGATTGTACGAGGCTGAACAGCACCAATGATCCTCTCGATTTGTTTGCCACCTCATATTTTAAAGCGAGTCAACAATGGAGTTCATGCCTCTACCCGAGGTTGAACCCCATTTTTATTGGGAAGATTTTATGGATAAAGGGGTCATCTTTGACCCGAGAGGAATTGAAAAGCGCTTCCCAGATGAAGAAGTCAGCATGAATTTCAAGAGCTCACTTCCACATTTTTGCTGCAAACCGTGGGATCCAAGTGAAAGATCTCACATGGTTAGCATCCCTTGGTCCTTATACCACAAAGGTTATGGGATCCGGTGGATGCTTCTTGATGAGTCAAGCTAGTGACGTTAAAGAAGCGCTTATTGGGAGGCAACCCAACTTTTCTTAACCCTTCTCTTTAGTTAATTTTGTTTTTGCTTTAACCTCTTGAATAATTTGAGAAGCTCAAGAGGTTTGTTAATAATTTTGTTAAGTGTCTTCAGATGTTGAATAAAGGGAAGGAGAAAAAGAGCAGGGAGAAACAAAGCCAAAAAGCATGTGAGCCAACACCCGCTACCGCCTCGGTAAGCCGTTCCAATATTTTTGCTTTATTTTATTTTTCTCTCCTCTCCAACTTGATTGTTTACATTGGGGACAATGTAAATCTTTAAGCTTGGGGTAGGGGTATTTTGCATATGTTCATATCTTGCATTGTAAATGTTGCATTCATATAGGTTTAGTCTTGCATGATCACATGAATTGATTGCCCCTGCTTAGATTGAGCATCTAATTGTGAGAGCTAAGTGCCAACTTTTTGTGATAGTGAATTCTTGAACCCAATTCTGTTTATTCTTGTGATATGGCTGCAAATGAATATGCTTGAGATGATTTCGGATAGTTGATGATTAGCATATGTTTCTTTAGACTTGTGTTTCTCACTGGTTCTTGAACTGATAAATGTGAGCTTTTGAGCCATTAGGGGGTACTCACAAAATCTGCCCCCATTCTTTGTGTTGAGTGTTGCTCCTCTTGGATGAATTTCTCTAGAACTTGACTTGAAACCATTTTAAAGCTTAAAAATTTTTGAAAACATTTTTGAAAATGATTGAGGCAATAGGTATTTTTCTGGCCTTCTGAGCTTTGAATGTGTAAATGCTACCCTTAGTTGCCCAATTTTGAGCCAAAATGAATAAAATGCTTTTCTTGGTACCCTGAAAAATTTTGATACATATACTTGATAAGGGACCTTCTAAAGTATCACAAAAAGGGTGAAAAAGGTAGTTGAAAGTTTGGGAAAAGAATCAGAAAAAAAAAAAAATCTTGATTTGAAAAATTTCCCCTTCTCCAAATAAAAAGAAAAGAAAAAGAAAAATAAATAGAGAAGGGGATAAAAAAAAAAAAAAAAGCAATAAAAGAAAAAGAAAGAAAAGAAAGGTGGAAAAATGTATTGAAAACCCAAGAAGGTATTTTAGAAGGTGTCCTGTATTGAAATGTTTGATACTTAGTCTAGCCTTTTGAAATTTCCCTTTCTTGTTATTCCCACCTAAAGATTAATCCCATGGCCACGTTACAACCAAATAAAAGACCTCTTGATTCTTAAGTGTTTTTCATAAATAAAGTGGAGATTTGGTTGATAGTCAAGCATATGGTAGGAATCATTCCTTGAGGAAAATGGAGCGGATTGTTATATATACTTGAACACTTGAGTGAGTGAGGCAAGAAAGAGAGCCAAGCAAATAAACAAGCTTGGGGTGAGCTTCAAGTGAGCAAGAGTGCCCGAATCAGTGAGAATGTGAGTCTAGGAAACTTAAGCCCCTAATTGGACTTGAATTGATTGTCTCTTGCTGAATTGTTTGAATTGCCACATTACTTGGATCATTTTACTCGGGTTCTTGGTTCACTATCCATGCTTTGTATTTTTTATCCGTTTCGGCCTTAGTTTTTGCTTGAGGACAAGCAAAGTCTTAAGCTTGGGGTGATTTGATGAGTGTGATTTTACCTCATTTTTCATGTACATTTCTGCATGCATTTGCATATAGTTAGGCCAATTTAGTGTTGATTTTGTATAGTTTTTCCTTTGGAACGGATGAGGTGGTTTCTGTGTGTTGTTTTGCAGGATTTAATTGAAAAATGCCCAGAAATCAGCCTTGGTGGAGCTTGTATGAAAAAAGAGATAAAAAGTGAATCTTATGAGCCAAGCAGAGAGTATCACGGACTGGCGTGATGGCCCTCACTACCGTGAGGGAGCGAAGAGAGTGAAGAAAGATTGAGCCAAAAGTCGGGAGTCTGTCACGGCACGGCCATGATGGCTATCACGGCCGTGACCTGCTAGTTGGAAAAGTCGAAACGATCACGGCCTAGCGTGATGGATATCACGGCCGTGATGAATAAGTGAATGAAGAGGCGCCCAAGTCGGGAGACCATCACGGCCTGGCCGTGATGGCTGTCACGGCCGTGACGGGCGACGGACCTATAAATAAACCTGCACTGAACAGAAAAGGGGACTAACTTCTAACCTAAAATAATCTGCACTTGGAGGCAGGCTGAGGCTGGTGGCTGGAGAGGGTTTCGACCCAAAAAGGGGGCGTTTTCTCTGCTCTTGGGTGGAGAGAAGATTGGAGGAAGCTTGTCTATGAGTGTTCTTCATCCCTTCTCTTTTTCCTTTTTGTATTTCCTTATCATGAGTAGTTAAATCCCCATTGTTGGGGTTAGATGTAACTTTCTGAACTTGTTGTAATTGATTTGGTATTTTAATACAAGTTTCTATTTCGTTATGAGTATGTGATTTCGTGTTTAATGCTTTCCTTGGATTAGCTACCCATAGGAATGATTTGTTGCTTTGATAGATGACTGGAAGGTTGGTATTAAGGCATGCTCATGAATCATATGCCAAGTAGGTCAAGAATCTAGACATAGGTGTTGGCTGCTTGCAATCTTATAAGTCTTAACTTAATGCAAAATCACAAATTAATCCACCTAAGACATTAGGGTTTGATTTG
Organism: Sophora flavescens; assembly: GCA_030762895.1. NCBI lineage: Eukaryota > Viridiplantae > Streptophyta > Magnoliopsida > Fabales > Fabaceae > Sophora > Sophora flavescens. The sequence goes on along the minus strand of CM061062.1, from coordinate 96,374,605 downwards.
GGGTTTTAGGCTCAATGCACCTAAGACATTAGGCTTGAGTACTTTAGAAAAGGCTTGATTGGCATAATTGAATTAGGACTTGTGTTGTTAGCCATTTCATTGCAATTAAGGGAAGATTAGTGTAGTCTAATCCTAACAATCTTAGCCACATCTCTGTTTGCCTTCCAAGTGTTCGACATAATTCCCAAAAGACTAAAAATATTGTTTTGCTTTATTTGTTTTCTGTTTTAATCCCTCATACTTTAGTTAAGTCTAGATAGTTGTTAAGTTTGCGAATTGGTAATTGACAACCAATCCCTGTGGATACGATAACCGGTCTCACCACCGTATTACTTGATTGCGACGAGGTGCACTTGCCTTTATTTATATATCTTAAAATACACCGCATCACTCGGGTACCGAGTGCGTCTTTCTCAGGGCTCGTCCTTCCGAGCCCCCCTTTACATACATGTACAAAACACTATTTGATAAGCTGCATGTGTCTCTTCCTATTACCGAGTTTGAGTGTGACGTTCTGAGAACCATGAACGTCGCACCTACTCAGCTCCATCCCAACAGTTGGGCTTTTATGAAAGCCTTTCAAATCCTATGTAAATAACTCGGGATGGAGCCCACCACTCCAAAATTTTTGTATTTTTACCAAACAAAGTTTGGTGAGAAAATGGGATGGATTTCCCTTAATGGGCTGAACCGAAGAGGACTGCTTAGTCTATACACATCGTCGTATAAAGATTTCAAAGTCGGCTTCTTCCGAGTTCGCCCCTCGGGCTCTCACTCCTCCCACTTTTTTGACAATGATAACTGCGCCAAGTTTCCTTTATACTGGCAATCCTCCCCCACAAAATTCGTTGGCTTTTAGTACCAATCCCTTCCGGCCGAGGATAGGCGGGATATAGACATACTAGAAAAACTTCCTCGGCCCCTCCATTGTGGACGCCTTCTGAAACTCCCCTTCTCATCTACTCCGAGAACTAACCTGAAAAGTAAGTGCTCGGCTTTTTAGTTTTTGAATCTTTTCTGTATGTGTTGTTGTACTAACAACTCTATCTTTTTGGCAGTCATTATGGGGAAATTCGACTTCTCCAAGCTTGTAAAGGCTGCTGCAAAAGAGGGTCAGGGTCCCTCCTCAACTGAGAAAAAGAAGAAAAGACCTCCTCCCACCAAGACCTCTGCGAAGGGAACTTCATCATTCGCCCCTCAAAAAAGAAAGAGGGTAGAGGCTGTAGTTGACACCGAAGATTCTCCCCCACCCCGTCCAAGTCCCCCACACCCTACTACTCAGGAGACCGGAACCGCAGGGCAAGAAGAACAAAACCCTCCTTCTACCCAGGTGAAGTGGTACAACACTTCCCTAAAAGCAGGGACCTCGTCCCTTTGGGGCGAAGACTTCAACCCCTTTCCTTCTTTCGACTCGAACTTCCTGAAGCCCGCAGATCTCCGGTTAATGAGGCAACAAGGGGCTCAATCTAGCATGGAGGCTCTCTCCACCTACTGCATCTGAGCTGCTGCCTTGGCCTGCTTTTGCAGCCGAGATTTAGTGGAGGCTGAAAGGAAGTCTCGGCAACTGGGAGCCGAACTGGCTTCTATTGAGAAGCTGAAGGGGGACTTTACCCGGACCTCCACGGAGCGTGACGAGCTGGCCAAGGCTAATAATCTCCTGAATGCCACCATTACCGAGTTGAATGGCCAAAACTCCGAGCTCAACACCAAAGCAACATTTGCTGAGGAGAGTAAAGCTCGAGCTGAAGAGGGTAGAGCTCGTGCTGAAGAGGAGCTCAAGAAGGCTCAAGCTGAAATTGAGCAACTTAAAGCTGCCTTGGAGGCCGAGACCAAGGCTAGGATGGAGCTCCAGAAGGATCTAAAAGAGGCCACCAACTGCATTACTATCGAGCATCGGAAAGGTTTTGATAAGGCCATTGCTCAAGTTGAGGTTCTTGCCCCGGGGGTTGATCTTTCGGGAGTCGATGTGAATAAGGAGGTGGTGAACGGGGAACTTATTCCCATAATTCTTGAAGAGGAAGAGGAGGTGGAAGGGGAGGAAGACTCTCCCGGGGATCACATCGAGGCCGAAGAGGGTCCTAGGGACAAGTAGCTGTATTAGTTTTTTGTAGTCTTTATCCTTTGTAATGGGCTTTTTCCCTTGTAACTTTAATTTTGACTTAATGAAAACTGTTGCACCATTTTGGTGACCTTTCATAGCTCTTATTTGGCCGAGATACTCTTGAAGTGTTTTTTTTTACCTTCCGACGTTGTATTCGGCCTGTTTAAACAAATCTTCGGTTAAGACTAAGGTATTCTACCGTCCCTATAAAAAATGGACGGTAGTTGTCACACGTGAAACACATGATTCACGCTTTACGCATGCAGTCACGCATCATATGCTTTGGAAACCGCAGTGGGTTCATGTAATTAATGCTTTTCGCTGAGTTTCGAGATTTGTTTTTCCAACAAACCCCTTCCCAGCGCATATTTCTTCCTTTCCAACGCCTCTCACCCCTTATAAATAGGGCTGTTTCACCGCTCCACTTACTCATTCTTCATTCTTTCCCACCAGCCAAATTCGTCTTCCTTCAACCCGAGTAGTTCTATGATAGTGTTAGGGGTTTACGCTCCCCTCTCCCAGTTAACATCCTTTTTTGAGTTTCATAGCTGCCAAAAAGGATGTAAGTGGGAGATGGGATCCAAAATTCCTTTTACGATTCAATCCTCCAAGAAGGATGTTAACTGGGAGAATGGCAGTCTGCGGGAGTGGAGAAAGGGGTAAAGGCCGTCTACTCCCGGAGCGGGCCGAGCACCTCATCGTCCAGCTTTCGCAGGGGGAAGTGATTACTTTCCCCCATGAGGGGAAGTGATTACTTTCCCCCATGAGGGAAAGTCGTGGTGTCCGATTGGGGAGACTGCTGGCCACCTGGTCTTGCCCTTACCCTAATTGGGGAGATGACTGGCAACCCGGGCGGGCCTTATTTTCAATTTCAGCCCTTTATGTAAGTCGTAGTACTTTCTAGTACTCGACTCGTACCTTGTTTTTACTTTCAACATTGTACTCGGTATTATTAATAAATTTCAATGGCTCGGATTCAGTCTTTAGATTACAATTTTATTCTCCTTACTGCTCATACTTTATTGCACTTAAGTAATTTCAAATGCTAGTACTCGGCCTTCAGGCTCAAACTTGGCCTTAGACAATTTAATTGGCTCGAACTCGGTCTTTAGGCTCAAACTTGGCCTTAAACAATTTAATGGCTTGTACTCGGTCTTCAGGCTCAAACTTGGCCTTAAATAATTTAATGTTCGCGAAACACATACATTGGCAAATTAAGAAAACAATGTTCATAATAAATTCTGTTATTGGATAAAAAGGAAGTCTACGGTGTGCCTCGTTAAAACCTTCTCGGTCAAAACCCCTTTCGGGACAAAATACCGAGGTAGGAAAAAGAGTACATCACCTGACTATATACATCAACTATAATAAAATTTTAAATGCGAAACATTCCAAGTCCTCGAGATAGGCTTCCCGGACAACTCTTCTAACCTATGTGCTCCGTTTCCCAAGTTTTCTACTACCCGGAATGGCCCTCCCCAGTTTGCTGCCAACTTGCCTTCCGTGTGATCCTTCCTTGCTTCTCCTTTTATTCTCAGCACCAAGCCTCCACGCAGGAAACTCCTCGGCTTCACTCTTGAATTATACCTCCTAGTTGCTCTCTGTTTGCAAGCTTCTTCTCTGATTTTGGCCTCCTCCCTGATTTCCTCTACCAAGTCAAGTTCGACCCTTAAATTGCTTTCATTATCATTCGGTTCATGTTGCATACGTCGGAAAGACGGCTCACCAACCTCCACAGGGATCATGGCGTCTGTTCCATATGTCAGCCTGAAGGGTGTTTCTTGAGTGGTGGATTGAGGCGTGCAGTGGTAGGCCCAGAGGATACTGGGCAATTCTTCTGCCCAAGCTCCTTTGGATTTTCTCACTCTCTTCTTCAATTCTCCAAGAATGACCTTGTTGGCTGCCTCGGCTTGCCCATTGGTCTGAGGATGTTCAACCGACGTAACGTGGTGTTGAACGCCGAGGTTGGCATAGAATTATTGCAATGTCTTATCTATAAACTGTCTTCCGTTGTCTGTGACGATTGCAAAGGGAATTCCGTGCCTATAGATAAGGCTTTTCCACACGAACTTTTGTACCTTTTCGGCGGTAATTTTCGCCAAAGGCTCTGCTTCAATCCATTTTGTAAAGTAGTCCACTGCTACAAGGAGGAATTTGACTTGACCTTTGGCCACAGGGAATGGCCCCAGTATATCCATTCCCCACATAGCAAAAGGCCAAGGCGAGTTTAATGTGTGAAGTCCTTCGGGAGAGGTATGACTTACATTGTAAAATCTTTGGCACTCATCACATTGCTTCGTCCACTCAATGCAATCTGCTCGGATGGTAGGCCAATAGTACCCTGCTCGGACTACCTTGGAGGCCATTGATCTGCCCCCGCAGTGAAAACCACAGATTCCTCTGTGAACCTCTTCCATGACGTATTTTGATTGTGCCTTCGTCAGACATTTTAGCAACGGTACCGAGAACCCCCGTTTAAACAATTCTCCGGAAATAATAGCAAAGTGACTTGCTCTGAGCCTGATCTTCCCGGCCTCAACATGATCTGGGGGCAGAGTTTCTGAGGATAAATACTCCCAAATGGGTGTCATCCATTCTCGGTCAACCGGCTCGTTGGCCATCACCTCCCCAAACGTGACACTCGGTTCATTTATGGTTTCTTAAATAACTGTTCTATGGTGGCCCGACTTCTTTGTACTGGCTAATTTGGACAACAGATCGGCCCGAGTGTTTTTTTCTCGGGGAATGTGCTCAATAGCAAATTTCTCGAAGTTGGGGATTAATTGGTTGACCTTGCATAAATACTTGGTGAGCTGAGGCTCTTTCGTTTGATACCCTCCAGATATTTGCCCTGTGACTAGCTGTGAGTCACTCCGGCATCTAACAGCCTTCGCCCCCATTTCCTTTGCCGGCATTAATCCTGCTATCAAAGCTTCATATTCGGCTTGGTTGTTTGAGGTTTTGAACTCAAACTTTAGTGACTGTTCCAGGATCAGATCTCCCAGGCCTTCCAGAATCACCCCAGCTCCACTGCCCCTGACATTCGAGGATCCATCCACATACAAATTCCACCATATATCCTCGGTTATCGGCTGCGGATTGAGCTCGGCTACGAAGTCGGAGAGACATTGAGCTTTCAGAGGGCCTCTCAACTCGTATCTCAGGCCGAACTCGGATAACTCTACCGACAAAGCTTTCATACGTCCTGCCAACTCGGGCTTTTTGAGAATCTGTTTAATCGGGTAATCGGTTTTGACAATCACCTGGTGACTTTGGAAATACGGACGCAATCGCCGAGCTGCAGTTACCAGGGCCAAAACCAGCTTTTCTATGACTTGATACCGGGTTTCGGCATCATGAAGAACCCTGCTAATGAAGTACACCAGCATTTGAACTTTCTCTACTTCCTGTACAATAACCGCACTGATGACATGCTCGGTGGCTGATAGGTATAAGTACAACTCTTTCCCAGAGATGGGTCGAGTTAATCTCGGTCCATGTGAAGGTTTGAGGCCTCTTCAGTAATCTAAAGAAAGGCCGAGCTTTCTCTGCAGATTTGGGTAGGAACCGAGATAATGATGCCAGCCGTCCTGCAAGTCTTTGCACTTCTTTAATATTTTGTGGGCTTCGCATCTCAATAACAGCCCGACATTTATCAGGATTGGCCTCGATTCCCCGGTGTGTCAACATGAAGCCGAGGAATTTTCCACCCTGGACACCGAAAACACACTTCTCCGGATTCAACCTCATATTATACTTTCTCATTTCTTTGAAAAATTTCCTCCAGATCTTTTGGGTGGCTGTTGGGGTCATCGGATTTTACGACCATGTCATCCACATAAACCTCCATAGTCCTTCCGCTTTGTTTTTCGAATACCCTGTCCATGAGCCTTTGGTATGTAGCTCCAGCATTTTTCAGTCCAAACGGCATTACCCGGTAACAGTAATTCGAGCCTTCAGCTATGAAAGTTGTTTTCTCCTCATCTGGGGGATACATTCGGATCTGATTGTACCCTGAGTATGCATCCAAGAAACTCAAAATTCTGTATCCAGAGGCTCCATCCACCAATCTATCAATACTCGGCAAAGGATAGGAATCCTTTGGACAAGCTTTATTCAAATCCGTGTAATCAGTGCACATGCACCACTTGCCATTTACTTTTTTGACCAGAACAACGTTGGCCAGCCAGGTAGTGTACTCTACTGCTCGAATAAAGTTGGCCTGGACCAACTTCGTTGTTTCCTCTTCCACAACCTTTCTCCTTTCCTCACCAAGTCTCCTTTTTCTTTGGGCCACTGGTTTCGCCTCGGGACAAATTGCCAGTTTGTGGCACAAGAAGTCGGGATCAATTCCCGGCATATCTGACGTGGTCCAGGCGAATAGGTCAGCGTTGCTGCGAAGCACTTCCTTTATTTCCTCTTTCAAATTCGGCTCAAGTTGACCGCCGAGTTTGGTGCACTGATCGGGCTGTGAACCGAGCTGGAACTTTTCCAACTCCTCAATGGGTTGTGGCCGTTGTTCCTGCATGTCCATTCTTGGGTCCAGTTCAACAGAGTTAACAGAATTTACAGACTTGTCCTTTCCCCTGTCCAATGTTTACTGCGGTGTAGGTTTGAGTTTGCTTACACGCAAATTATCAAGATAGCACCTTGTATGACCATTTTACGATCGGCCAGGACAGCAACTATATCTCCCAGAGTTGGAAGGGAATTTCATCGTGAGGTGGGGAGTAGAGACCACGCACTCCTAACTCGTTCAAAGATGGTCTTCCGATCAGGATATTGTACGATGTTACTGCATTAACCAACACGTACCTGACCATGATAGTCTTGGATGCTTTGCCATCCCCAAAAGTAGTCAGGAGGTCAATGTATCCTCATGTATCCACTTGTTCCCCCTGCAAAGCCGACGAGCTTACTGTCGTACGGTTGAATAGATTTCTCTGGGATCCCGAGCTTCTGAAATGTTGAATAATATAAGATATCCGCCGAGCTCCCCTGGTCGACAAGGGTTCTTTTGATCGAGAAATTAGCCAACTGCACGGTGATTACCATAGGGTCATCTTGATTAGGATCCACCCCCACGAAGTCTTCGTCAGAAAAGATAATAGGTGGGGAAATCCTCGGGGTTTGCTTGGGATCGAGTTGATGACCGAATAGCCCGCAGGTGCTTTCTCCGAGCTGAACTTGTTGTGCCTCCCCCTGTAAATCCACCTGAAATAGTGTTTATCACACCTCAGACCACATTATCCTCCTCTCGCCTTTCATTCCGGCCCTCTCTGGTTTCTGTTATTTCATTATTTTGTCGACCGCCGCCCCTTCTCGGGCTTTGGTCACCTCCTCTCCTTCTGCTTCTGCCACGCCCCTCACCATTGTTGTGGTTTCTCCGAACAAAATTATTGAGATGGCCAGTTTGCACCAACTCTTCAATCTTATCTCGCAGGACCCAGCACTCCTTGGTGGTATGCCCGTAATTACGATGGTACCAACAATGTGTCTGTCTGTCAGCATTCTGGGGCGTGTGGCCACGGTTGGGGAGCTGCAAAAGTTCCACGTTGTATGCTTCCTCAAACACCCGAGCTCGGTTTGTGTTGAGGGGAGTATAGTTCTCATACTTCGGTCCCCTATGCAAATGCTCGGATGGGCCTTTGAATTTCGGCTTGTCACCTCCAGCCCTCCTCTTCTCTCTCCCTTCTCGCCTGTCAGCATCATCAGGTCTCTCCCTTTTCTTAGACTCCTCAATCTCCTCCATATTAATGAACCCCGCAGCTTTCCTCCTCAACTCATCCATACTGGTTGGTGGCTTCCGAGCTAAGTGTCTGGCGAAAGGGCCAAGCCGTAACCCAGTCAAGATAGTGTGTAGTGCAACATCGACACTGAGATTCCGGATGAGGACCGTTTCCTTGCTGAATCTGGCCATGAAATCACGCAGAGACTCGTTCCTTTCTTGCTTGAAGTTCACCAACGAGGCCGAGGTTTTTTGATGAGCTCGGCTCGTGGCAAACTGAGCATTGAACTTAGTCATGAATGTGTCAAAGGAGTCAACTGACGCTGGCGGTAGCTGGGTGTACCATGTCAATGCAGCATCCTTCAGAGTAGTTGGAAAGACTTTACACATGACAGCATCATCGTCGGTAAAGAGGTACATCTGAGTAGTGAAAGCGTCTAAGTGACGCTCGGGGTCCGAGGTGCCATCATATCTATCAATGCTTATTGGTTTGTAGTTGGCTGGTAGGGGAACCTCCATGATAGCGTTTGTGAAGGGATGTCTCGGCCTCCGCACGCCGGTCCTTTCATTAGGCCTATTTGCCTGAAGTGACAGTTCAGGGGCCTGCCTAGGAAATTCCTCCTCGTCTGCTCGGTCCATATGATGAGAAGCCCGGAGTTGTGGGCCTCCTTCTCTGCGCATGTTTCTGGATCCTTCATTCTCAGTTGTCCGACGCTCTCTCTCAGGAGGAGAAGAGGCGGACCTTTCTCTGCTCGGTCCTTGTTCGCGACGGCTGTTCTGCCGCCGAATCTCCTCATTCTCCCTTCTCAGCATGGCAATTTGTGCGAGGAGTTCTTGGATAATGGGGTTGTCGGTCGTTATAGCCGGGTTTGTGGACTGCTCCCCATTATCTCCGTTGTTAGCATTTTCTGGCTCCTCTCTCCTGCAGTTCCCGCTCCTTGTTCTCACCATGGTTTGTGGTATGGGAGAGTTTTGCTTCGATTCCCACAGACGGCGCCAAATGTTCCGTCCAAATATCTCAGACGAGAGATACTCGGCCGAAGAAAGTATAGTGGGTTTGTTTTGGAGTTAGCTTGACAAAACGTGAATTCTGCTCCTACGTATCCAAATGGGAATCAAAGCAAACGTAGTTCTGAGTGAGGGGGTTGGACCCCTATTTATAGATATTTTCGATTAAACCGCTTGAGTAAGACGATTCTGAGATCCTATTTGTTAGGATCGAGATCGTTCTTGCGGTTAGACAATTGATATGGATAAGGCTCCGAGGTTATACGGAGAGATATTTGGACCAGCGAGATATTCACCCAATCGATTGATGGATTTGGATAGCTCGGGGCCGAGATATCTTTATTCGTGGTCTGGTGTGGAATAGGGCCGAGTAGTTGTCCTCGGGTGTTGAGTGTATTAATAGGTCTTCGGCTTTATGGGAGTTCGAGCGAATGTCCACTTATGAGAATGAGCTCGGTCGTATTGACAATCCTCGGCCTTATATCTTCGGCCGGTACAGTTTGAATCGATTTTGAAATAAAAGTCATCCAATTCAAAGATTTAAATAATAAATAATATGCAAATCGGTTTTGATGAATTTTTCGAGTTGTAATATTGGAGCAACAATTGTTTAAAATAATATAAAATAAAAAATGGTATGAAACTCATTAGAAAAAGGAAAAAGAAAAATATTGACGCATATTGAAAAGGATCTTACTAACGAAACGCGTGTTTTTCTGCTTAATGTGTCCAACACAAAAACGTTGTTCAAAACGACAAAACACAAGTGGTTGATGTGAATAATGTGATGAATCTTAAATTCATTGTTGAAACGGCATCGTTTCCGTTTTCCTTTGGTAACAAATAAATAAATGAATTAAATGATATAAAGAGTTGAGGAAAATCGAATATTCACAGTCTGTACGCAAGGGAGGCGTAAGCCCTGGGGAACTGGATTGATGATAACACGCCATTGAAGCTCAAATTCGAATTCGGTCTTCGTTTCTATTCTCAAAGTTTCGTTCTTTTGCCCTAAAACTTTAATTCTCAGCAACGTGGCTATCTCCAAATTATCTGATATTGTATGTGGACATCATATGCATACATATGCCCTACTTTGGCGCTTGTTTTAGGTGTAAACAATGGAGGGCAACGATTTAGGTTGTAACAATCAGGTGGAAGTTGTAGAAAATTTATCTACTAGGGGTTCTAATTTTACCCTTGGCGACCAGATATCCCATTCCAATTCTCCTCTGGTAAAATTTCTCCACTTTCCCTTGCTCTATGTTTCTATTTGATGAATTGGAAATTTCTTCACTTTTTGGATTTTGTGTTGTTTATGATAGGTATTTAATTATGTGTTTTTGGATTTTGACTTTGAATATCTTGTCTTTTTTTTTTTTTGTGTGTGTTGGTGTTGCATTTAAAAGGAAATTGAAAGGGAAAAAGGAATAAGGAAAAAATTCATGGATTATTTGCAATCATCCGATTATAATATATTACTTTAGATAACGATAGTTTATGGGTTTTTCCTTTTTGAAACTAGGTGTTTGTAATTTGGTGCTCTGTCATGTATATGCTTGACTTCTTGTGTTTTGATACCATTGACAGGATGATGAGGTGGGTAGTAATAGGAGAAATCATGCTACTGAAGAGTATAATGATTCCTTTTCCACTGCTAGCATTGAAGGGCATAATATGAATTCATCCAGATTATATCCTGAATTATCTGAAAAAACATTGGACAAGGATAAAGAGGATATGGAATCCTCAGGTAATCTTCAGAAGCACGGGAAGTACTTCTTTTATGATACTCCACATTATGAAGATACTGGTGTTTGGATACCAGTTTCAGTTCCACCTATGCTGGAAGATGATCACAGAGAGTGGGTCAATGGTTTTCACTCGAATGGTGGCTATTTTCCTGATGATGACTTGGGATGGAATCAATACCTTGGAGAAGAAAGGGAGTTGACTATGTGGGATGTGCTAGTAGAAATGTTACTTGTAGCCAGGGGAAAAGTGTCTTCTTTGGCATCAGTAGATATCCATTCTTGTAACTTTTCATGGATATCTAGCCATTTACTTGAGCAAGCTTGGAAAGAGATGGCACAAACTCTTACAGAGGCCAACTTTGGTAATGTGAAGGAATTACTAGAAGCGGAGCCTCCGAAATGGTTGGCGGATAGTGCTGCTTCTTCTTGTATGCTTTGTGGTGTGAGGTTTCATCCTATCATGTGCTCCCGGCATCACTGCCGGTTTTGTGGAGGAATATTTTGTGGTGAATGCTCCAAAGGACGTAGCTTGTTGCCATCAAAGTTCCGAGTTTCTGACCCCCAAAGAGTTTGCGATGTATGTTGTGTCCGACTTGAGTCTGTGCAGCCTTATTTGATGGACCATGTGAGTAACGCAGCTCAGTTGCCAACCCATGACCTAACAGACCTCAGCACTTTGAGATCATGGGTTAATTTTCCTTGGGGGCAGTCCATGGAGTATGAAATTTACAAGGCAGCTAACACTATCAAGGCTTACAATCAGGTATCACTTCAAATGTATTTACTTATCTTATGCCTAATTTTCCTGCAGAGGCAGAAACCGATCATGACTCATGCTAATTATTATGGGGTTATGTCTATAATGAACTTTCTCCAGTATTGATTTGAAGAACAAAGTTAGGAAAGCAATTTAAATATTCTTGTTACTTTTTTGAGGATTTTTAGTTTCCTGTGAAGTGTGTTGTCCTAGAAGATAAAATCACACTGAGCAAGTGGGTTTGATATGAGAACTGGTGTGGTCAAATGACAAGGTTAACTTGGTATTGGCCAGAGTTGCTATATAATTACCTGGCGACAATCAAAAGTTCAGCAACTATGCTGATTGCCTATCTCCTAACTATTCAACTGCATCTGGCACTACCCCCCCACCCCCCCCACCCTCACACACACACAGAAAAAAAAAATGATGCAAATCTCATTGTGGCATAGCAATTCCATATTTACTGATGACCGTATATATAGCCTGTGTTGACATCAAGTTTAGCTTGTTCAGTTTAAATGATTGCTGCATTGGCTCAAATACATAACATAAAGTGAACCATTTTGTAATTTAAGATTAAAACTTACGTTCTTGGTGATTTTACTTATGTCATGGTTGTGGAAGTCTACATTGTCAACTTTGTATGCAAAAATAAGTTTTACTTCATTAAGAATTTTACTTTTGCAGATAGGTTTTTTGAAGCCTGAGAAGTCAATTCCTGATTTCATTCTAAGGCAAGCAAAAGGCCTTGCAATTATCACCGTGGTCAAAGTGGGAATGGTTGTTACATATAATATTGGAACAGGACTTGTGGTTGCACGTAGGGATGATGGTTCATGGTCCCCACCATCTGCCGTTTCCACATTTGGTGTGGGGTGGGGGGCTCAGGTAAAGTGACTAATCTATAACAATATTGATCAACCAGTCTAACTAATAATGACTTTGCTTATGACTTACGAGAATGGACTGATATCCGAGATTAACTATATGATGTACATTTTGTTTCCAGATTCTACTTTAGTAGGAAGGTCTATTTTAATATCAGAAGATTTCATTTTGTTGGATTCTGGCAAAAAGGAAACTTTGTTGTAGCTTCTGATGAAACAGAAAATATTTTTGACATATTACACAATAGATAAGTTTCAATATTAGATCTTCATTTTAATATTATTCTGTTTACTCCTGAACTGTACCAAGCACTGGGTTCAACTTCCTACTCCATGTATAGAGGCAGCATGTCTTAAGGTTTTACTGATACCCATATATTTCAATATCTTCTTAAGCGTTCACTTATTTTTTTCTCCCAACATAGGCTGGAGGAGAGTTAACAGACTACATTATTGTTCTGAGAACAAATGATGCTGTCAAGACATTTAGTGGTAATGTCCATCTTTCACTTGGAGCTGGTTTGAGTGCTGCAGTTGGCATTCTTGGAAGGTCAGTTGAAGCTGATGTTCGAGCTGGTGATGGTGGCTGTGCTGCTTGTTATACTTACAGCTGCAGTAAAGGTATGTGTGTTATTTGTCATCATCTAGTGTACTGAAACCTATATTGTTTTTGATTACTGTATGCAACTTGACCTTTTCTTTGTTTGTTCAACATACATATTTCTTAGTCTGGTAATGCAATATACTCTCTAATCTCTAAGTATAGATTTTTTGAGTTTTTTTTCCATGACATCATGTCATTAACTACCAACAAATGTATATTTGAAATGGAGTTGTTGTAAAATTACAACCAATATTGTTGAAATAATAAGATTTACAATTCGACTCATACGAAATGGTACGAGTCTTTGGAGAAACGATGCGCATTGGTGGTTGAATCGGAGAGTCGCCAGAATCACACTACGAATCGTCGGAATGTGTGATATGGTGCCGACTCTTGAATTGTCGGATGGAGATTGATTCATGCTGCTGCGTTTTTGCTGGTTGTGCAATTGGGTTCATAGTTCCGAAGCCAGGTTCGTCGCAACTCAATGAAACCGCGTCATCTTCTATACGACACATTTTCTTTTAGGCTGCTTTTACTTTGAGAATTGAAATCTGAAAGGTTAAAAGTTGAATTTGCATTTAAGTGGGATTCATACTCTTGATGAAATATATATAGAATACAGATTCACACTTTTACTTTACTTGGCTGTGCCTGCAAGTCACAACTCACATGAAATTCCTTCTCCTTCTATTTCTCTTAATCTCTCTTGCTTCCATTTTCCATCATATTTTTGTTATGTTTGATACACATGCATTCAATACAGCCATGACTCCATAAAAGAAAATGAAGAAAGACATTACCTGAGATCGTTTTAAGTCTCCTGAGACTAGGTTACATGTTAAATGTAACTGTTTCCCCAAAATGATGCGGGGAGGAGCATTTAGGATGAAACATTATCTTGCTGGAACACACAAAAGTTACTTCTTGTGAACAGTTGCAGGAAGAGGTAAGATTTATCCATAAAAATGTTAGCTGATATGAATAAGGATGATGATGTTCTTTAGTGCTTTAATGATAAAGAACATGATTCACAAAAAAAGGGTCTATGGATGCCTTTTTAGTAAAAGGAAAAGGGGGAGGTGGCTTTTTCAAATCTAATAAGAAGCCCATGAAACAACAAATAGCAAATGCTACGGTGAAGGATAGATATTTGGTGGTTTGAGATATTTGTAGATGCATATATGGTAATGCATTGCCATTTAATTTGGTTAAGAGTCCATTGTTTATTAATATGGTGAAATCTATTAGTGAATACGGTAGAGGCTTAAAATTACCAATTAATCATGAAGTGAGGGTCTACAAATATGAATAAGGATGATGATGTTCTTTAGTGCTTTGATGATAAAGAACATGATTCACAAAAAAGGGGGGCTATGGACGCCTTTTCAGTAAAAGGAAAGGGGGAAGTGGCTCTACCAAATCTAATAAGAAGCCCATGAAGCAACAAATAGTAAATGCTATGGTGAAGAATAAATATTTGGCCGTTTGAGATATTTGTAGATTCATGTATGGCAATGCATTGTCATTTAATTTTGTTAAGAGTATATTGTTTATTAATATGATGAAATCTATTAGTGAATATGATAGAGGCTTAAAATTGCCAGTTTATCATGAAGTGGATCTTGTTCATGCTAATCTAGATAAATATAAGCTTGAGTGGAAAATAACTGGTTGTACATTGATGTCGGATAGATGGACTGATAGAAAGGGTCCCTTGCTAATCTTCTTGTTAATAGTCCTAGAGGAACTATTTTTATAAATATTGTTGTTGATACTAGTAGTAGTTTCATTGAAGTTGCTGAAAAAATGTTTGAATTACTTGATATCTGACGAATGGTGCTTTAGTACTTGTATCAACTGGAAACAAATTAGTAGATTCAAGAAAACAATTCTTTTGGTCACCATGTGCAGTTCGTTGTTTTGATTTGGTTTTTGAAGATATTGGTGGCATTACGATAATCCATAATACCATTGAAAAAACAAAATGAATTACAAGTTTTATTTATAGACATATTGCTAAATTTGTTTAGAAGTTATTCTAAAGGTAGAGACTTAGCTAGACCAACAATAACAAGGTTTGCTACACCTTATTTGACAATGAAGTCTATTCTTGAACAATAGATTGCACTTTGATCAATGTTTGCTTCATAAAAATGGGCTACAAGTGTCTATGCCTCTAGGATTGAGGCTAAAATTGTAGAAGATGTTGTCTTGGTTGTACAAGGTTTTGGAAATCGATAAGGTACTGCCCGAATTGTCTGTCTCTTCTTGTGAAAGTTCTGACTCGTGGATGGTGATTTAAAGCTGACAATGAGATACATTTACGAGGCTATGAATCGAGCAAATGAGCAAATAACAAAGAGTTTTAATCGTGCGAAAAGCATATATAAGGCAAGGTTTACAAAAACGAACCAGTCGGTCCGACCGGTTTAACCGGGATCCGAGACCTAGGCCGGTTTGGTTGACCCCCAGAACCGGTCTTGCTTGAAACCGGTCTCAGAACCGTCGAACCGGTTCAAAACCGGTAAAACCTATCATAACCGGTTGTGGACCGGACTGGATCGGTTTCCTAAAAAAAAAAATTAGTATAAAGGAGAGGGTTGTGTTAGGCCATCGACAGCCAACGTAAAACTTAGTCGAATCTCTATGACATGGATCAACGACGTAATAATGCTAATGCTAGCTCGTTGCCCAGAAGCAACGCTATTGTATAGCTCAGTAACAAAGTGTCAAAAGAGCAAGGGCCGCTGCATCGCCGTCTGGATGTAGTGAAAAATAAGCAAGGGTTCCCACATTTTTGTGAACGAGTGTGGGTAAAGAAGCTAGCTCACGAGAGCAGGATTCGCTTTGGAACTTGGAATATAGGCACACTTACAGGTAAATCAATGGAAATAGTTGACACTATGATTAGGAGGAGGATCAATTTCATGTGCCTACAAGAAACTAAGTGGGTGGGAGAAAAGGCAAAGGAATTAGACTCTTCGGGTTTTAAGCTTTGGTACACTGGCAAAGTAAAATCGAGAAATGGGGTGGGCATAATTGTGGATAAATATTGGAAGAATGATATTGTGGATGTAAAAAGGGTTGGAGATAGGATCATTGCCTTAAAATTTGTAGTGGAACAAGACACCTTTAATGTGATTAGTGCTTACGCACCTCAGGTAGGGTTAGAAGAATACTTCAAGGTAAAATTTTGGGAGGATTTAGAAGGCCTAATTCAGGAAATACCGCTAGGTGAAAAGATTTTCTTAGGAGGTGATCTAAATGGGCATGTAAGGAGGGCACCTAGAGGTTACGACGGTTTGCATGGGGGATATGGCCTAGGGGAGGTAAATGGTGAGGGCAAGTCTATTTTGGACTTTTCATCTGCCTTCGATCTTACTATAGCCAATACGTGTTTTAGGAAACGTGAGGAGCATCTTATCACATACAAAAGTGGGGTGACAAGCTCTCAAATAGATTTCTTTCTTATTAGGAGATCGGATAGAAAGATTTGCTTGGACTGTAAAGTCATACCTGGAGAGAGCTTGACTACCCAACATAGAGTATTGGTCATGGATGTAAGAGTTAAAAGGAGTGTGAAGAGAAGAGGACACGAAAAGGTTTCAAGGATCAAGTGGTGGCAACTGAAGGGTGAAAAACAAAGGATCTTCCAACACAAGGTTTTGGAGGGAGGGTTTTGGGAGGCAAACGGAAGTGCAAATGATATGTGAGACAAGATGGCCAAGGGGATTAGGAAGGTAGCTATAGAGACGCTTGGTGAATCAAGAGGATTCAGACCTAAGGGTAAAGAATCCTGGTGGTGGGATGAAAGTGTGCAAGCTAAGGTTCGGGTTAAAAGGGAATGTTTTAAAGCTTGGTCTTTATGTCGAAATGCTGAAAATTGGGAAAATCTAAAAAAGAGACCAAGAAGGCAGTGAGCGAAGCTAGAACTAAAGCTTTTGACGGGTTGTACCAATCCTTAGGCACCAAAGATGGTGAGAAATCTATTTATAGGCTTGCTAAAAATAGGGAAAGACAAGAGACTTGGACCAAGTGAAGTGTATTAAGGATGAAGAAGGTAAAGTTTTGGTTAAGGAACAAGATATTAAAGATAGATGGAAGAATTATTTCCACAAGTTATTTAATGAAGGATTTGAAGTTTTATCATGCTCACAGGTGCTTGACATCAGAGAGGAGGACCAAAATTACACTTTTTATCGTAGAATCCAAGAGCATGAGGTAAAAGAAGCTTTGAGAAGGATGGATAATGGCAAGGCAGTTGGACCGGACAATATACCTGTGGAGGTATGGAAGAGTCTAGGAAATAGAGGCATTAGTTGGCTCATCAAGTTTTTAACGAGATTATGAGGTCAAAGAAAATGCCGGACGAATGGAGGAGAAGCACTTTAGTTCCGATTTACAAGAACAAGGGAGATATACAAAATTGCGCAAATTATAGGGGGATTAAGCTTATGAGTCATACTATGAAGCTATGGGAAAGGGTGCTTGAACGGAGACTAAGAAAAGAAACCAAAATCACCGACAACCAATTTGGTTTTATGCCCGGGAGGTCGACCATGGAAGCTATTTACTTGCTACGACGAGTGATGGAACAATATCGAAGGGATCAAAAAGATTTACACATGGCCTTCATTTATTTGGAGAAAGCGTATGATAGGGTGCCAAGTGAGGTTTTGTGGAAAGCCCTAGAAAAGAAAGGTGTTCGGATTGCCTATATTCGAGCTATCAAGGATATGTATGAGGGGGCCACGACTAGTGTGAGAACGTAGGGTGGAGCCATAGAAGATTTCCCAATAACCATAGGTCTGCACCAGAGGTCAGCTTTAAGCCCCTATCTTTTTACCTTGGTCTTGGATGTACTTACGGAGCACATTCAAGAGCCAGCACCACGATGCATGCTTTTCGCAGACGATATAGTCCTAGTTGGAGAGTCGAGAGATGATATAAATGGAAGGTTGGAGACTTGGAGACAAGCTTTAGAAGCACATGGCTTCCGCTTGAGTAGAAGCAAGACGGAGTATATGGAATGTAAGTTTAGCAAAAAGCGGAACACCTCTAGCTTAGAGGTGAAAGTTGGAGACCACAACATACCACAAGTCACACGGTTTAAATATCTTGGGTCTATTATACAAAATGACGGAGAAATTGAGGGAGATGTAAACCATCGAATTCAATCAGGGTGGTCGAAATGGAGGAAGGCTTCGGGTTTTTTGTGTGATAAAAAGGTACCTCTTAAGCTAAAGGGAAAATTTTACCGTACAGCTATTAGATCGACGATGTTGTATGGGACGGAGTGTTGGGTGGTAAAAAATCAACACGAGAGTAAAATCAATGTAGCAGAGATGAGAATGTTGCGCTGGATGAGCGAAAAAACTAGACGTGATAGGATTAGGAATGATAGCATTAGAGAGAGAGTTGGGGTAGCACCTATTGTAGAAAAGATGGTTGAATCTCGACTTAGGTGGTTTGGGCATGTATGGAGGAGACCTTTAGATTCTGTAGTAAGGAGAGTGGACCAAGTGGAGGGCAATCCAATAGTTAGAGGCAGAGGTAGGCCAAGAAAAACTATAGGAGAAACTATTAAGAAAGATTTTGAGGCCAATGATTTAACTATTAACATGATTCGTGATAGAACATTGTGGCGCCGTATGTTCCATGTAGCCGACCCCACCTAGTGGGATAAGGCTTGGTTGTTGTTGTTGTTGTTGTGGATTTGGGTCATCCTAGTTAAAACCCAGTTCTTTTGTTTTCTAACATATGTGGGCTGGTTGTAGATTTTGGGTTGGCTTTCCCTATGAAGATGATTTTAATATATATCTTTACATTTATTTAGTTTAATTTCAAAATAAAAAAATTGTGCTTAATAATTTTAGTAGTTATGTTTTTTTTTTTTTTCAATATTGTTACAAATAGTATATTAAAAATTAAAATAATATTATTTAATTATAACCGGTTCAATCACGGTTCAATCTTGATTGGACCATTGAACCTTGAACCGCTGCCTTCACCGGTTCGATGGTCGGTCCGGTTTTGTAAACCTTGATATTAGATATAAGGTGGTGTGGGAAATTATTGACAAGCATTGAGATTTACATCTTCACGTGCCTTTTCATGCAACATGATATTTTCGTAATGGCAAGTATGTATTTTTTTAACAACCTGCTGCATAAAAGTTATATTGCATAAATGTAAATGGTTTTATAAAAAAAATACTTGTGTATAAAATAATATCCTGCTACATGAAGACCTATGAAGTTGTAAATCCCAACGCTTGTTAATGATTTCATATACCTTATTATATAAGCTTTCCACGGGTTTTTTGTTTTTTTTTGCTATTTACTTCTATGCTCGATCCATAGTCTCATACATGTGTCACATTGTCGGCTTTAAATCACCATCTACATATATGAGAACTTTCACAAGAGGAGGAATACAATTCAAGCAGTACCTTGTTGATTTCCAAAACCTTGTATAAACCAAGACAATGTCTGATATAATTTTAGCTTCAATTTTAGAGGCATAGGCACCGTAGCTCAGGTTTTTTAAGCAAACATAGACCGAAGTGCAATTTTTTGTTCTGGAATATACTTCATTGTCAAATAAGATGTAGCAAACCTATTATTGCAGGCCTAGCTAACTTTTACGTTTAGAAAAACTTATAAACAAATTCAACACCTAAATATGTCTATAAATAAGATTTGTATTTTTTTTGCTTTTCCAATGGTATTATGGAATACCATGATGTCACCAATATCTTCGAGAATCAAATCAAGACAATAAGCTACACAATGTGACCAAAAGAGTTGCTTTCGTGTGCATTAATTTTTTCTAGCCTATACAAGTGTTAAGGCACTATTTAAACAACATTCTCTTCCCCTATTTTCGTTACCATCTCATCTAGTGATTCAATCATTTTTTCTGCATCTTTAATGAAACTACTAGTATCAACGATTTTATAAAAACAATTCCTATAGTCCTATTAAAAAGAAATTAGGAAGGGATCCATGCTTTTCAATTTCCATCCATTCGACATCAATGTATGATCAATTTTTTTTTTCACTCAAGCTTATATTTATCCAAATTAGCATAAACAAATCTACTTCTTTATGAGACCATCGCTTCATGATAAGTTGACGGTTTTAAGCCTCTATCGTATTCTTAATAGATTTCACCATATTAATAAACAATGAACTCATAACCAAATTAAATGCATTGTCATATATGCATCTACAAATATCCAGAACCACCAAATCTCTATCCTAAAGCATAGCATTTATTGTTTGTTGTTTCATGGATTTTTTCTTAGCCGTGAAGAGCCACTTCCCCCTTTTTATGTGATCCATCCCTGAAGAATGTCTCACAATTCATGTCAGCTCAGTTTTGTAAATAAATCTCTCACCTCTTTCGACACTTGTTCACAAGGAGCAACTTCTTTGTGTATTCCGGCATGATTATATTTAATCCTAGATGTTCCTCCTGACATTGTTCGGGACAATAGTTACATGTAACCTAGTCTCGAGATTTATAATGATCCCAAATAATGTCTTTCTTCACTTTCTTTTTTGGAGTCATGGCTGTATCTAATGACTAATGTATGTGTATCACACATAACACAAATATGACGTTGCACTTGGTTGTGGGTTGTGATAGACCCAAGTTTGGAACCGCAAACCCCATTGCACAAACCATGAAAACGCAGCAGTGTGAATCACTCATTCACAAGCCGGCATTGTATCGCAAGATTCTGGCGACTCTGATTCAACCACCAATGCATATCATCTCTCTCTTATCATTTCTTATGAGTCAAATCGTGAATCGTACAATTTCGACAGCGCTGATTCTTTCTCCTATTTGGAGTTTTTGGCTAAGATGAGTCTTTTTCTAGTTCATAGTACCTCTTGAGCCTGGATTGAACTTCTGTTATAAAAATACTTAAATTTGGCAGTTAGTATAATACTGGGAACAGAAGCCTTAACGCATACATTGGTTTATTCAAGACATTTAGTAATGCGGAGAATGCCAATGATAAGTATTTGGGTTTTTTGTTTGGTGAGGTTGGATTATCTCCTCCAGTGTAGCTTTTGACCCCTATATTACTTGCAGGTGCATTTGTTGGATGTTCACTTGAAGGAAGTATTGTCACTACACGCACGCAAGAAAATTCCCGATTCTATGGCAGCCAGTCTATAACTGCAACGGACATACTTCTTGGCTCATTGCCTAGGCCACCTGCTGCCGCCATTCTCTACCGTGCTCTTGCAGATTTGCATGTGAAGCTTGATGATTAATTGGATGGTTCAACATTGTATTTAATTCCCATTCTCTTTTTGGGCACAGGCATTAAGGAAAAGACCTATTGGACCATCAATAATTTGTACAGCTTCTTAGTCCCACTCAGATTTTAAAGGTTCCTTGCTGTCATTATTTGTCAATGTAAATATACACAGATGTATATGCCTACACGTTGATGAAGGGGGAGAATTGTGACCTCTTTTTGTGTTAATTTTATTTGGTTACATAGTAGACTACTTGTCATAAAATTATTTGATGATGTTATGAAGCTCAAAAGTTCAGCAACTAAATTAATGGCCATAAAAAGACAAGTTTATCAACAATTTTGAGTGGCCATCTCCCTAACAATAATGCCTGGCACTATTCCTTTTCACCTACCTGTCTCATTAAAGAAAATCGATCGACATGGATCTGTCTCACTGAATGATCACTTGATGGCTGGATTTGAAATTTTGCTATCAAAATACATACTTTGAGAGTCTGCCCGAGTTTACACAAATTTAAATAAACCAACACTTGAGGGTTTTGGAAGACTAGATTTTTAATGACGTTTTTGCTGTTTGAACATTAGAATTTCTGACTCAGCTGGTTTACCAATCACCTCAAATCCCTAACAACGTAAAAAAGGGGGGTGTACACAAGAAAAACGACAACTTGCAATTCAAAAATCCCACAATCTCTTTCTCTTACTTTTGAGAAAACCGAGTAAGTAACGAGGAGTGATCTTCTTAAGTTCCTTGAGGAGGCTCCGCAGACATCCTTTCAAGGCAACATACAAAGGGAACTGCATCAGTGCAAATATGCTGACAGGGAAGAAGGCTGCAGCATATGTCAAGGTTGAAGTCCATTTGTTCTTCTCCAACTTGATATTGATCAGAACTGTTGCACTGAATGATAGCATTGTTGTGGCCATAGAGAAGAACAGGAAGGCAAAACCTGCCATTAGTTTCCTAGGGAGAGACTTGCGAAAATCCCACATCTCACAGGGTGATGTGAGGATTGAAAGGAACATAACCACTGAAGCCAATGAACTTGCAAGGGCAATAATATCCATGACTGTGAACACTAAGAATATAGGATGATGAAGAAATCTAGGGAGGCCACTGTCATCTGTGCCTCCGGGGACTGTGTAGGCCGCAGCGAAGACAACAGTGGCAACAAGGACGGCCACCGCGGAGCATGACTGAGCAGTCTCTTTTATCCAATTACGAGCCTCCTTTAGCAGGTCTTCATGCTTTTCCACAAAAAGTTGCTTTGCTGTTTTGTTATCCTTGTTGTAGTGAATGGTGTAATGATAAGGGAGTCTCTTTTCTATACGCTGCTAATGCGTGCACAGTATGTGTATACAGATAAAATTGGTAGTGAGATTCATGGTACGATGCATCAATTAGAGATGTACAACAATACATGCATGTGCCAGCAATGTCAATTTTATTTCTGCTCCATACAGGTACCTTTCCTTTTGCCATTTTTGCTCAAAGTTTGATTGTATATGTTGAATTGGGATAAAGTCATTGACACTTTTGATTGTGTATTCACACTCCATATTAATCAATAATGTGTAAATATCATTTTTCATTTTGGCATAATCAAAACGACACTTACTTCGAACCAACGCAACTCCTCTTGCAGTTGCAGAGCATAGCCGGGTTGAGATCCCCCTTTAAAGACTGCAGTGTAGTGTAGGACAGTATTGGATTTCTTGTCTATTTTGCTAGCAAGCCTCCTCACCATTTTCAATTTCTTTAACATTCGGTAAATTTCTATCTGACGGTGTTTGACAGCCATATACAATATGTTCTGCTCGTCTTCACTAACATGCTCAACTGAATGAGGATGCAAATGGATTATTACTTCAACTATCTCTTTAATTCCATTGCTGGCAGCCATAAGCAAGGGGGTATGAGTAATTGTTTTGTTAGCAGCCTTTTGTTCCTCTCCTTCAGGTTCATTGGTGAATTCATGAGTTCTCTCCATGGAAACTGTTCTATCCCTTGCTATAGAGCTCTGTTGCCATGAATAATCTTTCTCTGCTAACAAGTAAACAAGTTCCTCTGCTAACTTGTGCATTTCCTTTTTCCTCCAAACTTTCTCAATCTCCTTCCATTCTGATCATGAACAAAACATAACAAGCAAAATGTGTCGAATCAATCTGACAAGAAATATTTGATGTTTGAAGAAATGTGTCATGATATAGCTTTCACCTTTGGCCAGAGCCTTCCACGTGGTATACCACATCCATGAAAAAACTGCAATTTTGCATATTGCATATAAATTAAAACTACAATAAAGAATTAAATGATATTTACATGTACAAAAAAAAAAGTCACTTTATTTTCTACAATATGAGATTTCCTAGATAGATGATTAGATTTTGATTACATGGGTCATTATTCATACTGTATGTGTTTCTTTGTTTTTCTTTCTTCTTCTTCTTTATTAAGTACCAATGAACACATACCTGAAAGCTTCCTTTGTTGAGGTAGTTGATTTCTGCCCTTCCAGCCACGTTCCAAATCTTCCCTTTTCGTATTGTCATCATGGTTATTTTGAAGGTAGTATTCATAATCATGGTAATTAGGAAGCACTGTGTCACAGTATTGCAACTACATATTATCTATATAGTAATCGCTATATTATTTGAAGCATAACAGTGTTTTTAATTTGTAGATAAAAATTGAAACAACAAACTCATGGTGACATATGTCTTTTGACTTAATGAATGCTCACAGAGACACTTACAAATAATACCTTCTTAATATTTACACAATGTTAACTCTAACTAATTTAGTGTGTGTTTCACACTTATCAATTGTGCTAATTAATAGTTATTGGTTGTAACATTATTTTTGCTAATCATATTCATCCCAATCCATCCACACTTAAAATTTGAACCTCTGGTTCTCCTAGCTTAACCTATGTATAAAAACCGACATGTTATTAAGAAAGCAAAAGGTGTTTTTGGATGTAATAGTAATATGCAAAGCTTATGTTTGAAAGTATTTTCTTTATTTTTCCCTAAAAAATCGTTGTGTTTTCTGAGTATATGCATGCTTGTTATTCAAAAGCTAAAATCCGAGATAAAGTTGGCAGAGATTTACAAGGGTATATGAAACTTTTAAAGGCTCCCATTTGGGTTTGACTCTTAAATGTAGAGGGCATTTTCGCTAGCAATTGCAGAGTTGTCAGTCCACTGTCTTCCTCTTTACCAGCGAGTTCTTCATACCGTTTCAATAACCATAAAGCTGTGCCTGCCATGAAAATCAACAGCTAGCCAACTTCATTTTTTCTTGATAGTGAAAGATGATAAAAATCAAAAAAAGATAAAGTAACACTGCTATTTATGCAAGGCTTTTCAAAAATAACTTTGTCTTTTGAAACTCCTGTACTCAGTGCTTCCCAATTTAAGTGTAACAGATTTGTACAAAAAAATTTCCATTTAGGTCAGGTATACACTGCAAAACAATATGTAGACAAGCACTGTTATTGAGATTAGTACCATATATATATATAATAGGTTAGGTTTCATGTGAGTCTTATTATCTACTCAAATTACCATATATATGCTATTGCATGCTAAGATTTATTATCCCATTTTGATGTACTAATCCTGTCTCCACCAATAATATCTTGCCACGTAAGTTAAAATCCTATGTAATATTAAAAAGATAGAATATGTGACAAAATATTACTGATAGGGATAATGTACCAATGCTCAGTGCATGCATAAATTGCAAAAGAGGGTATCAAGATTACCAAAAAATTGGTCAATGACTGCAGTGTGAAGAATGGACATCTTATCCCCAGTTCGATGAAAATGCTGGGTTAGGTCCACACCAATGTCTTCAACCAAAAACTTGAGCAATTTGGTCTTTCCAAGTGCAGCTGCCCTGTAAACTGGGGTTTCTCCAAGATTGTTTCTCATTCCCAGCAATGACTCATACTGCTCTGACTCTTTGTCTTCATACTTGAGTATGCTCTCAGTCATTTCCACCTCTCCTGTGAAGGCCACCTCATGAAGTGGTGTGTTCCCCATGTCATCCTGCATCCTCAGCACATGCTGAATGTCTGATGGATCCAACATTTCAAGCATTTCTTCATACCTTCTTGGGCTGCCACAGTGAGCTGCATAATGAAATGGAGTGCTTTGATGCAAGTCAATTTGTTTATCCAATAGATCTTTGTGTTTACAGAAGAATTCATGGAAACCTTCCCAATCATATCTCTTGGCTAGTATGTAAGGCTTTTTCATTTTTTGAATTGAGCCTACTAGCTGCTTTGTCATCTTCTTTTTCCCCCCTCTCTCTCTCTATATATCTAGCTTGCTTAAATGAACTGGCAGCACCAGTGATGGAAAATTGTTATATATATTATGCAAAGGAATAACACGACCCAAAAGATAGAAAAATGTTTTGAGCATATGCCTTGCTTAATTTTTTTGTAAATGTGCCTTCCTTAATTAATTAATAAAGTACGTACGTCAGAATAATTAAAGTTAGAAGTTTCCTTTTACTTTGGAACATTATTTGTTCCCAGTGTTTGCTATTGTGAGTTCGGCCTTGTCATATTGTCACTTGCCCAGTACCCATATCTAGAGGCTGACCCAAAATTGTTTGGATTGTATATGAAATGATTGACTTCACCATCTATTGATTTAGGATTTGGATGTTCACCTTTTTTTATCTCATTCTTCAATTTCTTCTGGTATTCAAAGAGATAAAGACTTAAAAAGTAAATTTGAATGAATCTTATAAATAACAGTAATTTTTTTTCCTCATATAATATGAGAAGAAAACTGAGAAAAAAGAAGAGGAGCTCAATACATTGATTCAAGCATATGTGAATTTTCTGTAAAAAAAACAGGATGCAACTAAAAAATCTTCAAAAATTAAACATATAAACTGAAACCTTTAGTTAACTTGTTGTGACAGGTTTAGTGGTAATACAACAAAAAAAATTTAACCATGTTATTGGTACGAATTATCCACAGTCGTAAATAATGTCGAATATCTAACCACTTACTTAAGGGGTCTAAGCCTGTTGCGATTCGGACCAACCACGTGTTGGCAGTGATATTATGACATTTGAATCTTAAACTGATTTGAGCATATGTTTTTTAATCTTAAATTTTAATCTTATATTTAAACTTTAATTACTAATATTTACTCACTAATATGGATCATTTTTTTTGTTCCCCAGGGTATCCTCTACGCACAACTGCGGAGACTAAACCCTTGAGTTGGATAGGACCACAAGGGTGACAAAGTTCTCCCTCAAGAGTTTTAACGGCTGCTGCATTCCCAGGAGGATTCAAACTCGAGATCACTGATTAATCCGAAAGAAACACGTGCCATCTCATATGTTCTTGGGTTGATATGGACCGATTTGGTATACTCTTAATAACTAGCGAAAAATTAGTTTAGCTTAATTTTTATATATAATTAAGTATCATCGATGAACTTTTCTTCAAATCATTAAGAATATACACTATAATTATAAAATAATATTGAATTTTTACATTAAGACTAATTTGGTATATTTTCAAAAATAGAGATGAAGAATTAAAAAATGAATTCTTAACATATAACTTGTTTTGTCCAAAACAATAAATCTCCAATAGAAGGAGGAGTTGTAGTTGTAGTGAAGGATTCAATACAATGAAGCCATGGAATGCTTGTTACAAAATGACCTAGGTGTAAGCGAAACCCTAAGCTAATGTGTGTGTAGAAGAGAGTGTGTCCTTAAAAGGAGGTAAGCTCCTATTATATATCTTTTCTAGTGGGCTTAACATAATTCAGTCTTCAAGGAAATGAGCCTGACCCAACCGTCCGAGTTGTCTTCTTGTACTGAACTAACTACTTGTTTCGAGCTGACCTCTTGGGTTGATCGTGTTGTCACCTCATTCCGATCGAGATGTCTTCTTGTCTCGACTGGGTTGTCTTCTTGCCACTCCGACTAGGATATCATCTTGTACCGACCGAGCTGTTTCCTCCTAGGTGACTGAGTTGTTTTCCTGATTGGCCTTCATCCTTATTTGGTAGGTCGAGATGTCCTTCTTAGAGGCCATCCCGGGTCTTGATGGGAGATACATCGCGGGCTTCCACTCTAGTCCTTCATACTTGCGGTCCCTGATCTATTGGACCCAAGACCAATTTTGGCGGGAACATAACTATACAAATTTTATCCATGAAGTTTCCTACCCAAGGATACACTAACACTAATATGACTATATGAGTATTAATAAAAAAAAGGAATTTTAAAATTAGGAATCGATTTGAAATAATCTTAAGGATCCTTTTGATTTGCTATAAAATGAGGGACAATACAATATAAAATAACTTGTTTATGTTTGATTGTAAAATTGGTTGCGGGACAACACAAAACATGAGGTACACGAGGTAAGGGACAACATAAAATCATGAAAATTATTACCCACTTAAGACAAAAAGTTGTCCATGCACAATCCATGAAATCTCAAAACTACCCTCGCTCTTTTCTTTCGGGCACGCACGTCTTCCAACTACCCACTCCCTTCTTCACGTTGGCAGTCCAATCCCACAAATTCAACCGTCAAATATACCCACCCCACCCCATCATATCACATTTATAATATATAGTACAATATATTATTGTAAAACATAATATTATTTATATATATATTTATATGTTTATATACTACTTATTTAATATATTATTATATATAATATATATAATATTTATTTAATGTAATGTTATAAATCATATAATACTTATGTATATTATATATAATATAGTATGCATATAAAAATATATAGTATTATATATAAAGGGTATTTTAGTAAATTTGTTATTATTTTACTTATGTTATTCATTGTTCATCAAACAGCATACCGGACAAATAGTTGTGTTGTGTCTCAAGTAATTATCCTGTGCTATTTTCTTTGTCCTCTACTTTAATACAATCAAAGGGACCCTAAGAAAAAGGGTGAAATTTTAATAGGAGGGACCAAGTATAATATATATATATTATAATTTTTATTATCTTTAAATTCTTTTTTTTTTACAGAAATGGGAATTCATTAAATCATGGACTAAGGTCCTCCAGAATACAATGACCAATAATAGGAGGGATCTCCTCATTTCAAACTTGGTTAGGATGGGACAAAGCATATTTAGCCAAACAATGTTCAAAATTTATCTTTAAATTCTTTTCGTATTACATGATATAGTTCTTGAGTTTAATAAATATATAATGATATTGTAAAAAAGTTTTATGCAAACATCCAATCATATTTCATTATTATGACACTATGTTATATTAGTTCCTAAAACATCTCCATAAATATATATTTGACACGAGATATGATACTGTGTAAAAAATTTTTACATTGTAAGTATATATACATTAAATCCATAGTTTTTTTTTCCACAAAGTATTACACGATATAGTGGTCAACCTGTCAAGCAACAACCACTATTGTAAGACTTCTCTCTACACACAGTCACGTGCCACCATTAGAGGGGTGGTTTTGAGTATTTTTTGGCTTGGAATCACCCGTTTACTTCGTTTTTTCTCCCATTTTATCTAAATAAGTGATTTTTCCACATAGATCTGGTTTTCTTTCTTCGCGTTTTTCATGTTTTTCGTCTTCTGGGTGCGGTGGTATTGTCGTTCGTCGTCTTGGTGAGGCGTTGTTTGATTTCCCGTCTTGGTGCGGTGTTTGTTTGATTTCCCGTCTTGATGCGGTGTTCGTTTGGTTCAGATTGACAGATTTGCTTCGATCCATCACAGATTTGATCAAGAATTGGGCGTCAATGTCACAGATCCGGAGACATGGGTATTCCGGTGACTTTGATTTTGTCACTTTTTTAGGCATTTTGATTTTGCCGTGTTATGCTATTAACCTGGGTGCTGTGAGTTTGTTCGCAGATTCATCCTTTTCAGTTTTTAGCGATATTGAATTTGAGTTGTTCGATGTATTCTATCGATTTGAATGAATGAATATCTTTTTAGTAAAAAAAAATATATATAGTGGTCAACCTGTCATATAGTTAATATTTACCTCCTTTATAATATAAGGTTTGTTAAGTGATAAATTGTTTTTTTTTTAATACCGAAAGTGATAAATTGTTAATGAAGTTAGTATTTTTAAATTAATTTTTTATATTTCTTAATTTATTTTTATTTAACTAATAACTAATATTTCATTTTTTAATTTCTTTTTGTTTCAAAAGAAATAATTTGATGAAAAAACTGAACCAATAAACATATCCAAATAAGAATCCGAGCTGAGTTGCGAACAAACATTTATCCGATGCAAAGAATCCGAAGCTGTTTTTTTGTGAGTTGCAGAGGCTGCCATCAACAACCTTGGAAATCTCCAACCAGGTTCTCTTCTTCTTTTAACTAATGGATTCACTATTTATCTACGACATCACCCTAATCAATTTGAATATGATCATAGCATGCATCCCTATTTGTGATTGTCCTTCTTCCATGTCTATGCATTTTAACCTAATTCATTCTACGATTTACCTTTCTTTCACCAATAAAACCTATTTTCTCTTGCTTCGTGAAAAGAATTTGTTTTCCCAAAACCTATTGTTAGTCCCTAGAATTATTGGAAATGTGTTGCTTATTAGAGCATAACAGTCTTTTCCTGTTTCATCATATAGAAATTTCATGAAAAGCAATACAATTTTTGCTTTAGAAATTCACTTGGACACTGATAATATGTGGAAATTGGATACGCCCTAGCCAACTCAAGTCATTCATGGCAGTTAGTAACTATGAACTCTCAAGTTCATTTGGTACAAATTTGGTCTTATTATAAAGGCAAAGATATATTTTTGCTGTATATATTTTGGCTTAACTGTATTGCTTCGTGCCTAAAAGGATTGGTCTCACAGACAGAGGATGTGGGGATGATAATTGATATCCAATCTAGTGTTATTAAAAAAATTCTTAAGTTCCTTTTCTTTAATTTCTGCCAAATAGCTTTGAAGGATTCTAGTGGGAAATAAAAAAGAATTAAATTGAATCAATAATAACAAAATGGAAGACAAACATTCACGTTTTTTGTTTTGTTCCCCCCGTGTTATTGTTGCTAACCTGTTGAGATCTTCAACACTTCCACCGTAGTACAATTTCTATATGGTTTAGAGCCAAAAATGAAATTGAAGACATATTTGTTCTGTATCTATAAGCAGGAATATACTGAATGTTACTGTATTTGAAATTTTCCAGCATTGGAAATCAATAGATGATGCATTTATTCATTATACATCTTTTTCGTCCCTATCACAATGAGTAGTTTGTGCAAAGTCCATAACTTGACACCTGAGTCTCTTATAGTCACATAATTTATTTATGGCTCTAAATGACAGTTTCCATAGAGAATAGTTGTTCTCGACTATAACGTTGATTATACTATTGTTATTAAATATTGAAATTGGGCATATTATTGTATCTCTTTTGTTTATAAATTAGTTAGAGTGAAGTGATGGATTTTTTTTCTTTTTATGCAGCAGAACCTTCCCTTGACTGAAAGAACCTCAATCTTCGACAACCTGCTGATTGACTGTAAATCTTTCCCTACCCTTCTGCTTTGTGGTATTAAAGTTTCTGGTTTAGTTCTTTCTCAACACCCATCAGATCTAAATCAAACATGTACCTTTTTTATTTGGTTTCAGGGTCTCAGATCATTTTGGGCAACGAATCAGGAGCAAAGAAGTCACAAAGATTGGATATGGCAACTAGACGCAACTTTCGTTACACCCCTCTTGCCACAGATGAGGATGACTATACTGGTGATAGGAATAGACCATTTGACCCTCGATTTGATTATACACCAAAAGCCTTGGATAGAATTCCCTGGAAATCCATTGTCCTTGCGCTCTTCCTGTTATTCCTTGGGATGGGACTTCTGTTTCTTTCGTACTTTATCTTCACTGGTCATATGGGGGGAGATCGATCTCAAGCTTATGGTCTTTTAGTCCTAGGGTTTCTTAGCTTTCTCCCAGGTATGTTAGATTCCCAGTGTCAAATGCATTTATTTATGCTAATTACTCTATTTTAATATAAGGAGCAAAGAAATTAATTGTTTTTGACAAGTTTTTGAGACTACAAAAATACTTTTGGATGAATCTATTAATAGTTGTGCAATAAGTGCCATAAAAATAATCTTGTTGCAAATGCTTTTAGCATAACAGGACTCATTTGTGTCAATGTTCAAATGAATTCAGTCAAATTGGGGATGGTGAATGCACTTCATGATTAGCTGAAAATAATACATAACTACATAAACTAAGCAGCGTCCTTGTGTTTACGAACACCTTTACAATGAATCATCAAAACTTGTTCCAAGAAATTGGACAACCAATACTGACCAAGAAGTGTAAATAATTAGTTCCATGTAAAAATTGTTCCTTTACAATGAAAAAGTAACTGCTGTTTCTGAACTAGAATTGCACATAATGTGAGGTCTACAATTATGGATTAAGATCACGCATCCCCTTTTCTTTTCCCTCCACTAAAAATATGTCACCTAGACATTGAAGTGTTATTAACAGTAACATGATTTATTTAACTAACACTTCAATGTTAGGCATCATATTTTTTATTGGTGGAAGTGGTAAGGGAAATCAGCATAGAAGGGACAGAGCATCTCCATCCCTAGGAATATGGTTACCATTATGATTCTGTTATATTTATATGTGGAATGATGTTACTTGACATGATTTTTTACCTGTTTTATTTGTTCTGGAGCTATAAATGTCTTAACTACTTTTTGGCCATAGATGCACCTACATGGGTTGAGAAAATTTTTAGTTTGTTTCAACCATGCAACCTTTTTATGGTTATCACCATTTAACTCTGTAGAGATTTACTTTATCTGTCATAAGGATCTTTTTTTGGCTAAACTTGGAACATACTAATATTGATTTCTGGATGCAGGCTTTTATGAGACTCGAATTGCATATTATGCATGGCGGGGCATCAAAGGATATCGCTTTTCTGCCATCCCTGATTATTAGAGCATTAGAGCTATGACTTGAAAACTCAGTTGTGACCAAATTCAGGTGCTACTTGTATGCTTCAATAATATAGATGGAATAAAATTGTAGAAAAGTGTAATCATATTTGTTATACAAGTAGTTAATGCAGTAGCAAAATTTAGAAAATTATGCTTTTAAAGTTTTGTAAGATTACAACGTAATATTGAAAGTATGGCATGAATTGTTCTTTTAGGCAATATTATTGTCTTTCTTCCTGTTTTGCCCTCATAAACTGAACTATTTTAGTAAGGTATATTCAACTCTTGAGTGATGTTTGCCGTGATGTTTGTATGCGCAGCTGAATTAGTCCCTTGGAATCCAAAGGAAGAAACGATAGCCACACTGGGATTTTTCAACACTGCCTTTTCTATTTCTATTTCTACCATCCTTTGACAATCATTTTCAAATTTCAATCAGCATTTTAGTTTTTTTTTTTTATATAAATAATCTGGGGCCTTGACGAGTGAAAGTGATGTCAATCAAATAAGTACAAGCCCATCTGGGTATAGGTCAAGCCGATAAAGTTAGCTTGAATCATTAAAAAATGATTTAATTATAATGTGTTTTCGATGTAAAGTTTAATTTTTTTTATACTACTGATTAATTATTTTTATTATATTATTAAAAATGTTTGTTTTTGACAGTGGACAAAAACTTATATTAGTCGTATATCAAAATAAACTTTTAAATTAATTTTTGTGATATCATGATTTAAGTTTATGACGTGGACCTTCACAAGAATATTGGTCTTTTATGTGGTTATCGTGAGAACAAAAGAGAGAAATCGAAGTAGGCCAATATAGAGATGAAGAAATCAAAATGATAATAAAGCCTTAATTTTAGAAGTTTATTATAAGGATTAACCTGAAGAAAATTTCAACTGGTTGCCGTTTTCAGTTGTCAATTTAACATCTTTCTAAGACTTTTTTTTTGGGGGGTCTTATCTTTCTAAGATTATATTATATAAATCATATCATCTTTCTAAGACTATATAATATTATTTATAAGCACAAGGAAATATGGAATATTTAGATTGGCCCATGCCTACCGACCCTATCATCATTACAGCAACTTACCTCTTCTTAAAATATAAGGATCAAAATTATGTTATATATTTTGCCGTGAGCTAAGCCATTATATCATTCCCCCAAAAAAAAATCCAAGACATGATATCATGTGGAAGACTACGAGTTTATTACTTATTAGCACTAAGAAAAGAATTTAGGTATTTGATCCTCCAGTTGATCCTGCTGGTGGAGGTGGAGAGAGATGGATACAAGAGGCAAGTCTCACGATTGATTCATTCATTCATTTATTTATTTATCCTCATGATTGATTGATTCATTCATTCATTTATTTATTTATTTGATTCAATAGGAGACTCATAGTAGACTTTATAAAATAAAAAAAAAAGGAGAGAATATGAGGAAATAGGAAAGGGAGGATATTCTAAATTTATGGTGCATAAATGTGTTGTGTATATTTGTCTTACACTGCATCTGCGGTCAAGCTACAGATGATCTACATCCGAACAATTTGCAATCATCAATTAAACCTGAAAACCCGATAATCTTTTCTTCAAATGATCGATTATTGACATGAGAAGACATTTAGATAATAAAACATCCATCCTATTCATCAAAAAAAAAAATCCATCCTCGCTATGTCCCTTCAGTACATTAGAAGCAAACACTGTAGAAAAATAGAGCAGAGAAAGAAAATAAAGAAAACTGAAGGTAAGAATATAAAATAATCATTAAAAAAAATTTATTGATCAAAAGCTTCAACGCATATTCTATATCACACCTCCACTTTAAAATAAATCATTTAGGTTAGACACCTCTAAGTCACCATTATTCTCACACCCAAACCAACAACACCCGAGCTATACATATCTTCGCTTAAGAATCAACTAAGCACTATATTAAAACCAGGCAGATCGTGCATAAAATAATATCAGGAAATATTCAAACACCAAAAATAATATGTCACATGAAATAGAATACCTCAACCAGCGTGTCACAGTAACTTCAATAATATAAAGTCAGACATCATCAAATACTTAAAATCAACCTAATGTCAATAAACCTACAATCATCGAATCATCATTGGTTTTACAGAAGAGGTTTCCAATATGATTTTGGTCTTGTCGATTACTCGACTACTAGTAGGGTTTAGGTCGTCCAACACAATTATTATATAATATACTACTTATCGATTCCGACGACAGAGTGATCCTTTCCTCCACCTGAGTTATCATCGGAATCCCGAATCCAACGTTCCTCGTTATCACACCACATGTTACCAATTCCTCCTTCAACCGAACAACACAATCAACAAATTAATTAACAAAACCAACTATGCCCACTTTATGCTAGGTTCGGCCATTCAATTCCAATTAGGGCTATGATCATTTTCTTATTCTAATCTTTTAGGTACTAGTTCCTATGGTCTTAGATAGTTTAGATAAATTGTCATAACTTGAAAACATGAACAAAATATTCCAATCTCATTTTAGTTAAGTTTCAGCCTTATATAGTGATGAGCGTGATTTCACCTAATATTTCATTGTCATTTTGCATGCATTTTCATATAGCTTAAGCATATTTAATTTGATTTTTGTTAGTTTTTACCTTAGAACGGGTAAGGCAGTTTTGTTGTGTTGTTTTGCAAGAATTAAGGATTAAATGCTCAAGATTAGCCATGATGGAGCTTGCATGAAGATGGGACTTGAAAAGTGAAGAAACTGAGCCAAACAGAGCCCATCAAGGCTAGGCCGTGATGACCATCACGGCCGTGATTGAGTAGAGCTTAAAAGAAAGAATGGAAAAGTAAGAACTGGTCACGGCCAGGTCGTGATGTCCATCACGGCCGTGACATGTCAGCTGAGCCAGACTCTCACAGTTAGAACTGATCACGGCCTAGCCGTGATGAGCATCACGGCCGTGACAGACCAATCAGTGAAGCAGCGTCCAAGGCAGAATCCGTCACGGCCTGGCCGTGATAGCCATCACGGCCGTGACGCGCAATATTTGGATCTGAATAAATTGATTTCATCTGAATTTGTATTTGATTGGGATTCAAATTACCCTAATCTATAAATACGGCAATTAGGCAGAGACTAATCAGGCTTTTTTGGGGCTGCCACACTTAGGTAAATTAGGATTCTCTCCTTCTTCTT
This sequence comes from Sophora flavescens, assembly GCA_030762895.1. NCBI lineage: Eukaryota > Viridiplantae > Streptophyta > Magnoliopsida > Fabales > Fabaceae > Sophora > Sophora flavescens. The sequence goes on along the minus strand of CM061062.1, from coordinate 96,339,247 downwards.
CTTCTTCTCTTCTCCTAGGCTTTATTTTATGTTGTTGTTAATCAAGCTTGTCATCACCATGGCAATGCTTGAGTAGTAGATTTATTTATAGGGATTGGGGCTATGCCCAAGATCTGTTTTTATGTTGTGAATTGATGTTTACCTTTTTTAATTTCGATTTTGCTTTAGATCTAATTTCTATTGTTTTAATTACTCGCGAATTCGGTGGCCACGTATTTGCGTGTCGTAGATATTCTAAGGAGGAACCTAGCGGTGAACTTAGGTATCGGATCTATAGAATCAGGCTTAGGACTTAAATCACGAGAGTTAGAAGCGGTCCTTCGAGGATTAACGAATTGTCACAAAGCGTAAAGGGTTCAATCTAAATTCAACTACCACGAGAGTAGGGGTTGGTTTAATTGGGCACGGTTTTTGTAACCCGAGAGGGAGCATTAACTAGTTTAGGATAAATTCGCCTTCAAGGAAATTTAGATAATTAACAAGGGGTAGTCAATTTAGTAACATAAACGATCTTGTTGGTAACCCAATTCCTAGGAATCCCTTTAGATTTGAAAACCCCTAAATTGATTTACTTTTCTGTTTCAATTGATTACAATTTTGAATTTGATTGCTACTTAATTCTTATTTCAAAAACCAAAACCTTTTCAAAATCCTTTTTATATAGTCCAGTTTAATTGTTTGATAATTATTTGTGATTTGAGATCACGGTCTCTATGGGATCGATATCTTTTTATTACTTGGCGACGAATTCGGTACACTTGCCGGAGCCCATATCGCACATCATATAGTAAAATAGGCTAGGAATTTCCTTTTGATTCACACTTTTGGGTTTAGGCTACTAAGACATTAGAGAGCATTAATCAAGTATTAGATTTCACAAATTGAACAAAAACTTTTCAACCTCTTTGCTCTAGTGTTTCGGCCCAAATTAAAACGCTAAGCTAGGGAGTTTTGTTGAACTTAAGCTGTTGGGTTTAGATCATAGAAGTATTAGATGACTTAAATCAAGTACTAACTTTCAACAAAAGAAACAAAACATCAAACCCATTTTTAACATAGGCTTCGGCTAGGGATGTCAACGGGGCGGGGCGGGCACGGATACTGGTTACCCGCTACCCGCCCCGTTGGTTAAAAAATTCACTCGTACCCACCCCGTATCCGTACGGATACCCGCTTAACGGGTTCTTAACGGATTCGCGGGTTTTCACGGGTATCCGCGGATATCCATGGGTAGTTATGAAAAACAAACAAATCTGTTTTTTAATTAAAAACATACACATAAAACTTAAACAAACCACCACATTAATATATTCCGGTATTTGAACAAAATAGCACCTAAAAATTAATACATCACACTTAAAATATCCATGAAACAACACAATAGATGAAAATTATCTAGGAAATGATATAAGGACTTTGAGAGTAAATATATATATAATAAATGGTATTATAGTAATTAAGTAACGGGTGAGGGTATCCGCGGGTATGGATAGTGTGATACCCGTCCCCCGCCCCGTTTATAGACGGGTATTGGAATTGCCCGTTTATTTTGCCCGCGGGAACCCGTTTAACTACCCGCCCCGTGCCCGTTGCGGATTTTATCCGCAGGTATCCGCGGGTACGGATAAAATTGTCATCCCTAGCTTCGGCCAAATAGGGTTCCATGAGGTTAGGGATTTTTTTATTGAATTCAAAATCTTAGATTATGATCATATAGTTACTAGAGAGTTTAAAACAAACAATAGATTTCACAAATGAATCAAAACTACCAAACCCATTTTCCAACTCAGTTTCGGCCTCAACAAGAAAATAGGGAAGGAAAATGTTTTTGATTACATACTCTTGGATATTGAAAGTAGACATCATAACTAGATCATAGAAATTGGTTTCACATTTTTATGATTTTCTACAATTTTCTAGAATTATTTGAAGTTCTAGATCTACGAATGTAAAATCATGAAAAAATGACTTCAAGAAGGAGAAGAGATGATCAAGGATCATCATATTACCTCGAGTGATGAAGGAAATGGAAAGAAGATGATGATCTTGATGAAGCTTTAACAAGAATGTCAACTTGGAGCTCTTGTAGAACAATGGAGTTTGTGTTTTTTGTGAAGAAAAATGAAGAAGATGGAGAGATGAATGACGGGGGGGACTGCGGTCTTAGGGTATTTATAGGGTAGTTCTTAGGCTTTGTTTGGTTCTTAGGTTTTAGATTAATGGGTTTTGTGATTATTTAATTAATATATGATTAACTATGGTTAATAATTAACTTAACTAGGGTTACTTTGCTAACTATGGTTAATAAACATGTGGCTCACATTAAATGAAGGTGTGGCTGATTTCTTGTCCACAAAAATTAACCATGGTTAAAATTTAACTAAATGTCGGTTATGTTAAGCTTAGGGGTATTTTTGTCATTTTACTTGAAAATTCATGATTACTAAAATTTAAGGCCGGACTCCTTGTCCTCTTTGCTACATTAATTCCTCATAATACCTCAGCTCCATAATCGACTCCGTCGTTTACTCGACACATCCCCCGATTTAGGTTTTACGTGTTTTCTTAACGTTACGACCGGATAAATTAATATTAATTTTATTCCTAACGAATTTTTTCGAAACTTGTAAAATACTCCAGAACAAATATAAAACCTAATGATTTTGCTCACGAGTCGAAATTAGGGTTTCTGCTTAGTAAAATCTTACTGTCAGTGAAAACACGGACCGGGCTTCGTCTGAATGTTCAACTCAAAATTTCACCATAACACTCTACCATAAGATAAATTATGAATATGATTTTATTTTATTTAAAATCATTTTATTGCTCTCATATTAAAATATAAATAATTATATTTTAACTGGTTAAACAATGTAATTAAAATCAGGCTGTTACATACAATGTCTCAACAAAGATCAAGTGGACTAGCTTTATTATCGATTGAAAAAGAATTGTTAAAAGAAATCGATTACAATAATTTAATAAATGATTTTGCATCCAAAAAGCACGAAAGATAAACTTTAAAAAAATATAATAATTCGAAACTAAAAAGAAAAATAAAAAGTTGAATCTTTAATTGAATTACAAAAGGGAGCTATCGAGAAAATTTTCAAAACAAATAAGAAAGTTGAAAATACATGTGATTGCTCGCTGAATGAACAAGTTAATAATGTTCACGATTCCCGTAATTGTTGCTTCAGCAAAAATAAGTTTTTAAAAACTATAATTAATAAAATCTTATCTAAGATCGACGATTTCTCAACAAAGATTAAATGGACTAGCTTTATTATCGATTGAAAAATAATTGTTAAAATAAATCGATTACGATAATTTAATAAATGATTTTACATCCAAAAAGCACGAAAGATAAACTTTAAAAAATATAATAATTTGAAACTAAAAAGAAAAATAAAAAGAAAAAAGTTGAATCTTTAATTGAATTACAAAAGGGGGACTATGAGAAAATTTTCAAAACAAATAAGAAAATTGAAAATACATGCGATTGCTCGTTGAATGAGCAAGTTAATTATGTTAACGATTCTCGTAACTGTTGCTTCAGCAGAAAGAAGTTTTTAAAAACTAAAATTAATAAAATCTTATCTAAGATCGACAATGTCTCAACAAAGATTAAGTGGACTAGCTTTATTATCGATTGAAAAAGAATTGTTAAAAGAAATCGATTACAATAATTTAATAAATGATTTTACATCCACAAAGCACGAAAGATAAACTTTAAAAAATATAATAATTTGAAACTAAAAAGAAAAAGAAAAAAGTTGAATCTTTAATTGAATTACAAAAGGGGGCTATCGAGAAAATTTTCAAAACAAATAAGAAAGTTGAAAATACATGTGATTGCTCGTTGAATGAGCAAGTTAGTAATGTTAACGATTCCCGTAACTGTTACTTCAGCAGAAAGAAGTTTTTAAAAACTAAAATTGATAAAATCTTATCTAAGATCGACAATGTCTCAACAAAGATTAAGTGGACTAGTTTTATTATCGATTGAAAAAAAATTGTTAGAAGAAATCGATTACAATAATTTAATAAATGATTTTGCATCCAAAAAGCATGAAAGATAAAATTTAAAAAATATAATAATTTTAGTAAATTTTATTATTTGCTTTAGAAATGCCTCACTTTAGAGTTCACTTTAGGCCTCCCTAAGTGTTGGGTCGGCCCTACACTTTTCTTTTAGGGAAGTTGATTTTATTATGATCGGCTTCCCTTTGTCTCTGAGGTGTTTCATGCCTTGAGAAGTGAGACATTGAGTATCACAATAAATCCATCGGTAACTACCGACAGCTCTCTCAAATATGTCGATAACTGTTACCGAAGAGCCATTTACTGATAGATTTGGAGTCGTCGGTAATCCGTCGGAAACACGTCATTATCGACGATTTTTTGATGTTTCCGATGGCTTTTGTTCATCAGTAATAACTATTTTTTTTTTGTAGTGAAAGGCATGAGTGACAAAATTTTCTGAATATCACAAGCAACATCGACACCTCTGAGCCCCGCGGTCAAAATCCACGCCTCCACCTTTCACCAAAATGGCACTTAAAACCCTTGAATTTTATTCCTTTGACCCTTTTTGCTTGACCACCAATAGTTAAAAGACTAACAATATCTAACCACAAAACCCTTCAACCATGTAGTTCCACAAGGCTGCGTCTTCAATGTACCCGGCAGAATGGGATATAACTTGCTCCTCCATGTGGTGATTGCACGATGACCGTTGGATCTTCATAACCATGTAGTTCCACAAGGCCGCGTCTTCAATGTACCCCGCAGAATGGGGTGTAACTTGCTCCTCCATATGGTGATTGCACGATTACCATTGGGTCTTTATAAGATCAAATCTCTCTTAGAACTTGTTACCTGTTAAGCAAGTCATGTGACATGATTTTGTTATTTACAACTTACTCATTTTAGCTTCCATTTTTATTTAGGTGACCTATTATTAAAAATAATAGTTTTCAATAAATGTTGATTATCTGTTTTAAAAAAATCTATTCCTGCAATAATTTTTTTAATTATAACTTAATTTTTTTTAACCTTTTGCTTAATTTTAACTTTTTTTTAAGTTTTAAATCTTTTTTAATCAGAATACGTCAATCCTAAAAATATTTATTAACATTTTTTTATTCTTTTAAAAAATAAAAAAATATATTTAAAGGAGTAAGTTGCAAATGAAAATAATTTAGGGATTTATTTTTAATTATTGAGAGTGACCTAAAAACTTAGTATCACGTGTCAAAATGTGTGGTGTAAGTTATAACCCTTTGGTGCACAGTAGAATCACCATTCTAATATCCCAAAGTCAACCCCACGTTAATGTTTCTTGTCCCTTCCACCTAGAACTCCTATAAGCACCAACATACAAGGAAAAAAAACATAATCTTCGTTATGTTCTCTAAAAAACCAACCTACGAATCATTGTTCAAAAAACCCTAACTTCATGCATAAGCTCAATGCACTGTGATACCTAAGGATTGAGATCCTCTCCGGTCACCGGACAGCTCCAGTAGGAGAGAGAGTGACACAATGATTAAAATAATATTACTGTAGTTGTCGTCCAGTGATCGGAGAGGAGTTGAACCCGATATCTAAAGGTGTCCTAACATTCTCTTTCATTCCCTGTAGGTATGATCGTCGTTTGCCCGTTCACTACTCAAACACTTGGCTTAAGATCTTCCCTCTCACTAACATTTGTCTCAAGCCTCACAAACTTACGAACCTTGATCTCTAAATTTATTATTGTTCACCACAACCATTGCTTTGTTTGAATCAGGAAAAAAATAAAGAGGAGAGAAGTAGAGTGAAAAGAAATAGGAGATAAGAGAGTATGAGTAGAAAATAGCTAGATTTTTAGGTTATTTGAATTAAAAAAAATAGGAAGGAAAGATTTTTTTTTTTCATTCGTCTGGTTGGATAGATAGAAAGTAGAAAAAATTAAATAAATTTTTCTTGAATAAACAATTATGTATGTTTTACATTTTATCGAAGTCAAATGCAATCATAATAAAGATGGCAATTTTTTTTTATAGCTTTGATGCTTCTCTCTTCATTTTCTGCCCAAGTGGGAGAAGAAATTTTTTTTTGGTTTGGCCCACGCCTACTATTTTCTTTCTCTGCTATTTTCTACTCTTTTCAAATAAGAGAAAATAGAATCCCTCATCCATTTTGTTTCCCTTCAAATTCTTTCTTCTCTTTTCCTGTTAAACCAAACTAAGGGTAAATCTTGAACTGAATCACATTAAAATGTCACACTTGGCCTCCATGTTAGACTGTCAGTTACTCTATCAAATGATAATCATAACAAAATTCTAATCATATATCATATTCTTTCTTTTCAATAATTCAATTTACCAAACCAGATATATTCAAGCCACGCGTCCACTTATCATTTATGACCGAAGGAGCTTTTCTGTTCCTCTTTCCTCATAACGTGCGAAAAGTCTTTCCCCTGTACTCCCTCCCATACATATTATAAGTAAAAATTTAATAAAACATATATATTAAAATAATTAATTAATCTTACTTAAAAAAATAATTAAGAATAAAAAATTAAAATTGTTATCTAAATTATCCTTACTCTTATTTATTAAGTTTGTATTGTTGAGAATAAAAAAAATTATTAAAAAAATAAGATTTATATTAAATAAAAAATATTTTAATTTTTTTTTATTAAATAGGATATAATAATTAAAATTTATTTATATCGTAGATAAGAGTAGTATATAATATTCCATGATGCATCCAAAAATGGAGGGGGGACAAGACAAATCCCTTGAATTCTGCCGCAGCCCCTACGCCCGAATGTGCATCCTCACCTATTAAATACGTGATAGAGACACGAAGGAGGTGGTAGAGAGACTGTATTTATGTGTATTATTGAGCCCTTATATACCACATCCAAATCAAATCAAACTTTTAGTCAATGTTCTTATCCAAATTATAACTATATAAATAAGCAATCTCACTTTTCGTTTCCGTTTCATTTTTCTCACAATAAATATATTACTTTTATTAAGAAAAATGTACGATAACGGAATGGTTCTCTCAGTCCGGTGTCATGACAAGCTCCCAAACTTGACAAACACTTGCAAGATTTACAAATACTTATGAACAAAAGACAATATCAAATACAATAAGGGTGCGTTTGGTGTTATATTACGTTTTTCATTTCCTTTTTTTTCCACTGTAGATGCAAACTTTGAATAGAAGGAAAAAAAAAAAAGAATCGAATCTCCATCATTTTCATGTCAAAGTTAGCTCATATGAAACTTGATCGCAAAATCTTGTATTAATTATAAAAATTTATCAACTGAACTAACTAACATCTTCAATTGAATTTCTAACATCTTCATCACACTACACCAGGTCTTAAAAATTTACATTGATGTCAATTAAAGTACAAACTAATTAACTTCTTTCGTTACAATCTAATTACAAGAACGTTTCTATTTTTTTCTCCTTCACTTTGTAATGGTCTTTGAGGACAGAGACAATATCTTATTTCCATATATCATGATAACGATATGATAAAAATAAAATGAACCAATGTGAAAAAAAAAAAAGAGAGAGGAAGGAATCATAAGGCAGGTAATGGATATACATTGATATGCTTTTGTAGTGGAAATCATCTTTCAATCAATTGTTTCGTATCATAATACCACATGAACAATAAGAAATTCAACTGATTACATTTATGGCATGAACCATGATTAAGTTGTATGGCTAGTTTTTCCCTACTCGTGCTCGTACGTGTTTAATTATTGTTCTCCCTATTCTCATAGATTATGAAATGCTTTTGCATCTTTATGGGTTTTGTTTTATGGTGAAGTGTCGAATATTTTTGGAGAAATTATATTGCTCTCAATCGAGGTTTGACTTAATTATATATGATGGATCTCACCGAAAAAATGGTGGAAGAAAGAGAGAAAAAAAATTATTGAGTTTTAATAGGGATTGTCAGTCTAGGGGGTGATTATCAATCGGCCCAAATCAAATAAAATCACGAAAACAGAATAGAAAAATGAAAAAATCGAATAAAATAAAAATTAAAAAATAAAATAGGATAAAAATTGAATTATTCAATCCAATCCAAATTGTACTTTATTGGATTAGATCGGATCAGATTTTTTTTAAGTAACTAAATCGATTTAATCTCAACTGTACGTTATTTTCATCATTAGATCAGATGATTTTTTTAGCTCAAAACGATCCAATTCAATCCGCGAATATCCCTAGTTGTAACATTATTAGATGGAAACTAACAAAAAAAGGTAAGGTAATAATATTAACATTTGTTAACATAGACGACAAGCTTTACACAAACAAAAAGTTAGGAGATCAAGATTAGGGGTGTAATCGGGTCGGTTTGGATCGAATTTGAGGGGTTTCATCATCCGAACAGATCGAATTTGAGGGGTTCGGATCAGTTCGGATTTGACGAATTTTCAGCTACAAATCCGAACCGAACCGATCACAATCGGATTGGTTCGGTTCGGATCATCGGGTTACCTTTTTTTTAAAAAAAATACTCTTAAATATTAATAAAAAAATAGAAAAATAAAATAAAATATACATATTTAATTGTTAATTATATTAAATATCTATATAATAATATATTAATATTATATAAAATAATTTAAAAATAAATATTTTATAGGGTTCGGATCGGGTCGGGTCGGATTAGATTTCTCGGATCCGAGACCCGAACCGATCTGGTTCGGATTGACGTTTTGGAATCCGATCCGATGATCCGAACCAATCCACCAAAACCGAATCGGTTCGGATCGGCCAGGTTTGCGGATCGGATCCGCTTACATCCCTAATCAAGATGATCACCAGACAAATAAGATAGGGGCAAAAAGATTAATTTTGCCTAAAATGTAGATTAAAAGTAAAGATTATTTAAAATCTTAAATCAGATACACATAACTAAACTATAAATAAAAAATATATAATTAATTTATTTTCATTCAATCTAAAAATATATAAACTACCAACATGTAGTTGGTTCAGGTGGTAAGGGACTTAGGTATCTTAACAAAGTGGTTAGGGATTCGAATCCTGACTCTTGTGTATGGAGATAACCTGGTTGGGAAGGGAAATCCCACATTGTGTTCCCAATAGGTTCCCCGACGGAGATTAGTCACTACTAACGATGGTGGATACTTCGTACCTATGTCATGGTTACCCAAAAAAAAATCTAAAAAATATAAACTAAAAGAGAGTTTCATAGGTGAGGCTAGATTAATAGGTTTTATGCAAATTCGACCCAACATATTTTTAGGTCTACAGCAAACTTTGAGATATACTATTTTAAAACTAATAATAATATTTTATTAAAATATTTTTAAAATTTTTTTATCTTTGTTATAAATTTTATATTTTTATAGTGTAACTATTACGATTGCGTGTGTACATGCAACCACATGTAAGATTTCCTATAGTTTATGATTTAAATTTTTAAATTATTTTTCTTATTAAGCCATTTAGTGACGGCAGAAAACCGTAGGTAAAAAATAAAAAACTGTAGGTATAAGCCCAGAAACCTAATCCGTGGTCAATAATAGTCTATACCTATGGTTTTGGTTCCATCACTATAGGCTTTAGTAACGGAGTTTCATCAATTGGTAAAATACAAAAAGATATACTCGTGGTTTTTCTGCTATTGGTATACATTTTATTATACCCATGGTTTTGGCCTTGTGACTATAGGATTTAGTGACAATTTTTAAGCCTGTCAAAAGAAAAATTGAACATATACCTACTACTTATCTTCCGTTGGCACAGATTTTAGTGACAGATTATAATTTGCTATACCCACAGTTTTGTCCCATCACTATAGAATTCACTGACAATATTTATACTAATAATAATAAATACCCACCATATTTTATAACATTGATCAAATTATAAACTAAATTCACAATAAAATAAATAAATATATTTAGAAATCAAAATAAAATAAAACTTCACTTATATTGATAATTAACATAAAGTCTTACAAATGTATCAAATTATATAATAGTTAAACATGTCCACCTAAAAGTAGCATACTAGCAATAATATGCATATAAAGTCGTGTAACAATCTCAAAAATTACAAAGAAATCATATCCTCTTCACTTAATTTCCAACTTTACGCCATCAAGACCAAATTTGTTTCTTAACCTTCACCTGCAAGTTAAAAAAAAATAAACATGAATACTAGCATAACTCACCATAGGAAATATTAACAATTTTAGTGAGATTTAGTTTTTATTTTGACTGAATTAGTGAGATTTATTTAATACTAAGTACATACCATACTCATTGTCTTCATTAGTGTCCGAACTTGGAGAACTCAAATTACTACGAACACTAGAACACTAGAAACATCTGGAACCTATTGAAAACAAAATAATATACCTAATATAAGTCACAACATGAACATTGAAATATGAACTTCACAAGAAAAATATATATACCTGTCTTGCCGCATCTATAATATACCTCTATAATAAACCAAATTCAAATCATACAAAAAACAACAACATACTATTGAAAACATTTATAGCTGCACACGGTTCATAATTTTCATCCCAGAGCAAGATCATTGAAGAAAATTTTTTTTTGACAAGCTAAAATGTATTGACAAGGGTATTAGGGTACCCAAACCCAATTACAATAGGAACAATAACCAGGGGTAAAAATGCAAAGCACCTAACTATTCCACACACAAAAATTGCACAAATAAGAGAAGAGCTATCAGGCGCACTTTGACATAAAAACATTCAGCAGCCAACTATCTAAAGAAGAAAATGCAAACTACTTGTAGGCGTGAAAAGAAAAAAAAACAGGGGCAGCAGCTTCACAGAAAAAAGCAGCGTAGTATAGACCCCACAACAGCAGAACATCAAGCCCATTAGCACTAAAACCAACCAGAGAAAACAGAATTAAACAAGGACCTGTGCAGCAGACTAAATCATACTGATAATTATTTTGAAGAAATTAAAAACAACAGACTCCATGGAAGCACTTTTCCCTAATAATTATTGGCTAGGAAATAGGGCCAAATGTGATCATAAAAATACGAGAATACACAAGTAAAATCGGATATCAACCTTCGATTTTGAAGCTTTTTTGGCACCTTTCCTCTTCTCCTCTTCCTGTATGTGCCAGAACCAAAATATTCAAACAAAATCATTGAGTTCCAATCAGTACATCATCTCAGCAATGATATTAGATTAGCTTGCAAGTAGACAAATTAGAAAATCACATATATAATCAGATGGGTGCAGTTTTGCTATCAAACCATCAAAAAGGTATTAAAAGTAATCAATTACACTCCTCAATCAAAAGCCCGAACAAATAAAAATAATAAGAAGTAAAATGTTTGAACATATACTACACGATAGAGATAGGCAAATGCTATGTAACCCTTGATTCTAAAAACCTAAATAGTCACTAGTGAAGTCACAGAGATGTATAGCTAAACACACACAGAGCAAAATCATTCGATTCATGACATATTTCAAACAAATTAATATTCATCATCAATCCAATTAAGTGAAATACATCAGCATAAACATAAACATTGCATTGCATACCTAAAACCTTTCCCAATTGTTCAGTGTCAATGTGGTTTGGCGTGCTACGGCATCACAGCGGAGTGCAATTTGGGGCTACGGCGTCACAGTGGTGGCTGAGATATTCCAAACAGGGCACACCAAGAAAAAAACGCTGCAGAGAAAAGACAAACAAAAATCAAACATGGAACAGTGAAATTTGTGTTCCCTATCAGATGATACTGTACAACATCATCCTCATTTCACTGTCAATGTTCTCTTCTCTGCGACAGTAAATAAAATCTTTGTATGTTTGGACTTTGGATAGTTGCTGCCATATAAGATCTACCTATCTCTGTATGACGCCGTATGGCCGTTGGGAACGAGTGGAAAGGTTGGACGCAGTGGGTGGCGCTGGAGCGTGCGGCGGCTCGTGGTGGTTCTGGAGCGGCAGGAGTGAGTGGAAGAGAAGAGAGAGCGGCGGCATCAAAGCGGCTGGGAGCGAGACAGAGTGATTAAGTTGAAAGAGAAAGAAAAAAAAAAAGAATGAATAAAAAAGAGGGAGGGGAAAAAGGTTCCAAATTTTTGGGAAAAAAATATGATTCAATTTTTTATAATTTTTTAAAATAATCTATGAACAAAGGTAATAAAATAATAAAAAAATTTATAAAGTAAATAAATTCATAATGAGTTAAATATGTTTTTGTCCTATAAATTTGTAAAATTTGTTTATCATATCTTTAAAAAAATTATTTGTTTTTAGTCTTTATAAAATACAAAAATTATGTGCTTTTAATCTCTGATGCAAGATTAACAACACATTATTTTTATTAATTGTAGGGACTAAAAATGAATAAAAACATTATAGGGATTAAAATCAAATTTAACAATTTTATAGGGATCAAAAATATATTTAACTTATTCATAATTAGTTTAAGTATATTATATATATATATATATATATATATATATATATATAGTGACAGAACCATACATCTGTGGGTATATGTTGTCTATACCCACGGATATGAATCTATCACTAAAGGATAAAGCCATGGAACCATACCTACGTAATATATACCTACGGATTTTAAAACTATCACTAAAACATATAGTTACGGATAAAAAATTTCGTAAGTATATGAGGTATTTACCCGTGAATTCAAATTCGTTGCTAATACAAATAGTGATGAAATTCAGCGTTTGAAGGTATATGATACCTATGTTGGAACTAAAGTGGTTCTGATTTATTTAATCTCTAGGTTTTGATATTAACAAAATGATTAAATTTGTTTGGTAAAGTGTTAGTTGAGATTTAACAAGTGATCTCAATTTATGCAGGAATATCCAAAATAATATAAGGTATACAATGTTTGGACTCTTGCAAAGAGTTACCCATCCAAAGGTTATTTAAACACTTTATATTTTAATCGTTAAGTAGACGGCTAACTATATTTCAGTAGACGTCCATAGTGCCACGTCATTGGACTGAGTTTCTCTAAAAACTTAGCAAGTCCAAAGACTTGTGTGGACGAGCGCTTCTGCCACATCAGCGGACGAGCGGAATAAAACCTTGTGTAGACGCGTTCTAAAACTAAGTGCCTGTAGACGGTTCTACATCTTCTATATCTTTACTACCTTGAATGTGATTTAATACAATCTGGACCACATTGAATTTATTTCAAATGATTGATATTTATTTCAATGAAATATATGTTCTTTATAATTGTTTTATCTGGTTAATGCCTTGTTCCTTTGTGAGAAAATTCATAGTACTATCAAGGAAATACAAAAAGTAAATAGTACAATTGGAATTGCAAAACGATCTGTACGATGACAACTTTATTGCTGGACAAAAGTTGGGTTATACACAAAGGAGGAAAGAAAGTTTTTTAAGGTACGATTGCTCAGGACAGTGAGCCTCCATTTCGTGCTTTTCTGATAACCAATGATGCTTTTCAACACGGCCAAAATCAAGCTATCAGTCTCAACGAATATCATGCATTTAATGCTATCTCTATAACAGGACTATTCGAATAACCGTTGAAAATTTGCAAGAGAAACTGAAGACCACTATATATAGAAGGTCTCAAGCACTAAAGAATAACTTTTGCCATTTGAACATTTGCAAGATATTCAAAGCTCATATTCCCTTTGTAAAGCAAAAGTCTGTAATTCTTAAGGTTGAATATTTGTAAAAATATTCAGCAGATCTTAAACCTTCATACCCTCACATACAGTGAGTTAGAAAGATCTTAGAAAAATCTGTGATTGAATTAGATCCTGAAGAGGCTTGGCAAGAAAGCAATACTTGTAGCCTGGAGAGGTGTAGAATACTTGTTGTAGAAACTGTTTGGAAATAGTGGAGAAAATCCTTCAAGTGGAAGGGACTGGACGTAGCTATTGGTTGGAAGAGAGTGAACCAGGATAAAATACCCGAGTGAATTTTCTATCCCTTATCTTTTACAGTTCTATTTATTTATACTGACTGTGGGATTTGATTTTGGTTTTGTTAATCTTTTAAAAAAATATTTCTTGTGTGCTTAAACTTTTTATCTTCTACTTGTGAAAAGGTTTCTCAAAAAGGATTTTTGTGAAAATAATTAACAAACACAATTCAACCCCCCTTCTTGTGTTTGCCTGTGCTCACTTCAGTCGGTATCAGAGCTCAGCCTTGACACGGTTGAGCATCTAACAAGTGCTAAGGCAGTACGATCCTACTATCATGGATGCAGAAGGACAAGCTATCAACATACCTCCTCTCTTTGATGGAACTGATTATGATTACTGGAAGAAGAGGATGATGGCCTTCTTGGATGCACAAAATCTAGACATATGGGAGCTCATAGAAACTGGTTATACTGAGCCCAGAAATGAAGATGGGGCTGCTGCTCCTAGAGCTCAATGGACTCAAGAGCTGAAAAATCAACATCAGCTTAACCTAAAAGCCAAGCACTATCTCATGTGTGCCATTACCAGACCTGAACATGACAAAGTTCACAGCTGCAATACTGCTAAATCAATCTGCGATACTCTTGCCCTGACTCATGAGAGTTCTTCACAAGTTAAGGAATCAAAGATCAGCATGCTGGTTCACCAGTATGAACTATTCAAGATATCTGATCATGAAACTATAGACCAGATGTTTGGAAGATTCCAAACAATCACCAACAGTATCAGGTTTCTTGGAAAGGTCTATGAGAATAGAGTTCATGTGAGAAAAATTTTGAGAAGTCTCTCAAAGCAGTGGAGACCTAAGGTAACTGCTATCCAGGAAGCAAAGAATCTGAATACTCTTTCTCTGGAAGAGCTTCTGGGGTCATTAAAAGTTCATGAACTTGAACTTAATGAAGAGAAAAACTCCAGAAAAGGAAAATCCATTGCCTTAAAGGCCAAGAAAGCTAGTTCCTCAAAGGTGCTTAAAGTTGCCGAGTCCTCAGATGAAGCTGATTCATCAAATAGTGAAGGTAACTTGAATGAGGATGAACTATCTTTCATCTCCAGAAAAATACAACACATGTGGATAAAGAAAGGTGGATTTAGAAGGAAGCAGTTCAACAAAAAATTCTCTAAGGAGAAGTTAGATTCCAAGGAGAAAGGCCCACCCCTGTGCTTTGAATGTAAGAAACCAGGACACTTCAAAGCTGACTGCCCAGAGCTGAAGGAGAAAAATAAATTCTTCAAAAAGAAAAAAGGCTTGATGGCTACATGGGAGGATCTTGACATGTCTTCTTCAGATGAATAAGATGAAGCAGGAGAATAAGCAAACATTTGCTTCATGGTTGACACTGCATTAGAAAGTGAATTTACTGATGCTAATGTGATGGACTCTGATCCATCTACTCTTCAAACGTTTTTTGATGAATTACTGCCTGAATCATGCATACTGTCTAAAGAGTATAAGAGTCTCATAAAGAAGTTTATTAAACTCATTAGAGACTATGATAAGGTCTGCACAGTGAATCAAAACCTTAAAGATAAAAATGAAACATTAAAATGAAACAATGTTAGTCTGTCTGACAGGACGAAGTGTAAGTCTAATAGCTCTTGTGAAGTTGAACAACTGAAACAAGATGTGACATACTTGACAAACTCTCTGTCAAAATTAGCTGGTAGCTCAGATAAATTAAACCTTATTTTAAGGTACTCTAGATCACCACGTGACAAATCTGGTATTGGTTATGATAAAGAGAAGCAAGATGCATCTCTGAATAAACCAAAGGTTCATACACAATATAAGGCTTCTAAAGTCCGTCCACAGCACACTAAGTCAAAATCAAGCCCTTCCAATACTTACTGCAAAGTATGTGGAAAAAGTGGGCATGTGTCATCTAGATGCATACATAACAAGCATGCAAAGCATTCACGACCTATGATCACTAACAAGAAAGGACCCAAGTCAATTTGGGTACCTAAAGATAAGATAATCCCTGTTGCAGATCTGCTTAACAACAGGAAAGAAACAGAAGTCCTGGTACTTGGACAGTGGGTGCTCACGACACATGACAGGAGAAATGTGTATGTTCCAAGACCTCAGACCCAAAGATGGTGGCTGGGTCACTTTTGGAGGAAACCAAAATGGAAAGATCATTGGTATAGGTAAAATTGGTAAACATCATTTTCCTTCCATTGATAATGTTCTGTTAGTAAATGGTCTTAAACACAATCTGCTTAGCATTAGTCAATTATGTGATAGTGGGTTTGTTGTTTCATTTGATAAGAATATATGTACTGTCAAGAAAGTCGATGGATCACTCTTATTCACTGCTCAGAGGCAAAACAATCTGTATAAGATTGACTTAGAGGACCTCTGAAATCAAAGTGTCTCATGTCTAGTGTCCATTGAGGATGAGCGATGGATTTGGCACAAAAGGTTGGGTCATGCAAGTTTGAGATTAATCTCAAAGCTGAAAAGGCATAACCTTGTAAGAGGTCTACAAAACCTTAGTTTCAAATCTGATGCTCTCTATGATGCATGTCAGAAGGGAAAACAAGTCAAAGGTTCATTTGAATCTAAGAATGTTGTTAGTACCAACAGACCACTAGAACTGATGCACCTTGATCTCTTTGTTCCAACAAGGACTGCCTCTATCAATGGTAAGAAATATGGTCTTGTCATAGTAGACGACTACACTAGATGGACATGGGTTATGTTCCTTAATCACAAGGATGAGTCATTCAAGGCCTTTTCTGTATTCTGCAAACGTGTATAGAATGAAAAAGGCATGTGTATAACTTCAATTAGTAGTGATCATGAGGGAGAATTTGTCAATGAGCTATTCCATGAGTTTTGTGAAGAAGGTGGTATTCAACACAACTTCTTAATACCAATAACACCACAGTAAAATGGTGTGGTAGAGAGAAAGAACAAATTTCTTCAAGAGATAGTTAGGACTATGCTCAATGACAGTTCTGTCCCTAAGCACTTCTGGGCTGAATCTATGAACACCGCCTGCTACATTCAGAACAGAATATACATTAGACCTATTCTGAATAAGACTCCTTATGAATTGTGGAAAGGTAGAAAACCCAACATTTCATACTTGCATCCTTTTGGTTGTAAATGTTACATTTTGAATACAAAAGATCAACTTGGTAAATTTGATGCTAAGGTAGATAATGGAATTCTACTAGGATTTTCTGAATCCTCAAAAGGTTTTAAAGTTTATAATTCTAGAACTTTAGTTGTAGAGGAATGTATTCATGTAAAATTTGATGACAAACAGGCTGATAAGAAACTATCAGAGCTAGATGAAGCTTTTGTAGATCTTGATCTAAATATCTCAGGAGAGAAACCAGAAATCAAGATTGATATTCAAGTAGATGACACTTCTCAACAACAACCAGAAACGTCTACCTCTCAATAGGAAAATGCTCAGAAATCTTGGTATTTCAAAAACTACCATCCTCAAGATCAAATCATTGGTGACCCCAATGACAAGCTAAGAACTAGGTCAACCTTCAGAGAACAAAGTGGTTCTGCTCTAGTCTCTGAATGTGAACCGAAGACAGTGGACGAAGCTCTACTGGACGAAGGATGGATTCTAGCTATGCAAGAAGAGCTTAATCAGTTTGAGAGAAGTGAAGTCTGGACTCTTGTACCCCTGCCTAAAGACAAGTTAGTCATTGGAACAAAGTGGGTCTACAGAAACAAGCTTGATGAAGATGGTAAGGTTGTGAGAAGCAAGGCAAGACTTGTTGCTCAAGGCTACTCTCAAGAAGAAGGTATAAACTACACTGAAACTTTTGCACCAGTTGCTAGGCTAGAAGCTATTAGAATTTTAATATTGTTTGCTGCACATCATAGCATTATGCTTTTTCAAATGGATGTTAAAAGTGCCTTTTTAAATGGCTTTATTAATGAAGAAGTATATCTCATGCAACCTCCTAGCTTTGAAAGTACAAATCACCCTGAACATATTTATAAGCTTAAGAAAGCACGGTATGGACTTAAACAAGCTCCTAGAGCTTGGTACGATAGGTTAAGTTCGTTTCTAATGGAAAGTGGTTTTAACAGAGGAAAAGTAGACACAACTTTATTTAGAAAATATATTAAGTCAGATTTCATTATAGTACAGATTTATGTTGATGATATCATTTTCGGTGCTACTAATGAATCTTTGTGCAAGGAATTTTCTAAGTTAACGCAGAAAGAATTTGAAATGAGCATGATGGGAGAACTCAAATTCTTCCTTGGACTTCAAGTTAAACAGTCTATGGACGAGGTGTACATCCATCAGACTAAGTATACAAAGGAACTTCTAAAGAGGTTTAAGATGGATGATTGCAAACCAATGGATACTCCTATGCACCCCACTTCAATACTGAACAAAGATGATAAAGAGAAAAAGGTAGACCACAAGGCATATAGAGGCATGATAGGATCTCTTTTATAACTGAATGCGTCTAGGCCTGATATAATGTTCAGTGTTTGCTTATGTGCTCGTTTTCAATCTGATCCTAGAGAGTCTCATCTCTCAACAATTAAGAGAATATTTAGATATTTAAAAGGAACTACTAATCTGGGTTTGTGCTTTAAGAAAAATGATGATTACAGATTAGTATGTTTTTGTGATGCTGACTATGCTGGAGATAGAATTGAAAGAAAAAGTACCACTGGAGGATGTCACTTCATTGGAGCCAATATTGTCTCATGGTCAAGCAAAAGACAAAGTACCATTGCACTATCTACTGCTGAAGCAAAGTATTTATCAGCTGCAAGTTGCTGCTCTCAACTTCTATGGATCAAACATCAATTGGAGGACTACAATGTATTTGTAAGTGGTATTCCACTTATGTGTGATAATACTGCTGCAATTAATCTTTCAAAGAATCCAATTTTACATTCTAGGACCAAACATATTGAGATAAAACATCACTTTATTAGAGATTATGTGCAGAAAGGTGTAATTGATATTCAATTTGTAGATACTGACCATCAATGAGGAGATATCTTTACTAAACCTATTGCTGAGGACAGATTCTTTTTTATAAGGAAGTTTTTGAACATGTTATATGTGGGTTAATTTAGGCGTCCAACCTTATGTATGATTGTTTTGATGAAAATGCACGTCCAGTTGCTTGTTATGCACGTCCATTGCTTTTGGCGTCCAAAGCATAGTGAAAAATACGCATCCACTACTGTAGTGAACCACGTTCATTGCATGTCACACTACACGTCCACATATGCTTTTATTTGGACCCATCCATTTTTTTTAATTGAACTTATTTGTTTGACTCTTGAAAATTTTTAATTTAATTTATTTTATGTACTGAGTCGGAATCTCTCATCAATCCTATCATGACCTTTTTAGAGTTTCAAATTACCAAAGTCGTCTTACATTAAATGCATGTCCTAATAGTTATTCTTTTTCTTTTTGATTTATTTTCAAAAGAAAAACTCTTGCCATTCAAGAACTCTTTTATCTCGTACCTTCTTCCCTCCGAAAAACTTTTTCACAACTCATCTTCTCTGAACTTCATTTCTCTGGAGCTCTTTGGTTTCTTTCTCTTATATTCTAATATCAAATTCTCAACAATGGCCTCAATCACCCCTCCTGCTCGTGTCTATGCAACTGACTCCATGAGTATCGTCACTGAGTATCACTTCAAGTTCGAAGTATTGAAGGAATACAATCTTGATGTGAGTAAGTACGTAAATGCTGCTGGTTTGGACGGTCTTTTCTTGGAGAAGGTTCCTATTTACCCAAATCTGATAAAAACCTTCTGGACGAAACCTGTTATTAGAGACACCGAGATTACTACATTTGTTTTAGGAAAAAAGGTGGCGGTGTCTGAGAAAACCATCTCTAAAGCAATTGCTCGTGCGCAAGAAGGCTTAATCTTTAATGAGAACCGGGAGATGGACCTAGGTGGTTCTGAAACAATTGCTGTGACTTTAATGAGGTCTGATATAATAAGGACTCACTCTTGGAAGTCATTAGAGATGAAGGATGAAATCAAGATTCTTCATCAAATCTTAAACAAGACAGTGCTTCACAAAATTGGTTCTAAGGACAACCTCTCTGCCATGCACAAGTTCTGTTTGTGCAATATGTTCTTAGAGGCCAAAATCAACCTGCCTCACATCCTTTTCTCAAGGTTCGAGGATGCTGTGGAGAATAGGGAAACCATGTCTTCTATCACCTTCACACATCTCCTATCCAAAATCTTCAGACATCAAGGAGTTTATGAAGCCTTGGCTGAAAAGTCTGAACAAGAACATAGTGCCCTACTGACTGAGGGATGCATCTGGTCCGCGGATTTTGGAAGGAACAATCTGGGTGGCATGCAACTCAGCACCTATAAGCAAGTTGAGTTGGCTAAGGTTGAGGAAAACCTGAGAATTAAAGAAGAAATGGTTGAAGCTGCCAATGCTGAGACATTGGGTCTTCCAAGAAGAACCAAAAGGAAGACTGTGGTTGTGATGCAACCTATCCCTAAGAGGACTACTAGAGGATCTGTCCTCTCTGTATCTTCTGGTGCTACTCTTCCACCTACACCCAAAAGGACAAGGCAAGTAATCATGTCTGAAGAAGAAGATGGTGATGAAATGTCTATAGCTGCCATTTTAGAAAAACAAATTGTTGTTGCTGCTGCTGTTGCTGGTCCTATTGCCAAGAAGAAGAGGCAACCAGCAAATAGGGCTAAAACAACTATGGGGTTTGAGGTAATAATCTCTGCTGATGACCCTGTTAGGTTAGCAGTAGATGAATTAGTGTCCAATTTGGGAACTCGGGCTGATAATATCTCTGCTCCACATGATCTGGATGAAGCTTATATCCCTACCATGCCACAATCACCACACTCACCACTAACAAAAATAGACAATAGCATTGCCATTGAACCCCCTTTTCCTAAACCATTAAAAACCTTGTTTCCACCCATAATTCCCTATTCCACTCTCTATAATGACAAATCTGAAAATTGGGCCAAAGTACAGAGAGAATGGAGAATATTATTCCACACCATTCCACGAGAACCAGAACATATTCTAACAAGGTGGTATCCTTTGGCTGAGGATGAGTATGAACCCCTCAACATCTATCCATATTGGGTCAACCTTGAACCCCACACTCCAACTGGCCCAGTCCCTTCCTAAATGTTTAATGAACATGTACCTCTCCTCACCCACCTTCCCCAACAGAGATTCCCTGCCAGAAAAATCTACCCCAATCTAGTGAAACTTCCACCCCTTAAACTAGTCACTGATGGAGTAAAGAGAATTATAATATTTGACCGACACACTGATCCCAGCAAGAAGGATCTTGAGAGTATTCTTGGGAAAAGAGTCAGATCCTTTAGGTAAATTCCTTTTGTGATGGACAAGACCACCAAGTGGATGACTTTCAAACATCCAAGGGTATATGGAGCCGCTGTTGATCAATTTGTGGACATTCTCATGTATGAGATTCTGAAATGGGAATCCAGCCACTTCAGAGTAGACATAGCTGCATGGTTTGTCCCTCCAACCTAGTTAAAACACTCTTCTTCCACAAATGTTGGAGTCAAGCCCACCAAGATTTGTCCTAGGTTGTCAATGACAGATCTAAAGAAGGACAAGGTCTGGAAGCATCCAAGGCACAAAGGAAAGATGTTAGTAGTTCAAGACATTATGCTAGATCTCAGTTCTGAACCGTTTGACCACACTCAGATGGATTACATTCAGTCTTTGCCAATAGAGATGGTCACTGAGGCTAATTATGCAGGAGCGTTCTGGCAATCCCACTTAATTCACTGCACCAGAGAAGCCTCCACTTCTGGCCTGACTACTGAAGAGAAGAAGAAAACTCCAAAATTCAGAGGCAAGTGTGGACTCTCTCGTGTCAGATATTTGATCTTCAAGGATCTTTGGGGTCTGTCAATTACAAGCCGTAATGTAGAAATTTCTAATCATATTTACTGGGCTAGGGATCTGCCTCCAAGCAAGAAGAAATCCTCTTCACCCCCTACACCAACACCTTCTTCTCTTGCTAAGCAAGTTGATGATGACACAGTGGTTGAAGAATCTGAGAAAGAAGCACCTGCTGCAACTCCAACTATTACTGTTGAGCAATCTGCTGGGCTAGAGAAACAAATGTCTCAACCTCTAGCCTTGGCTGTGGTTCAACCCCAAGACACTTACTTTGATACTGCAGAAAGTTCAAGACAACTATCTATGCCCCCAAATTTGTAAGAATTGATTAACAAGATAGTTGAGAGAAGGTTGGAAAGATTATGGAAGAAAAGACTGCTCAGATGGAGGAAAGGGTCACTCGGAGAATTCAGACTGAGATGGCTCCAACAGTTATTGTTGTAAACAAGATGATGGATCTGCTGCAGAAATTCAAGCAAGCTCAAACCCAAAAACCACAACATCAACCCCCTCCTCCACCTCCTCCTTCTTAAACTTTTCTCTTTAGTATTTTTTTCTTTATTCTGACAGTGATGGTCCATTCTCTTTACCTTTTTGTCTGATGTCAAAAAAGGGGAGAAATGGAAAGAGATTAAATTAATTGTTTTTATATAAAGTCAGTTTTGAAAAAGATCTTATTTGTTTGCATATGCATGTCTTACTCTGATTCATGACTGATTTTGATTATTGCTATGATATGTTTATTCTCTGATTGATAACTTGTATTTTATTTGACTATGCTTTATCCGCTTGAATGTTATGTCTTAGGGTGAGCTTTGCAAGCTCTTTTAGACTTTGCTAGTTAAATTTAATCAGTTTTTATCATCATTAAAAAGGGGGAGATTGTTGGAACCAAAGTGGTTATGGTTTATTTAATCTCTAGGTTTTGATGTTAACAAAATGATTAAATTTGCTTGGCAAAGTGTTAGTTGAGATGTAACAAGTGATTTCAGTTTATGCAAGAATATCCAAAATAATATAAGGTATACAATGCTTGGACTATTGCAAAGAGTTACCCGTCCAAAGGTTATTTAAACTGTTTATATTTTAATCGTTAAGTAGACAGCTAACTATATTTCAGTAGACGTCCATAGTGCCACGTCATTGGACGGAGTTTCTCTAAAAACTTAGCAAGTCCAAAGACTTGTGTGGACGAACGCTTCTATCACATCAGTGGACGAGCAGAATAAAATCTTGTGTAGACGCGTTCTAAAACTAAGTGCCTGTAGACGGTTCTACATCTTATATATCTTTACTACCTTGAATGTGATTTAATGCAATCTGGACCACATTGAATTTATTTCAAATGATTGATATTTATTTCAATGGAATATATGTTCTTTATAATTGTTTTATCTGGTTAATGCTTTGTTCCTTTGTGAGAAAATTCATAGTACTATCAAGGAAATACAAAAAGCAAATAGTACAATTGGAATTGCAAAACGATCTGTACGATGACAACTTTATTGCTGGACAAAAGCTGGGTTATACACAAAGGAGGAAAGAAAGTTTTTTAAGGTACGATTGCTCAGGACAGTGAGCCTCCATTTCGTGCTTTTCTGATAACCAATGATGCTTTTCAGCACGGTTAAAGTCAAGCTATCAGTCTCAATAGATATCATGCATTTAATGCTATCTCTATAACGGGACTATTCGAATAACCGTTGAAGATTTGCAAGAAAAGCTAAAGACCACTATATATACAAGGTCTCAAGCTCTGAAGCATAACTTTTACCTTTTGAACATTTGCAAGATATTCAAAGCTTATATTCCCTTTGTAAAGTAAAAGCCTGTAATTCTTAAGGTTGAATATTTGTAAAAATATTCAGTGGATCTTAAACCTTCATACCCTCACATATAGTGAGTTAGAAAGATCTTAGAAAAATCTGTGATTGAATTAGAGCCTGAAGTGGCTTGGAAAGAAAGCAATACTTGTAGCTTGGAGAGGTGTAGAATACTTGTTGTAGAAATTGTTTGGAAATAGTGGAGAAAATCCTTCAAGTGGAAGGGACTAGACGTAGCTCTTGATTGGAAGAGAGTGAACCAGGATAAAATACATGAGTGAATTTTCTATCCCTTATCTTTTACAGTTCTATTTATTTATACTGACTGTGGGATTTGATTTTGATTTTGTTAATCTTTTAAAAAAAGATTTCTTGTGTGCTTAAACTTTTTATCTACTGCTTGTGAAAATGTTTCTCAAAAAGGGTTTTTGCGAAAATAATTAACAAACACAATTCAACCTCCTTCTTGTGTTTACCTGTGCCCAGTTCAGCCTATACTCACGGTTCATAAAAAATCTGTAGGTATATGATACTTATACCTACGGTTTTAGTTACTGTCACTAAAAATGTCCGTAGGTATATGGCAAATTTGTTGTAGTGAAGTGGTAAGGGACTTGGGCACCTTAAGCAAGTGGTCAGGGGTTTGAATCCTGACTCTTGTGTATGGAGATAACCTGATTGGGAGGGGCGAACTCATCTTGTGTGCCCAACAGGTTCCCCAACGGAGATTAGTCACTACTAACGGTGGTGGATACTTCGTACCTATGTCATGGTTACCAAAAAAAATTCTAAAAAATATAAACTAAAAGAGAGTTTCATGGGTTAGGCTAGATTAATAGGTTTTATGCAGAGTCGACCCAACGTATTTTTAGGTCTAAAGCAAATTTTGAGATATACTTTTTTAAAATTAATAATAATATTTTATTAAAATATTTTTTTAAAATTTTTATCTTGGTTATGAATTTTATATTTTTAAAGTGTAACTATTATGATTGATGTACTTTTTTGTTGCATGTGTACATGCAGCCACATGTAAGATTACCTATAGTTTATGGTTTAAGGTTTTAAATTATTTTTCTTGTTAAGCTTGAATGAACAAAAAATTTGGAAGCCTAAATAACTAAAAAAAAATTATCGGGGACCTAAAGCCCTAACTTTAATACGTAGCTCAAGGGTTGGGTCGGCCTAGTTTTATGAATGTGAAAAAACTTATAAGACTTTTATTTGGGTTACTATGTCATTGATACGAAGTTTCTACCCTCGTAAACAACAACTAATCTTTATTAGGGGATTTGAACGATATTTAAGTACTATCTTATCACAATCTTATTTTCTTCGTACACAAAAGAAAAAAAGTAATTTAATTAATGCAATCAAAGATTAAAAGAAAAAAAATAGAATAAAAGTATAAATTTAGTGTATGTGAAATCAAGTGACACATTGAAATTAAGAGAGCGGTTGATGAGAGTATCTAACGTCCAAAAGTGAGGATTCAAATTAATATGTGGGGTTATTGAAATATCTGATTTGTTTAATTTTAAAATTATGAATCTCCTCAGATTTATTCTGTAAAACGAGTGTTTTAAAAAAATTATAATATTTTAATGAGTATGATATTTAAGACAAATTGTTAAACATTGGTTAAATTATAACTTTAAGATGAATATCGAAAATTCTATTAAAAATAACCAACAACTAAAGTAATTAATCAATATCATAAACTTAAATTTTTTTGACAATATCATAGACTTGCTGAATATTATTATCAATATTTTAAGGGAGTTTGTTAATTAATATTTAATGCACAGTATAAAATATTTTTAATTTTTATTTTCAAGACAATAATACTTTTTAAAGAGACACGATCGGTTGATATCAAATGTCAAACTTTATTTACACACCAAACTTTATCTCTTAAGTTCAATTTAATCTAATGGCTTAAATGAATCGTTTTTATTTAAGAGAGTAATTAAAAGTAACTTTAGTAATGATAAAAAAATAGAACATATTTAAATAAAAAGATATTTATTACGTGATGATTGTTTATATGATTCATTGAAACTTTAGTAAACAATTATAAAATATTAATAATAAATATTAACAAATACTAATACTTTTAGATAAGGATTTAATTGTCATAAACACTATTTTTTTGGCAAATAATTTAACTAGGTAAAATACATATTTTATAAATACTTATCTTTCATTAATAGGTAAAGAATTGATTCAATATGTATATTATCATATAATTTTTATAGTAAAAAGATAAA
The DNA here is from genome assembly GCA_030762895.1 of Sophora flavescens. Classification (NCBI taxonomy): domain Eukaryota; kingdom Viridiplantae; phylum Streptophyta; class Magnoliopsida; order Fabales; family Fabaceae; genus Sophora; species Sophora flavescens. The sequence goes on along the minus strand of CM061062.1, from coordinate 96,313,237 downwards.
AACACATTATTGGGATAATTAAAGAAATAACAATATTGATAAATTTAAATTTAAAATGCTTATTTAATAAGTTTTTTTAAAATATATTTTTAACATTTTAAATTTTATTTTTTTAGGAAAATATAAACATTTGATGAATATTTAATTTATTTAATTCATAGATATTTATTACTTATTTAATTATTTTGGTAGTCTTCTTCTCTATTTACTAAAATAGTTATATAACATTATATATATATTACATTTGATTTTTATCTATTAATGAAATATATTAATAAAACAATTGATAAATATATATATAATATATATTGAATTTTTTACATTTTTAGGTAAAATATCAATGATTAAAAATAATAATATATTAGGCAATTATTGTATTAGATAAATACTATCTCCCATTAATTGATAAATAATTAATTTATTACTTATTTTATCTAAAGGGATAAAAAAGATTATAAAAGTAACTAAATAAACAGTAATATCGGTTAAATAAATGTATTAAATATTTATCAAATGTTTATATTTTATTAAAAATAAAAAAATGTTAAGGTAAAATTTTTATTTGATGAATATTTTATATTTTAATTCATCGATATCCTATTAATCAAAGATAGGTATTAGAAAGATATATATTTTTAACGAACCATAGGAGATATCGCACCCCTAAGGTCATTTGACAACAACGTGTGTAGATATATATTTTTGAGAATTATCACACAATAACATTCTTGAAGTTAAAAATAAAATATTTGTTATATATTTTACCAAATAAAATTACGGGCCATAAAACTAGTATTTTTGAGAATTGAATTTCTACCTATTATGTTGTATTTGAATATTTATTGTTGATATTTTATTAGTATTTATTAAATCTAAATTTAAAATTTAACGATTTCTAACAATGATAAATATACATTATAATTCTTTTATTAAAGTGCCAACGGATTGTAAAAAATTATCACATAATAAGCATTCTCGAAGTTAAAAATGAAATATTTGTTAAATAAATATTATAAATTTAATGAAAAGTCAAGATATTTTAGTATCTTTTACAATTAAACATATCCTGTTTTTTATTCTTTTTGAAGTTAATTTAATTATTCTATCTCTTCAATAAAATTGATAAGTTAATTTAAATCATTAGATTAAATTAAAATTGATGGATAAATTTTGATATAAGAGTAAAATTTAACATGGATGTTATCTCCTTTTGAAATTAACACTATCAAGAAAGATATTAGTCTCTCCAAATAATACTTTTTTATTTGTTTATTTTTATTTTTCTAACAAGTAGACTCGAACTCCTATTAACACTCTTAATTATATTTTAATATATTTTATTAATCAATCATCATCATATTATAAAAAGAGTAAATAACACTAGTCTCCCTCCAAAATTCTTAATATGACACCTAGCCTCATTTTGTTTAGATTATTATACTCCATCCCATCTATCACTTGAGACTAACTAAGCTATTAAGATCTCTATCCATTTAACTACATTTGATTATCTGTTAATGCAATTTGTTCCATTATAATATGCTAACAGCATAATTAGCTTAAAGTAACATTTCACATTTGGGGTAGAGTGCCATATTTTAGGTAAAATGGGGTTGAATGTGATGTTAAAAAACTTGGAGGGAAGTTAAGTATTATTTACTTTTTATAAAATTGAATTAATATTAAGATTGATTAATTGAGAGTGTAAATACATAATCGATATTATCAAACTATCAATAGTTTCACCCTCTCAAGTCTTAAGAAATGTCTTAACGATTTTCTTCTAGAAAAAAGTATTGTAAGATTGGGACAGATTGAAAGAAGTTTTATAAGAAATTAAGAAATAAGTTAATTCATGATATCTTACTCAATAATGAAATTTTAATCCATTCATGATCAAAGCAATGAAATTTCTATGGTCAAAGAGTCAAAAGCTCTTGATTTTTTTCTTTTCATTTCTCTTATTTTACTTATTTATTTATTTTTGTGTACAGCTTTTTAATTCTCCTTCTTTTTCAAATAAAATCATCTGAACAACCGTCAACATATGATTGGTCTAAATAGTAATGAGTTTAGACTTCTTAAATAAATGATGGTCAGAGGTTCGATCCCTGATTCTTCTATATGAAGAAAATCTCATTAGGGGAGATAAACTCTTAAATATCATCAAATATCTCAAAGGGATTAATTTTCATGGTTGTGTGTTAAAGATATCGGAAAATAAAATAAAATAAAAGAAACATGATAATTAAACGAGCAAAAAGAGACAATAGCTCAGGAAGAAAATTCGAATCTGTCTTACCCCATTATTATTATTATTATTATTACTACTTGGAAAGGAAGATCCAAAAAATTCGATGCACCGGGAAACCAAAAGAACCCTTTCTCTGTGCAACTTCAATTTCTCAGCTCCCTCTCCTCATCGAATAAAACCGTCATTTATTTTATTTTAATGTTTTCCTTATTTTTTTCCCTATAGAAAGTTAGAAACTAAATCCCCAATAATTATTACTTGATCAGCAAGCTTATTTTTTGAATGCATTAAAAAATATTCCATTTTCTTTGGAAAAATCAATGAATGGTTACTATTGAAAAACTGTCCATAAGAAAAAAAATGAATTTGCATATTTGTAGCATAGCCAGAAGGTGACAGGCTTTTGGGTGGGTATGTATGTTAAGCTGTGCTGGTTCCACTCTCAACTTTGGTTTGGTGTTTGAGCATTTGAATCTGCAAAAAAATCCACTTTTGGATTGTGATTCACCGCCAGCTGGTGGAGTAGAGGTAAGCGTGTGAGATTTGCTTGCATGGTATTTGTGAATTGAATTTTGATAAAATGAGGGTACTTGTTTTGGGAATCATTGATGAGATTCATTGGAACCAAAAGGGTGAGAAAAAGGAAGGTTTTTTATTGGCTTTTTTAGGTTGGATTTGATAAGCATAAAAAGGGGTTTTCAGGGACAGCATAGTGTGCATAAGGGTGTTTGAGGATTCACTTTGTTGTGAGATTTGTCTCTTTCTGTCTCTCTCTGGTTTGTGTGATGGATGAAGTTCATGGCAGTTCCAGTTCCCTGCCTCCTTTCCTGACCAAGACTTATGAGATGGTGGATGATCCTTCTACACACTCCATTGTTTCTTGGGGTGCCTCCAACAGAAGTTTCATTGTTTGGAATCCACCTGAATTTTCAAGGCTTTTGTTGCCTAGATTCTTTAAGCACAATAACTTCTCAAGTTTTATCAGACAGCTCAACACTTATGTAAGCAATTTCAATATCTTTCATGCTCTTGGATTTGACTACTTTTTGTTTTGTATTTGTTTTATTGTTGTTGTTTTGATTGCTTGGAATATGTCATGTTTTCTGTTTGATTAGGGCTTTAGGAAGATTGACCCTGAACTATGGGAATTTGCAAATGATGATTTTGTTAGAGGCCAACCACATCTATTGAAGAATATCCATAGGCGCAAACCGGTTCATAGCCATTCTTTGCAAAATCTCCATGGACTAGGGGCTACCCCGCTAATGGTATCAGAACGCCAGAATTTGAAAGATGAGATAGAGAGGCTTAAATATGATAAAGAACAACTTCTTCTGCAGTTACAGAGACGTGAACAGGATCGGAAAATGTATGAGATGCAAATACAATACTCAAATGATCGTTTGGAAATGTTGGAAAAGAAGCATCAAAATATGCTCTCTTCTGTTTCTCAAGTGTTGCAGAAACCTGGGATTGCTTTAAATCTATTGGCACTGACAGAAGACATGGATAGGAAAAGAAGGTTGCCAAGAAGTGGTCACTTTCGTGATGAAGCTAGCATCGAAGATCCTATGGGAATTTCCCAAGTGTTACGTAGAGAAAACGCAGATAGTAGACCTGCTTTCTTATTAAACATGGAGCGGATGGATAAGCTCGAGTCGTCTATAATGTTTTGGGAGAATATTGCACAAGATTGTGATACCTTTCTTCAAGGTCATTCAAACTTGGATTTTGATGAATCTACAAGTTGCCCTGAAAGTCCAGCTATATCTAGTGTGCTACTAGATGTTGAAGTTCAGCCTAAGTCATCTGGAATCGACATGAACTCTGAGCCAGCTGTAGCTGTTGTTCCTGATCTTGTTGCTGCATCGAAAGAACAACCTGTGGGAACAACCCCTGTGGCTACTGGTGTTAACGACATGTTTTGGGAACAATTCTTGACAGAGGATCCTGGTTGGTTAGAAACCCAGGAAGCACATTCAGAACGAAAGGACTCTGATGGCAGGAAGAATGAAGGAAAGCCTAGTGACCATGGCAAATTTTGGTGGAACGCGAGGACTATAAATAACCTCTCAGAGCAGATGGGGCATTCTTAGTCAACTAGAGAAAACTTAAGAGAGATTGATTGTTCCTTCTAGCTTGTGATGCCCCAATTACATGTAATAAATGTAGGTATGCATGGTTTGCTCTGCAATAATACATATTCCATATTTTTGGTCGAATGTTTGAATCCTCTATCAGATTTAGTCAATTATTATACTGATACTACTCTCTTTTGGTTCTACCATGCCAATACCTGTGCTGAAGTGTGGTTTACTTTTCTGCACTTTTTTTTGGTTTGATCCTTCTTTATGATACTTTACAATATAATAGAAGCCACTTCCAGATAGTCTCTATTGCCATCAACAGCAAGGAGATGGCTAATATTAAGAGTGAGAGTTTGGTTTTCCAATTGTGATCTAGAATTACAGATGTCCCGTCGAGGAAAATGGCCTAATATTGACAGTTGAAAGTAGTCTATAATGACATTTCTGTGAGGCATGTAATGGGTGAAATTAGTTGTAAATAAGATAAGTGAGAAAAAATGTACTCAAAAAATAAAAAGATAAGTGAGAAAAAAAATACACACTCTAGATCCTACTGCTCGAGAAGGAGGAAATGTAGTAAATCTCTGTTGTTAGAAATTAGGGTTGAGGAATGGTAGTTTTTGTCCCTTGTTTTCATTATGAACACCATTAGTTTTTAAGATTATTTATGTTCATGCTGGTTTGCTAATAAGAATGGGAATGACTTTTGATTAATGAATTTATTTCGACCTGTGAGTATTACATTTAAATGGAAACTAGGCTCGAGAGTATTACATTTAGACAAGAGGTTGCTTGAAACTAGGATTTTTCATATGAGGAAATATAAGATAATATGAGCATATACTTCTAGTTCTATTTCTTCATTCAATAATTTTCACAGGATTGTTGATTAATGAATTTATGGAGACTTAGAAAGAGTATATAGACAAGAGATTACTTGAAACTAAGATTTTTCATTTTGGGAAATACAATATATCATGAATATATACTTCTAGTTCTATTTTCTTCATTCAATAATTTTCACAGGGTTTTAAATCTTTTTTTTTCCCTTTCAATTCCACTATATTATTATAGCACACAAAAACTACATATAGTGCTAGCTGACCACAGATGAGTACAAGGTGTAATAAAGAAATTCAGGATAGAATGGTATTGTGGTGTCCTCCCATGATGTTAAATTAACTTCTAGTCTATTTTACATTTCTTGTACTTGGGTTTCCATCTTATGTTGGGAGTCTTAGAAGATAACTGATTGCTGAATCGTGGCTTTAAATTAGATGGAGACTGGAGATGGAAACTTGTTTGCTAACATTGAAAATCAAAATTCAGTAGACAGAAGTAATACTTCGGTTAGTTGAAGCTGTATGAAATCAAATCAAATCTGCATTTGCATGTATGCCTAGTGCCTTTAATATAGTGGGGAACACGGCACGCGCCCACACTATGCAGAGATTATGGATACTTTGTTTTATGTATGAAGGAGGGGAAAAGTGTCAACTGCTAGGTGATGGATGTAAGGTACTTGTGTTCTAAATCCAATTATGCAAATTGTTTTCTCAACTTTCTGTTTTTAAATAAATTTTTGATACATTATAGTCCATTTAATTATTTACAGAATTTGGAGAACACCTCAGCCATGCCATTTTAAATAAGGTACTTTTTGGTACAGAATTTTTGGTACTTAGGTGTGTCATGGATGCAATGTACTTTCTGATGTAAATATTTTTTTGACACATTATAGTCCATTTAATTATTTACTGAATTTGGAGAACACCTCAGCCATACCATTTTGCTTTTCTGTGCATAAATTTCTCTTTGCTTTTTCTTTGATCATTGATATTGTTGATTCCCATGGACCTGTGATTATTCAGTCGTAATATTTTTGCCCTTCCTCTCAATTTTAATGATTGAAAGCATATTAGGATCCAATTACAAGGTATGAGACTTGAGTCTCACGTCAGAAGTATGGGATTTTAGTGTGGGGCTTATATGTATATAGCCTTGGGCTATCCAACCACAACGGCTAGCTTTTGTGGTGTGGTTCTCCCAAGGTTCGTATCTTGGGCATGAAACTTTCTTCTAAACTATGAATGTGATGCGATGTGCTCATAATTTCTTATCGACTGCAATTTTTATTGCTGTCTGTTGCATTTAGCAATTTGTCTTTATTTTAAGTTCAAGTTTGTAGAAAGGAGAAGAATAGAAGATATACCATGTTAATAATATACAGAAATTCTGATTTGCATTCCACGCTTGTGAATTTAAGTTGCTGAATAAATTGAAAACGTGCAATTTATATCGATTTGTATGTGAGGTATTTCAGACATGTGTATATATCTGAAATGATTGCAATTTGTCAATCCTGGTTGATATGGTATGGGCGCCATGGTGGCTCAGTGAAAGCAAAATCTTAGTATCCTGTATCTATCTAGGGGTGACAGAAGAATGGATCCCGGGGTTGTATACAAGCATCAGTTTTTAGCTTATTTCTTTGTAAACTATTGTCAGTTTCAACTTTTATTATTCCAATGTGGCTGTTATTCATCTTCTTGTCAAATGGAATCTGAAACAGTTCTCTGAGCAGTTTCTCACTGTTAATTATAGGACACTTTATACAGAGCTCACAATGGCATGCACCAAAATACCCATGGCTGTGATAAAGCCATGATATGCCGTTTGAGTATGTTTGGGAGTTGGGAGGAGTAAGGTAGGGGAAGGAAACAAAAGAAAGTGGATAGGAAAATAAGGGAAAGAGAGAGGATATAGGTTTAAGTAAGTTCCAATATACTTTATTTGGATGTTTAAAATCTTGTAAAATTTTGCAAATTGGAGGAACTTCTTTTTTTGGGCAAGTAATAGAGACAAAATTGGAGGAACAATGAATGCTCATGCAAACAAATAGCAGAGTTTTGAAAGGTTACATGTTTCCTCCTTAAGTTTCTCTTCCTCACCATTGCTTCCAACTTAGTCCAGCAACCTACCTCAAAATCAATGCTGCAGATTGGATATATTACTGGGAGCATCCAAACATCTACTAGACAATCATGATTATATATATATATAGAGAGAGATGCATGCACAAAGAACTCTTATTAGTAGCTAGTAGTTCTTTGGAAGCATGAAGTAATTTGAGATCTTGATGCAAGTAACTTGAAATTTATGCACAAGACTTGAGGAGAATAATATTAAGTTTCAAGTAAGATTAAAGCATGACAAGAACAACAAATGTTTGTAGAGTAACTATTTACATTTTTACTCAAGCCTATCAAGTATCAACTAGACAGAAATTGTTATTCATAGAAAAAACATTGCATATATCTGATATAATACCCAAACCATCTTTGCTCATCTCGAACCATAACTGCCGGAACACTTTGATGATGAGATCATGATACTCATCAGCATTCAAAGTTAGATAACATGCCAACAGCTCTTCCATTTCTTCTGGATGGCTAATCTGTCTCTCAGTGATCATCTCAATCATTGAATCTCTGAAATCTTTCTTTGGATCTGACGAGCATTTAATCACTGCAAAGCTATCTATTCCTGGTGTTTCCTCCCTTTCCTTCTTCACCTTTATTTTTGCTTTTCTCTTGTCCTCTAGAGCCTTTATTTTGTAAATTTCAACCTTGGAAGGCATCCTTGGAGAATATATTCTGACCCTAGAGTGCTTTGGTTTCCTCCCCTGTAGTTCTCTGCTGACATGAAGTGGTTGCTTCTGTTTGGTAGTCTTCACCTTCATCTCCTTAGATTGTTTTAAATTCTGCCATTCAGAACTCAATTTATTCTGAGTGGGCCTGTCAATTTTCTCAGAGTTCTGGCTTCTGAATACACGGTCCTCTATGATCCCTCTAAGGCTACAATACTTCGAATCTGCATTAGAGGCAAATGAATGTGTTCTTGGTGTGCAAATTGTTGTAGGTGATTCAAATTGCATCACATCTTTCTCAACTGCTGCTTTACTTGATGCAAATTCAACTTCCTTGACTTCTCTTTCTAATTTCAAGAGTTGTTCTTGCAAAACTTTTTGTGCTTTCCTCTCAAACCTCCTCCTTAAGTATTCATATTCCTTTTCCCTATTGTACTCATCCATCTCCAGTGAAACCTTCCTATCATGCAGCAATTTTCTTTCTTCTCCTACACCAATATCCTTCTCCTTTAACTTAAGAGTGCCTTCTCTTCTTCCATGTTTCTTAGCATTCCTTCTGCCACTAGAGGATGGAATGACATTTTCATTGATATCTTTACTTTTCCTATCCCCATGATTCTCTTCACCAAATGATGCTCTCCATAAAGCATTATCATCCCCATGCTTTGCCTTATGCTTGATGCTCATCTTCTTGAACTTGGACAACCAATAAAAAGGAGATGCATGAGAGCTAGAAGAAGAACCTGAAGAAGGCTTTCTTTCTCCCCACTTCATCATTTTGTGTTGGCAAGATGATTCTTTCTTTTGTTGTTGATTTGGTTAAGGTTTATTTACTAGTTTGCAAAGGAGATAAAGATAATGGTAGTGGTGTGAGAGTTCTAGCAGTTGCTGGGGCGGTTAGGATGTTAAATAGGAACGTGGGTTTCTTCTGCTATTTTTTTCAAAGGAAACACCCGCCCCATTTCCTGTGACCACTTACCCACTTTTCCTGCTTTTTACTTTGTATTGTAAAAAGTTATGTGCCAAGGAGGGGGACCCCCCTTTTTTAGGCCCACGGAGTAATTGTATATAGCAGTGGTTGCTACATACTAATTAGGAAATCGTTACTGTTAATCAACGAAAAAGGATCTCGCTAACTAGTATACTAACGGTTAGAGCACTAGTTAAAGAATTCAATAAAAGAAAGTTTATGTTGAAAAACTAATAACACTTCTTAAAATTTTGAATGTATCACTTATCATAAAAAGATTTCTTTATTGGGACACTGGTTATTATTCTGCTAACAAAAATTAAGTTGTGTTTGAGAGAAAAGATAATCTTGTGAACCTAGTAGTAGCATGTTAATTTGATGAACTTTGTTTGAGGAACAGTGACATAGAAGAGTTTGCATGTTAACTTTAGTGCAACGATCATAACTAGACCTGTTGTGGGTTAGTACCAGACATTTTTATTAAGCACTACTTAGCATTGACCTTGACTGAAAGGTTGTCGTTAATGGAGGCAATCATAATGATAGTCCATTTAAATATTACACTAATTTCTGCAAGAAGCCATGTGGAAGGGAGGGGTTTGTAAAGAGACAATAACAAAGTTATAAAGATCTTTGTTCCTTTTGATTTTTCTGGCTTTATCTCTTTTCACTTCCCCAAAACTTCTCAACTTTATCCTTTAAGTCAAAGCGTCAAATTATTTGGGCTATTTGGTAGGTTTGTCGTCTATTGTGTGGCTGCGCTCAAGTATATATATATATATATATTCAATCATTAATTTTAATTTGATTTAAGGGTTTAAATTTATAATTTTTATTTAAGAGAGAATAGTTAAGACTAACATCAATATAAAGAGAAAAAATAAAATATATTTAATGAAGAAAGACTTTAAGTATCTTGAAGCAGATTTATTAAATACAAGGTTATTTTATTAAAAATATAGATATGACACAGATAAAATTAATGGTTAAATATATTTTTAGTACCTCTTTTTTAATAAAAGTTCAATTTTAGTCCCCTGTTTGAAAAACATACTTTCTTAGTCTATCATTTTTAAAATGTATAAGAAGTGATCCCTACATCACACATTTTTAGTCCCTCATTTTTTTAAAATCCCACATTTTTAGTCTCTCATTTTTGACAAAAATTTGGTTTTAGTCCCCTATTTTTTAAACGAAAGTGTGTTGTAGGGACCATTTTTGACACATTTTAAAAAACGGGGGACTAAAAAAATACATTTTCCAAATAGGGGGACTAAAACCGAACTTTTGTAAAACATGAGGGACTAAAAACATATTTAACCCTAAAATTAACTAATTAAAAATTTTATCCGTAAATATATTAAAATTTAAATTTAAATTAAATAATGATGTTGTAAAATTTATAATATTTTTTTTGAATTTCCTTTAATAATTATTTTTAAAATTTTTAACTTCTTATTCTTTGATGTTGAATTTGGAAAGCGAACCTTTTCTTGTTGACTAGATTTCTCAATGAAACTATCATTAAAAAAAGTATTGTATGGTTCCAAATTACGAATTTGATAAGTATTGATAGTTTTTTATTTTATGATTAGATTTGAATTTAAATTTAAATTAATATTAAGATATGAAGAGATCTATAAAGCATTTGTTTCTAATAAAAAATGAGAAAAGTTAAAAGGTATAAGTGGTGGATTTTATGTAAGTTATTGTTGTGCCTATAAATATTTGCATACGAGAATTGTAGAAGTTATGATAAAGGAAGTGAAGAACTAGAGATCTTATAGAGATGGATGCATATGGGCGAGGAGTATATGAATTTTAGAGCACTCATAAATATTATCTTATGATTTTTTTTTTAATAATTTACTCTTATCATGTGTGAACCTAGACATATTAAGTTGAAGAGATATGTTATACGAACACCCAAAATGAACACTCAAGATGGATATCCAAGAATGTGTGTCTTAATAATACACTTATATTTACACAATTATCATTGTGTCTAGGGTATCCAAAAAATGTATCTCAAATGAGTGTTTAAATATCATTAGTGTAAGTTGAATCACAGTAAAGGAACAAACTTGCAAATTAATCATTTTTCTTGTTGATTGAATTTCTCATTGATTGTTAGCTAAAATATTTCAACTATGCACACAAATAGTCAGATTTGCAAGAAGTGATCGAGTTCCCTCTGCCAATTTTGTTATGAGTGGAGTTTCTCTATACATATCAGTGTAAAAGATTTACAAATATTTAATAATATCTTAGTAAATTAATATTATTTTTATTTTCCTCTAGTAATTATTAAAATAAAAACATATATCATACACGTCAAATGTTAATATGCATGTGAATATAAAACTTTTTATATTGACAGAATATATTATTTTATATCATTAAACGTATGGCAGAGGGGTCCCATTTCACTTCCCTTGAATGTACTACTATATGATTGAAGAATTAAGAAGACAGGTCTAAATTTTGCTTGTGAAACCGCTGTTTTTTCGGCTAACGTCCTTGCTCATCAAGTTAACTCCGTTTCACATTTAATGATATGATTATGCGTACGTATTGGGCTGGAATTGCTAGAACTCAATTAATGTTGGAAATAGATGGGAGTGATTAGCATTTGTCTTTGAAATTTTCTTTCCTTGATCTTCGAATGACTTATTAAAAGCAGCTTTTAGCAAAAGCAGAATTAGAACTTTTAAATTTTAAAGAAAAGCTCCAAAGTCCAAACTCGAGGTTCTTTTACAGAGCCTGCTCGAAAGGAGCTTTCCGATTTCAGGCATCTTTTTTCCAAAAAAGAAGTTGCCTTCAAAAAGTGCGTTTTGGTCCTAAAAGTGCTTTTAGCATTTCAAAAGCCGTGAGGTGTTTGATGTATGCCAAACAGGGGGGAGCGTGGGACGGGTTGGGACGGGTTATATTTGTATCTTATTCGACCCTAAACATTAATAGGACCAAATATTTGAAACTGAACCCAACCCATTCGTAGATCTAAAAGAACCCGATCATATACTGGTTGGTTTAAGACTGGGTTTAAATGAGACGAGATCGGGTTGACCCGAATTTAAATAGATTCTTTGTAAACAAAATTTTCATGAGTGTTTTTTAAATGTTAATTTTTTTATAAGACAAAATATCAGCAAAAGATACTACCTAAAAGTCACCAATGGATCCAAAATTAGATGTTACAAAATATCAACAAATAAATCATTAGATGCTTCCTTGATGCTCATGTTACCAAAGTCACATTGTTAAAATCAAAATACTTTCATCAAATAAGATTATTTCAATGTCATAAAAGTCATAAAATACTTTCTAAAAGCCATCAATTGGGCTAGTGTGAGAACTGAGATGTAATAATAGAAGTAGATGAAGCCTTCATACTTCTTTCTTAGTAACCGCACATGAAACGTATTATAGAGAGGGATAAAAGTAGTTTTTATTATACGGGACGGGTTGGGTAACCAGATGTCAACCCGGACCCGTCCCTAACCCGGTGCCGTGTCACAAAGTGGGACGCGGGTTCGTCCCTTCTCTTTTGTGGGTTAGGGTCAGATCCGATCCGAACACCACGGATTGGGACGGGTTCTAGGGTCGGGCCGGGTTTTGCACACCACTAATACCAAAGAAGTAGGGAAAGAGAAGAAGATAATTACTTAATTAGCATTTCAAACCAATTGACGTTAAGTGTACCATTATGTTTGAAATTAAGTGTACCATGTTTGAAGTTAAGTGTTTGGAGAGTTCCTTTTTCTTTCCCTTGATCCGTTTTATCATAGAACTAACACACAGATCGGTGTCTAATAAACGCCTTGCAGTTATTCCATTAATTATGTATGGTTATAATTTTGTCTAGCTGTATTTTATTTATTTCCAACTGCCTATCACAGCATTCAATTTGGTCTTGAAGATGCATGATCAACTCAATATTAGAACAAAACTTTGTCATTCATCTTTCATGCAACTGCTAAATGCTACATGTAATTTATCTGCCAAGTAAGAACTTTTGGTCTAACGAGCATTTTGTAAGAAAAGTAAGAATAAGATTTGTCATTTTGTATAGATGTTGGGTGTGAGAAAGAAAGATACGACCAACATATGATTGATCCAAGTGGTAAGGAACTTGGGCACCTTAAACAAATGATCAGGGATTCGAATCATAACTCTTGTGTATGAACAAAACCTAGTTGGGAGAGGAGAACCCATCTTTGTGTGCCCAACAGGTTCATCAACGGAGATTAGTCACTGCTAACATTGATGGATACTTCGTACCTATCTCATGGTTAAAAAAAATACAAAATACAAAATTTCCACTTTAAATAAGTTGATTATTTATTTTTCTCTCCTAACATCGCATTCTCGTCTTTTAAGGAAAGTAAGAGGATATAAATCCGTTGATAGATGTGTAAACTGTAAATGAACCCCCCGTGCGAGAGTGAATATGCAATTATGCAGCATAACGTGACATTTTTTCCCCATGCATGTAGTTGTTTGTACACAGAAATCCTACATACTTTAATTGGCAAAATTTACACACACCTGACACCACTAGACACATAGTGAGAGAGAAACCTAGATCAAACTTTACTCATATGAAAAGTGTAGGTGAATTTTGATCCCAAAACCTAATAATTAATTACAGAAATCTTTATCAGATTCAGCTAAATTAACTAATACCCACGTACTTAAGTAAAAAGGTTACTTAAAATAAGCAACCGTCAATCGGTGCAATAATGTTGGCAAAGAAGTTCCTCTAAAAGCATTGTCAGAGATTAGTTAATGATGAGGAGAGTCATTTCCCCTGAACTGCAGTTCGGGCTCTTTTTCATAATCATCATTCTTTATTTGGTTATTGAATATTTGGTTAACCTTCTGTGAGTTCTTTGATACCCTGCAAATTGGAGGGTATCATTTACCCCTTTCTACGTGCTACAACGAGATGATGTCATATCATTTTTTGGCTACACATATCGGAGAATAAAGTCCCACATGGGGCAAAATAAAGAAGGTTGTAATGTATATAAGTTGGGAAGCTTGAGTCTAAATTGTCTAGACTTTTTAGACAACAAAGTGACTCCCATACTCCTAGTTGTGCACAAGGAGGAAGCAGGTTTATGAGTGTGACATTATCGACAGCCAAGTTATCATCCTTGAGCATCTTTTTCAAGGCACCAAAAGCCTGAAGTGGTTGACCATTTAGAGAATAGCCACCGATCATTGCCATTCCAAGCCACAGCATTTCTTAAAGATATCCTGTCAAAAACCCTCTCTGCATAACTTAGCATCCCACACTTGCAGTACATGTCAACAACTGATGTCTGAACCATAATATCTAATTCCAAACCGAACTTAGAGCAAAGCAATGTATTTCTTTTCCTCCTAACAGATACACACAGAGAGAACACGACTCGAGAGCAATGATTAAGCTGAACTTATCTGGCTGAATACCAACTCGCAGCAATTCTCTAAACCATTTCAAAGAGCTCAAATGTTGTTGGACCGATGAATAAGCGCTAATGATAGAGTTCCAGGAAACCAAGTCCCTAACAGGCATTTCCTCAAAAACCTTCAACGCGGAACCGATGTGAGCAAGCTTCCCATACATAACAATGAGTGCATTGCAAATATAAACATCTGCATCCAAACCCACCTTAATCAAGTTGGCATGAATGTTTTCGCCTTCTGTGAATGCCAACAACACACCACAAGCTTTGATCACAAAAGGGTATGTGAAATTATCAGTACGAACCCCTTGATATCGCATTCTATGATACAAGTTGATAGCATCTAGAAACAACCCATGATCCGTATACCCTCTGATCATGACATTCCAGAGAAAGGTGTCGGAATGGCAATGGTACATTTTGTCGAACAGGGTGAGTGCATGCTGCATGGACCCAGAAGCCACAATCTCAACGAGAGCCCTTGTGAGATGAGAAGAAGAAGGTGTTGGGTTGTGAGTGTGAGTGAAGGTGGCGAGTTTGGTATACTGAAATTGGCAGAACTAACCTTTAATCAAATGATGGATAAGAGCTTGATAACGTGGAATGCCATGATTGCTTTATATGTTCAGAATGGATGGAACAGGAAGGCATTAGACCTATTTGAAGAACTTTTGAGTAAATATCTTAAACCAGATACAGTTACTATTGCGAGTGTCCTGCCTGCATATGCAAAGTTGGCATCATTAAGAGAGTGCAGGCAAATACATGGTCATGTTACGAAATTGAATTTTCACTCTAATACATTTGTTTCAAATTCAATTATATTCATGTATGCAAGTTGTGGAGATCTAGCGACAGCCCGGACAATTTTTGATCAAATGTCTTGTAGGGATATCAATAGACCTGTCAATTTGGTGTCAGTCCATCCAACCCATAATAATAGCCCATCCCATTTAACCCATATCTAGAGCTGTCAAATGGGTCACCTTAGCCCACGTGGGTTAGGACCAGATGGGCCACAGGGCCAAAAGGCCCACATTAAAAAAAGCCCACAAGACCAAAAAACACTAAAAAGCCTTAGGGGTTAGGGCCAACCCATGGGCCATATTTTTTTTTTGATAGTCCTATTTATTTTATTTTTTTTATAAAACTTGACAAAAAGAACAACAATTATAATCACTCTAACATTACGTAATAATATCATTTAACCTATGAAATTAACTTTTAAATATGTATTAAGTGTTATAGTTTTCTCTAAAAAAATTGAAGAGAAACCATTGTTTTATCTCTTTTCATCATTGTTTTTATATGAAATGAATTGTTAAAGTAGATAACTCATATCAAATTATTGCAATAGATAATATTCTAGCTAAGGGAAACCATTCACTTGGATTACCTAAGTGGTTGTGCGGTTAGTGAAGAAAAAATTATAACACGTAATACATATTTAAATAGATAATTTCATAGGTTAAATGATATTATTACATAATGTTTGAGTGATTATAGTTGTTGTTCTTTTTGTCAAGTTTTATAAAAAAAAAAAAATAGGTCCATCAAAAAAATTATGACCCATGGACTGGCCCTAGCCCTTAGGGCTTTTTGGCCCTGTGGGCTTTTTTTTAATATGGGCCATTTGGCCCTGTGGCCCATTTGACCATGATCCATATGGGCTAGGATTAAATGGGTTAGGACCGGCCCAGACGGCTCTAGATATCATATGGTGGAATACTATCCTGATGGCTTATGCCATTCATGGTATGGGGAGAATGTCCATTGAACTGTTTTCTGAGATGAAGGAAAGAGGCATTCAGCCTAATGACAGCACCTTTGTTTCACTGTTAACATCTTGTAGCAATTCTGGCATGGTTAACTAAGGGTGGACTTACTATAATTCGATGAAACAAAAACTACGGAATAGAGCCTAAAATAGAGCATTTTGGATGTATGCTCGATCTCATTGGTAGAACTGGTAACTTAGACCAAGCAATGAATTTTATAGAAGAAATGCCACTGTTGCCTACAGCACGGATATGGGGATCGTTACTCAATGCAAGTAGAAACAAAGGAAACATAGAATTAGCCGAACTTGCTGCTGAGCGTATCTTGTCGATAAGGCATGATAATACTGGGTGTTATGTCTTGCTTTCTAACATGTATGCTGAAGCTGGGAGGTGGGAGAATGTGGAACACATAAAATCTATTATGAAGAAAGATGGAGCAGAGAAAACTCTAGCTTGCAGCACAGTACAGATTTATGAATCAAGACAGATCTCATGTTGACTGTGACATGATTTATAATGTTCTAGGTATCATATCAAGGAATATTGGTCATAGCAAATCTATCTATAGTGTCAACAAGTTCAAGCCATCAGACTTGGCTAGGAAAAAAGCAAATTTACCTGAGAACCGATTGGCTGTATGTTTTGGACTCATCAATACGGCACTTGGAAATCCTGTTCTAGTCAGGAAAAACACAAGAATATGTGAAGATTGCCATATTGCTGTAAAGATGATGTCAGAGATTGCTAAGAGAGAAATTATAGTAGGAGATTCTAAAATCTTCCACCACTTCAGAGACGGGCAATGCTCTTGTGGAGATTACTGGTAATTGCACTTTATACACGCCTTACTAACTCTGCCACAAAATATATTGATCGAACATTAAGCTCTGCCTATTTCCTAATGCATATATGCCCCTTTGCAATTATTTCTTCCGTAAACGGATTCGGAGTACCCTTTACTCTATCAACAGATATTTTAGCTTATAAAAAAAAAAATTGATCGAACATTGACGTAAAAAAAAAAAATCAGAAATCAAATTGAGCAAGTCACAACTGCCACCAGTTGGACTTGAGGGGGAGTATTAGAGAATAAAGTCCCACATGGGTCAAAATAAAGAAGGTTGTAATGTATATAAGTTGGGAAGCTTGAGTCTAAATTGTCTAGACTTTTTGGACAACAAAGTGACTCCCATACTTAATATACAAATCAGCTCACTTCCTCAATTGGGCCCAGTCTTAAATGCTAATAACACACCTTAATGTTCTTGTCCATTTGTTAGATTTTGCCATGATATGGCAGCATTGGCAGGGGATGATTTGGGTTTTAGAAGATGTTAGGCGTTTGGAATTGGGCTAGAGAGGAGTTGGGCTTTGAAGTGTATAGGTATACATGAAAATGATAAAAAAAATTTATTGGATGGAATCATATTGATCAATTGGTCTTGGACCTCTTGGTCCATCCAAGCTCTAGCTAAGCTGCAATCAGATTCCCCGTATGTCCTTAGCTTTGTTCATGCAATTTTGGACCAAGAGCTTTATCAAGAATGTGAGGCTGAGCTCCTTGCATTAATGGTTCATGACAGGAAAAAAAAAAAAGTCTTATCAACGAGTATCCTAAGGACATTGTTTAAGAATTTCAAAAAACGTAATTATTCATTGAAAAACTAAGTACTCTTATATATCTTCCCAATATATTGATTACATCACCTTCCCATAACTTGCTTTTTTTAGGTTCCTTAAATAATGTCTTTAAAGCACTCCTTGTCATTTGTAAAAAAAGAACGAGGACCCCGGGACAACTTTTTTTCTTAAAAGAAAAAAATTGAGAGTAAAGTTCTTCTCATTCCAAAGTCACCACAAACCACTAACATAAGATAAAATTTGTGATGAACAAAAGTTGACTATGTAAGCCACTCCTGTCTGTTGGCAAGGACACTCTACTTGATCCGCTTCTTTGTCTGACAAATGGTGGAAGAACAAAGGCTAATAGCTTGGAATCGATGAAGCAAATGAGAATCATACAGTGTTGTTGTCATTATTAATAACAACCTTCTTACTCAACTACCACCATGTCTCTAAATTTAAGTTTATGGCAGAATCTTCAATCTGTGCCTCCATATTTTCTTTACCATCAATTTAGTCTTAGATATTAAATACTTGTATGGTGAAAGCATGACCCACCTTTCCTCAAGTGTCTACACGTTTACCTCAAGAATATTATGCTTGCAATGAAACTGTCCAGAGCAATGAGACATGTATGTGTCTGATTAACATCCACTAGTTTCTTTTCAATTGAGGTTCATAGAGGCCAGTGACAGACTTGGAATAATGCAAGCTACCATGACTATTCTTTCGCACCCTTTCAAAAAAAAAAAAAACTATTCTTTCACATACTGTTTGGACTACTTGGAAAAGTCTTTCGAGGATTGGAATCCCTTCAACTGCTTTGACAAACAAATCGTTCAACACCATATTCTTTACATTGAAAATTCAATATCTATTTAATATTTTTCTTAAACTTCTTTGGCTAAGCTATTCTTTTTTTCGTTTAAAAATATACAGCAGAAACACAAGGTTGCTAATAATATAAAGCTGATGTGCACCAATGACATTCACAAGAAGAATCTAATTGGAGCAAACTTGGTTTGGTCATCCGTGCCATTATGTGAAAGCAGAATGAAGTGATTAGTCGAATCTGATGACAATCCAATGTTAGCAAAGTGGGTAGGGAAAAGTGACAAACTAAACGGGTTGACCCAGCGGGTCATATCTATCTTGCACCATTCAAAGGGGCCAGTTGCTTTAATTTCGAGAATAGTATCCATTCTTTGAAATATGGATTTTCATAAAATAAGCTGAAGAATTTTCTACAAAAAATAACCTACCCCTTTTGATGATACAAATTCATAACTGCTTTCTATGAGCACATATGAATCAAAACAAAGCAAGGAAAAGTCAGGGCACAGAGCATCTCTTCTGTGATCTATCTTGGTTCTAACTTTATGCCAGAGAAAGTATATTGATGTCATCATGGACAAAAAAGCATAGAACATTCATCCATATAGTCGAGATTCCTCTTGGAACAGAATAATTGGACTATGGCGCCTATGCTAACTAAGTACCCTGCATGTTACACATCTGAGGCAAATTCACATCACATGGGAATCTCCAGCAAGACACAGCTCAATCTGACTGAAGACTGAAGAACCAATTGAATTTATACTAATATACGCTTTTTGCCAAAGATGACACGAGAACTAGATAAAATTATAACACAAATATTTATTATACCTAACCACACAGTCCAAGCTTCTAAGGTCTTGCCCCATATAACAATTCCAGCCTCTCATAACCATTTTCATACTCAAATCACTGGCTCTCACATGAAGCATATGTCACACTTAACGATAGAAAGGGAAAATGCCAGGCAGATGACTTTTGAAAAGAAAAAAAGACAACTTGTGTATAAAGTTGTAAAAGATTGTGTATGAATTTGTGCTAAAAAGTAACAACGTGACCAACACAGACTTGCACAATTACACACTAGGCTCCATCTAGTTATAGCTAGACCAAAAAATAATAAGTTTATGCAGGATTGAATTCAAATGATATGAACGCATATTTGCATAGTTATGGCCTGTAACTCATTACATATACACTGAAGCTAACTGCTCGCCAACGCTCGTCGATCTCTTAGACTAGATATGGTATTTGCTTTATGATTTTAAATTTCAATGAAAGAATCTATAAAGACTTTCAACAAAAATTGGGTACGTAATACACAAAAGAGTATTACAACTATAAAACAGGAACAGAAATGGACATTGGTACTGAAACATCACCAGTAAAGCTTGTATCCCTAGTTGGAGCTGAGTTGCTAGCAAATGCATAGCCTACGCCTAATCCACCATAATGTAGAGATACATTTTCACATCTCTGGAACACTCTAGCAAGTGAAGCTGCTTTTCGTCTTGCCCGCTTTGTCCCTGTAAAAAGAAGGGTTTGAAGTAATCCAGCCAAAGACGGTGCCTTAACCACCCGTTCGGTTGCCGCTGCACCTCCACTACGGCACAGCTCCAGCAATGCTGCAACCGCGTTCTCTTTACCTCTTGGTGTTCCAAAACGCATCATTCCTATCAAGCCAGCTACTGCTGCTTCCTCCTTGACCACTGTTTTGGCCCCAAAAGGATGCCGAACAATCAAGGCCAAGGCACCAGCTGCTTCCTCAGCAACTCCTTCATTCCCCAAAGCCCCAACTAGAGCTGTTACAGCCCCCGCCACTATCATTCTAACACAATTGTCAGTGTGAGTAGACAGATTAAATAAAGCTGTTACAGCATCCTTCTTTCCTCTGGGAGTCCCCTCTTGCAACAGCCCTGCCAGGGCTTCAACAGCTCCCATCTTATCTGCAATTCTCTTCTTATAGTCATGAACGGCAGATAGGCTGAACAATGTCGCAGCAGCATTTTCCCTGGCCTCCGTTGTGTGCCCGAATCTCAACACATCAACTATTGATCTCAGACACCCTTCCTCATCCATGATCCGACTTTTGTTTTTGTCAAAAATGGATAGGTTGAGCAACGCAGTCACAGAATTCTCCTGAGCAACAGGGTTCGGAGACGAAAGTAAGTTCCGAAGATAAGGAATTGCCCCTGCTTCTGCAATGAAAGCACGATTTGCCTTTCCAGTTTTTGCTAGCAATCGCATCTCCCGAGCAGCAACAGCCTTCCCAGCTTGTGACCCATTAGCTAGCTGTTGAATGAGAAGTGTTGTCGTGGCCCTGCTGGCTTCAAGGGCAGCTTTGGTGGGACAAGCTGATGCAAAAGTCTCAGCCATAGCATTCATGACCTCTGGTGGGTCGAGAGGAATTCCATGTGCAGTGCACCACTGCAAAATGAAATTCCTTAGAGCGCGATTTGGAGCAAGGCGATTGTGGGCAAGCATTTGCCCTGTCTTCGGGCAAGTTGTATGCCCTTCTTCCATCCACCTGGAAATAGAACTCCTATCATAAGTTTGCCCTGAGGAAATTATCACCGGGTCTCGCATCAAATCCAACGATATTGGGCAAAAAAAGTCCTTTGGAACAGTTAAAAATGTTTCAGCAATTTCTTTAGTAATCATTCTCTTTTTTGGCTTCTTCTGGCTTCCATTTTCCAAATGAAGTTCATCCTCCTCAAATCCGAAGAGCAAAAACCTGCAATACCGCGTCATAGCCACCAATCCATTAAGCACAGAAATTGTAGGCTCAATGTCTCCCTCGTGATTAACAATCTGCTCCTCCAAAGCCTCAATTTCAGTCCTACAACTCCTGGCATCCAAAATCTGCAATTTCTCAACATAGAAAGATTTTAACTCGGCTGAATCAGGAATCCGGCCACTCTCAAACTCATCAAGAAACGAAAAGAAGCGGATCCTGAGAGCATCATCTTTCTTATCTATAAACAACTTAGCCCTCGTTGACTGTTTCTGCAAAAGTTCAATCTGTTCCCTAACATCCTTACTCAATTCAACATCCTTAATGGGAAAAACGTCCAAAAGGGTTGAAAATTCTTGGTTCAAATCATGGAAATGGCCAGAAATTGAATGGTTCTGGAGCAAAAGCCACAACTTACTCGATTGCGCGCAATAATCAAGAAGAATCTTCGACCGGTAGAGCAGAAGATAGAGCTCCTTGAGACAAAGCACCGCGGTAGGTGGAAGACACGCATTAGAATCACTCAGATACTCCAAAAGAATCTGGAAAACCTCAACTTTTCGGATCAGAGAGCGCGAGTTCTTGCGCTGAAAATAGAACGTTTGATTGGAGAAGCAAGATACAAGGTCGTTAGCCACAGTGACGAGGGTTTGAACGAGAGCAACGTCGGACAAGTCAACCGGCGCAAGAAACGCTTCCAACGACGGCGATCTCCTGCGCCGCAGCGACGAGAATATAGCCCCTGAAGCCATAAAAACCTGTTAGGGAATTAATTCTAGGGTTTCGAAATCCAAAAGGGGGTGACTCTGATAAGCTTGAATTTCCACTCGGGGTGACGTTATCTTCAAGACCCAGATGCTAATTTGAGGAACGGAAAGGTTTCGACAGAGAAAGGCAAGAGCTTGAGAAACTTTCAGAACGATAATCAGATCTGTGGAATTTTCTGGGAAAAACTTTCTGGGTTCCCAAACGGCATGTAGAAGAGAGAGTATGAATCAGTGGTTGTTGGGTGGAAGTTTGAATGATCAAAGGGTTAATAAGAAGAGCAAAGAGATAGAGACTGGGAGAGAGAATTAAAAATTCGGCCGAATCCGCGTATGAGAAAGAGAGGAAAAGTGAGGGCTGAATTTCCAAAGGACTTTGTTTTCTCAATTTCTGATTTTTCTCTCTCGTAGGATTTTCAATGCAATTGCAACCTCAGTGAAAATGACTTTCGTATGTTTGACGGATTGATTGTGCAGATTCTGGTCCATTCGTTTTTTTTTTTAATCTTTTATTTTTCTTTTTTCTTTATCCTTTGTTGTAAGAGAAAAGATTGATTAAAGACAGGTTCGGCATTTGTGTGAAATTACAGTTATGGTGTTCTTAGAATAGCTTGAGGTCAGTGTTACTTTTATCAGATTAGGCCCAAATGGGTAATGAATGGAAAAATTGGGAATCTTTGCTGGTTTTGTGTAGTGTTGTTTTGGTTTTGACTTTGTGCGTGAATAGGGTGTGACTGTGTGAGGTACCTTTGATGCCCTTTCTTTATCGCTTTTCTTGGTTATGACAATATGACTTCAGACTATGCCCTAAAGTCCAAACTGGTTGCGGGTCCTTAATATGTGTGCATCATGTTTCTTCCCCGTTCTAACATTTTGATACCAAAATTTAATATTATGAAAGAGATTCTAATTTTGAATAAATTATGAACCAATAAAATAAAATAGAGAAAAAGAGACAAAAAAATAATAATAAATAACCTACTCAACTAAAGTATCCTTATGATATTAATTTTTGACATCAAAATATCATAACTACTTCTTTTTGAACTTTAATTCAAAACTGGGTAGAGGACCATTAGTAATTTTTTTACATGCCAGATATAATCTTGCATCGACCTCAGAATATGGTAATAATACATTTTACAATTTGCTCAAAAAAAAAAATTTGCTCAAAAAAAATACATTTTTAAATTTAATCAGAATATGCCATGCTTATAAACGGTAACAAAAAATGCTTTTCAACGATTTTTTATTTGAAATTGTTACGTTAAAATTTTATATTCCACTATTTATATACCGTTTTTATACAAAGAATTCATCATACATCATACATAAAGATGAAAATTGAACCGAATAGTATGTTGCCCATTAAATAAAGAAGGTGGTGGTTTGTGTAATTGCATGCAAAAATTTAAGGGGACGAGGGTTATACTACACACCTTGTCCCCTACCATAATTTCCAATTAACATTTTTTTAATATTTTATTTATAAATAATATCTGAAAAATTATTTTTTTATTGAGTTAAATGTTGCAATTTTAATTAACGTTCATTGTTTTATTGTATTTTATAGTTAAATTTAATATTAAATAAAATTATTGTTTTATTATCTTTCCCAAAAAAATGACACGTTAAAGAACCATAGGTTTCCCCCCGAAAAACATGTGTATAGGATGAGAAATCTATTATCTATTTGGTATAAACTAGTGGATAACGGATAAGCTAATTGACAGCGGACAGCGGATGACAGATTAGCTAACGAATTTGATTTGAAGTGTTTGGTAAAACTAGCGGTTGAACTAGCTGATAAAAATAAAATGACATAAAAGGATATGTTTGCAATTTTTTTATATAAATTATATGTTTATATATATTATTTATTTTAAAATAATTATCACTTTTAACACTTTAATTTATTTTAAATTATTTATTTTTTAAAAAATAAAATATTAATTTTTAATTTTAATTTAGTTTTAATTTTTTTAATAAATAAAATGGAATAATAAAAATAAAATCATATGCTGATATGATTTTTATATAAATTTTATTTTTTATAGATAAAAATATATTTTCTATTTTTTATCTTAAATATAAATCTAAATAGTGAAATTAATTCTTATTTATATATTATGTTAAATGATTAGTATTTTATTTTATTAGCTAAGGATAAGTGAGGAATTTAATTAAGATAGTAGGGATAAAAATGGAAAAAAATGATAAGCTATACGCTATATGCTCAAACGTTACTTCAAGTAGCGTCTGGAAAAGACACTATACGCTAGTGAAAAAACGTTATATGTAACATCATGTTTTATTTAAGACTGATTAACTTAATAAAATGATGATTTTCAGAATTATTTTCGAAATAACCTCTTTAAAAATTGGAACTTTGCATTCATCAAAATATTACCTGATAAACATTTGATAATTTTAAAACTCCTTCAAGTAAAAGTTTGATCACTGGTCTTACATCAATTGCCAGGAAAGAAAAGAAATACAATTCCATTTATACACTAGAAACTAAGAATAAATAAATACAACAGTTCTAAATGAATTTTCATAAGTACACGAAATAATTACATACAATGAGTTTTCAAAAACTAAGTAAGTTTATAAATTTTCTCACGATTGCTAGAATAAAATATAATAACATTTTCAAAAATACTTTAAACATAAACAACTCTAAATATATAACAACAACATATATTACACACGACATCGAAGCTCTGAGTCTTCATAATTCTCTTCTGTCACATTCTCAGCATCTTTCAGTCATTCCTCATCTCTTTCACACTTCTCGGATGACACTATCATTGCCAACAAGGAACGAAGGAGAAAAGAAATACAAACAAAGGAGGTAAGATTCTACAACAGGCTAGCAATGTAGATATGGGCATGCAGGTAAACAAACAAGCATTCAAGTGGCCATATATACATAAATACCAAGGGATATCAAAGGATATACTTATAAAATACATATAGTTACAGAAAAAGGTTGAGACTCGAATACATGCCTAAAACTAGACCTAACTTTGCTCCAGGAGTGTCATAATGTTCTGTCGAGATAGCATTCAGGTAATATGCGTAAACAACTCGGTGCACAAGTCCCGATTAGAGTACGCTAACAGTCATCTCCGCGGTCCTTTCACACGAGAGTACTTAACTTCTGAATAATATTTAGTTCAATGGAGTGTCAAGATAGCCCTGCTGTCCAGGTCTCCATCGGTGCAGTGCAGCTGTACACTGAACCATTGGCAGGATCCACGCCTGACTATCCACGATGTCTCCGTGGCCCCCACACAGTCCCCTAATATCCTATAAATAGGTGTCTATGCCTCCAGAGCGACAACGACTATGATTAGGTTGGAATGTTGTCCGAAGACAAACAAAGCAGGAACTAAAAGTTCCAAAGCGCCAGTATCAATTTCAAAAGAGTTATTGTTAAAAATTGGGCTCGAATAGACCATTAACCAAAATCATTCTTTTCAAGACAATTTTCATTTGAACACTTAGAGTTAGGTAAAACATACTTAGGCTAGAATTAATTTTATAATATTTAAAATTAACGTTTGATACATAAAATCAAGTACAAACCTTAGATTTAAAATGTCATAAGACTAGGATTTTGAAAGTCTTTAACTTTCCAACATTTGGTCTATTCATTTCATTCCAAAATACCATATATCATATTAACTTCGAGCCCAAGACAACAAAATATGAATAAGGATGAACTTTGAAATTGAATTCATAAATTCAATAAATAAGAATTGATACCAACTAATAAAAACATTCCAACACCTCCCGAATCTAAGTTCGGAAACAAATGCGCTTCACAAAAGTCCCTAAGTGACTTAACAATTAGGCATATACACTTAGAGCCCAATTAAACCGAAATCGAATTAACGCTCAACGTCTAGAAATTCAAGAATGTATAAGGTTCTAATATTCGAACATTTCCCAAAAATTCAAAGAGAACAACATATTATAGTTAATACAAAAATGTCATCAAACACAATCAAAAAAGAATATCAGGTTCATATCATCATAGTTTATCCGTATACACAACTTGTAGATCTCATCTTCTCATGCATATTATATAATCATATTATCTATTTCGTAACTTAAGGTATTATACACATATATGATCTCATCCTAAGACATAGTTCTATCCATCATAATTCCCATACCCAAGTCCATTCCTATCAATTCCTTACCCTTATGATGTTCCATTTTGAGGAAACTAACACTATAATATTATATTCCTAACTCACCAATAATTATAAATTGAGAGAATTCCATTTCAAGCCAAACGTGTACTATCATTCACTCCCCATTATACTTTGTCAAGTTAGATTTTCTCAACTTAATGTCCAATGAGTCTTTCTTATCCATCACCCATAAACATTCTCACCATTATCACAAGCTAAGATATGATCAAGAAGACTTAAAGCTACGACTTTACCTTAATGTCAAATCATCCTCTCCAATCATCTTAACTCAACCTATAATATAATAGATAGGCCTCAAGTAACCATTATATCTTTATACACCTAATCCAAAAGCGCCCAGAACCTACGCTAACTCTTATATATTTATACAAGTTGCGACACTATTACGTTAACAGGTAAGGCGTAAATTTCCTTTTAGCTGGATCTGTGCACAATTCCTCCAATAATGGTCTCAAGTTGAACCTATCAATTCAAAGGTATTCTAACTACTGCAACTTTTGCTGCTACGGTACATCAATGGAAGACACATTATCTCCTACTATGATTATCCAAATCTGAAGCAACCCAAACAATCATATTCCATAATCGATCCAATACCCACATATTTGACAATAGATTTAAAATATAAGATTATAATATAACTCACACAAGCAACATGTTCTTCTTTCTTACGCTACTAGTGTTTTAGCCCGTGCCCTGCACGGGGTTATAAGATGAATGATGTTATGATGTTGTGGAGCGATATGTTCAATAAAGGAATCATAATTCTTTTAAAATACAGTTTTGTAAAATTAAAAATATATATGTTGTACTAATTTGGTGTAAATATTATTTATATTGTTTCTGTCTACCCATATAAATTAAAATAATAATTTTTATATAGTATTAATATATGTTGAAAAAATATATATTACGTTCAATAAATATTATTCATAAAAAAATATTAGACAATAAAAATAAGTACTTGAAAACATTATTGTTCATATTGCTAGTGTTTTTTCCATAAAACTTATTTGGTTTGTTTCTTCTCTTTTCCTGTATGAGTTAACGATTTTTAAAAAATATATTTATCTATCTTATTATTATATTTTATTCTCTTTTGAAAATATAATCGATTTTTTCTCTTCTTTTCCTGTAACAATTAACCATTTTTAGAAAATATATTTATATATCATATTATTTTTCCCTCTCTCTTGAAAACCTATTAGATTTGTTTCTCCTATTTTCCCGTGTAAGTTAACCTTGTTTAGAAAATATATTTATCTATCAAATTTTGTTTTCTTCCTTTTTGAAAATCTATTTGATTTGTTTCTCCTTTCTTCCCATGCAAGTGATGGTGCACTGCATATAGTTTTTCCGTGCATTTTATAGTTTTCCTGTTCAGTCTAGTTTTCCCATGCATTATAGTTTTCTCTGCATTAGACAATCTAGTTTTCCCGCGTATTATAGTTTTCCCTTGTATTATGCAATCTAGTTTTCATGTGCATTATAGTTTCCCTTGAAATAGACAACTATAAACACGAGAAGGGGGGTTGAATTGTGTTTATCAGAATTTAAACAAAGTTGAAATCGTTTCGCATACAGAAGCTTGGTTTAGACGAGTGGAAAGAAAGAGCTACGTCCAGTCCTTGGCAGCACCAAGTTTTGTCCACTATAACTGTCAGGTTACAGACTCCAAGTATTGTTTGCACACCTAGCCTCTTCAGGCTCTAAGACAAGTATTCCTTGCACACCTAGCCTCTTCAGGCTCCAAGACAAGTATTCTTCGCACACTTAGCCTCTTCAGGCTCCAAGACAAGTATTTTTTGAACACTTAACTTCTTCAGGTGAACTCAGGTTTGTTTGAGAGATTTGGTTTGTAATAAATACAACTTCAGACAGACAGATCTTTCACTAACACTTAGAGAGTGGTTTAAATGTAAAGCTTAGAAAAGTCTGCGTAATAACTTCAAATGATTGAAGAATACGGAATGAAAGAATGAAGATATTAATGCGCAGAGTAATGGCTCTTTAATGTTGTATGTATTCTATGTATCTTCATCTTCAATGACTTCTGTATTTATAGTCTTCAAGCATTTAAGATCCGTTAGAGACATTCCCTCAGATGTTGGCTTCAAGAAGAGCATCATTAAATGCAATAGAGTCATTCTGGGCAGCCATTAATGCAATAGGAACGTTGGTTGTACTCTAACATGAAGGATCATGGCTTTATGCATCGTGATACAACCATATCAGAGTTGCGCAGAGAGATTTTTGTACTTTGCTGAGTACAATTCCTTTTTTGTGTAAGGACCAGAGGTACTAGGGAATAAAGCATGTTGGAAGTATTCTTTAACTGGTCTTTGGTTCTGATAACCGAGGTTGCTTGAGAGAGTAACTTCTGACTTTTCTTGATAAGCGTGAGACTGAGTAGGAGAGAAGGCTTCAAGTCTCTTTCTGATGGGACAGCCAACAAAAGTTTGTTTGGTCCTTGATTCTTCAACGAGTAACCTCAGACAAGTGTAGGAACTGGTGGAGAGACAGGTTGAAGACGTATCTTGAAAGAAGTCAATAATCCTAGTCAGCAGACAGGTTGACTTTCGCTTATCCAGACAGGTAGTCACTTATGAGAAGACAGATGATTCTTACAGTTTTAATTTGCACACTAGATAGACAGGTTAGCAACCAATATGAAGGTTAATTAAATCATTAACCAGTGTTTAGTTCTGATCAAAACTTAGGGAAATACACATCAGACATTTTAGAGACTTAACAATCTCCCCCTTTTTGATGATGACAAACATTGAGATGATTTAATGAACCTCAGAAAATATCAACAAAGAAATGCTTGATCAGACATTAAGATTAATCATATAATCTGGTTAACTTAGTCACACATAAGTTTGACTTGTTTTACTTTAAAATTATTATCAGAGCAATCTTACTTAAGATTTATCTGAGCAATTATAATAACTATCAGAACATACTTATGTCCATGTATTATTTTCTTATTAAGATCGTATCATATTCATTCTCCCATTCTCCTATAACACATTTCTCCTATTCATTCTCCCCCTTTTGTCAACATCAAAAAGGAATAAACTATGAAAGCATTAAAGAAATAAAGGAGAAATTTATTTTATTCATCATGAACGTTTACATGTACAAGGTAGTCTATATACAAAGAAATCAAAAACTACCTAGATTGACTAATGAACAAAAATAAAGCAGCAACCCTTTGCTCTAAGAGCAGTCTAGCTCGCCTTTCTTCATCTAGCTGTCTTCTTAAGTCTTCTACTTGTCCTTGAAGCAGATGAAAGTCTTGTAAGGCCACTGTTTGAGAAGAGACAGACAGAGAAGAGTGCCAGGGTAAGGCTAAAACTGGGGGTGCCTTAGGTAGAGATAGAGGAGAGGTGATGGAAGGGAAGAAAAGTTCATGGAGAGTTTGAATGGCATAGAAAGGAAGAAAAATGAATTTGAAGATAAGACTGATTCTGACATAGTCAGTATTAGGTGAAGGAAACACACAGGAAAGTCTCTCGGATAGAGACAGTCTGATGATTGTTATTTGAATAGGTGGGGGAAGAGGTGTTTGAGCTAAAACAGAGGGAGGGATAGGTAATAAAGAATCAATATGGCAGAAAAAAGAATTAGATCTTGTGACTAACATAAAGAAATACCTAGACCTATATGGTAGCATTACAACAGAAGTAGGATAGTGAGTTCCAGCTAATGTTCTAATGAAGATAATAATATGTGGGTAGAAGAAAAGTTCTCTACAGGGGTTAAGAATATGAGGTGGAGGAGAAGGGATGAAAGAGACATGTGAGATACTTTCAAATAAAAGAGATTGCAGATCAGACACAAAGAGTCTCGATGATATGCTAGTTTGTTCTTTGGGAGCAGAGTCCCTATGAACAATTGTGTACTGACAGTCATCAGGTACAATAGTGAAAGAAGATTTTTGAGTTTGAAAGGAAGAGACAGGTGAAGAAAGAGGAGATACAACAGAGAGAGGTGGAACAAAAAGGGCAGATGGAGAAGAGACAAATGGGGTGATGATACCTTGATGAGAAGGGGAAGGGAATGAAGGAGATGTCTGTTCTTCAGATATCTTCAACTTCTTATGAGAAGAAGACACTTGGTCATACTTGGGTACAACTGTCTGAGCTCCTCCAGACAGGTTTTCTGCAGTGTTAGCTTCTGCAGGTACTTCAATATTTGCAGGTACTGGGTAATCAGTTCTTCTCTTTTTGGGAATAATTCCCAAAATGAAAGTCTTCTTTGGTTTTTCCAGGACTTGCTCTGTCTGCTCCCCCCTGAGCAGATGCTTCCTCTTTGCTAGGCTCAGACTCAACTTGTTTGACCTTGTCAAAGGTCTTCACTAGCTTCTTTTTCTTGCTGGGATGAGCAGTAACATCCACTAATTCCTTAGCTTCACTAGTCTTCCTCTTGGGAGAGGGTCTCCTCAGCCTGAACCTCAAGGGCTCAACTGTTTTAGCAGAATCTTCAGATACTGAGGGTTGCAGCTCTGGAATTTGGTCTTGTCTGGCCACCTTTCCGGATGGTTTGAATAGTCTTTTAGAAATGGGAACTTCTTATTCATCATTGAAAACCCCTATTCCTTCCTCCTTCTGCACAATAGCAGGCTTCTTCTTCTTCTGCTTCTTCTTCTTGTTGTCTTCCTCCTCATCAGCAAGAGGGATTCCCTTGATGTCCATCATAGACAGTATCTTCCTGTCTATGGGCAGTGACATGTCCACAAAGTGAACATCACTAAGAACAAACAACTTGTTCCTGAATACCCTTGTCAGCAACATCCCATAAGGATAGGTCTGCATGTTGGTTCTCTTGATCATAATCTCAAGGTACATGTAGATAAGGTCGTTGATGTCAACCTTGATTTTGTGGACCAAGTGGTACAGAGCAAATATGTCCATCTTGGTCACACTGTCTCGTGAGCATTTCCTTGGTATCACGCACTCCAACAGCAATTTGTGCAGGAATTTGCACTTGACCACCATGTTGACAGGCTTAGGGTTCACTGGTTTTGGAACACCATAGATGGCAATGTTGACATTATCAACTCCCACTTCATCTTCCCAGTTGGGTGTGAAGCCAGCTCCCATTCTCGGACATTTTGTGAGAAGCTCCAGAGAGCTAATGGGGAAGAGAAGGGTTCTATCCCCCATTTCAGCCTTCAAGCTTTTGATTCTGTTGAGTCAGTTGGTGACAACCACAACATTTCTCCAGAACGTTTGAACGAGCTTAGGGTGAACAAGCTCCTTGACGTCGAAGAAATGAGTCCACTTGGAGTATTCCAACTCTTCAGTGACATCCATTCCTAGTTTCTTCATCTATTGAAGATCAACAGTCTTTCCCGGAATGATCTTTTCTATCTCAGTAACCTTGAGATTCTATTCCTAGGTGATTTCTTTTGTAGAGAGACGCTTGGATGATGCCATTTTTGAGAGAAAACGATTCTAGGGTTTCGAGAGAGAAGATGGTTTGAAAGATGAGAAGACAAAGAGATTTTGAAATATTGAAACGTAAAGGTTCAACCTTTCTGATCTATTGCCTTTTATAGTCATAAAGGTAGTAGAGAGAAAAATGACATTTTTAATTCAAAATGGCACGATTTGTATTGGGAACCGTAACGCCCACTTAAGACATAATGAAAACATGGTTTCAATATATGTAAACCACGGTGCACACGTTTAGCTTCAGATAAGGGAATGACATTAATTAATTAATAACCATTTCAACAAAACTGTTGAGTTCTAGCATAGTGACTCAGCAGAGTCAGACAGGTAATAAAGCACAGATAGGTTAACATTTAGACATGTCATTAAACAATCATTAAATAATGCAATGCATATTTAGATTATCTCTAATAAATAAAAACCTTTCTTCTGCGAGGGGTTTAGTGAAAATATCAGCCCATTGATTTTCAGTTTTAACAAACTTAATATCAAAGATGCCTTTCTGAACATAATCCCTAATAAAATGATGTTTGATTTCAATATGCTTAGCCTTAGAATGCTGAATTGGATTTTTAGTTAAGCATATAGCACTGGAATTATCACATCATACAGATATGTTATGTTCATAAATAGAGTAATCCTCAAGTTGATGTTTTACCCATAAGAGTTCAGAGCAGCAACTAGCAGCAAAGATGTATTTCGCTTCAGCAGTAGACAGGGCAATACCGTCTGCCTCTTGCTTGACCATGAGACTAAACTTGCTCCAATGAAGTGACATCCTCCATTGATGCTTTTTCTTTTTATTCTGTCTCCAGTAAAATCAGCATCACAATATCCCACTAATCTGTATTCTTTTGATCTTAAATACAGCAAACCAAGATTAGTAGTTCCAAGTAAATATCTAAATATTCTTTTAACAGCCTTAAGATGAGATTCTCTAGGATCAGATTGGAATCTAGCACACATACAGACACTAAATTGAATGTCAGGTCTGCTTGAAGTTAAGTACAGTAGAGAGCCACTCATACCTCTGTAGACAGTTTGATCTACCTTTTTACCTTCATCATCTTTGCTTAGTTTTGCATTGGGTTGCATAGGGGTTTTCATGAGCTTTGCATTTTCCATTTTTTATTTCTTGAGTATCTCCTTGGTATACTTTTGTTGATGAATGTAAATTCCATCACTTGTCTGCTTGATTTGTAATCCAAGGAAGAACTTGAATTCTCCCATCATGCTCATCTCAAATTCAGCTTGCATTAGATTTGAAAATTCCTTGCACAACTTTTCATTAGTTGCTCCAAAAATAATATCATCAACATATATTTAAACTATAATAAAGTTCTCTTTAGAGCATTTATTGAACAGAGTAGTGTCTACTTGTCCTCTAGTAAAACCATTATGCATTAGAAAAGAACCGAGTCTATCATATCATGCTCTA
The DNA here is from genome assembly GCA_030762895.1 of Sophora flavescens. NCBI lineage: Eukaryota > Viridiplantae > Streptophyta > Magnoliopsida > Fabales > Fabaceae > Sophora > Sophora flavescens. Next base: position 96,279,956 of record CM061062.1, on the reverse strand, counting down.
GGTGCTTGTTTCAAACCATATAATGTCTTTTTAAGTTTGAAAATGTGATCTGGTTTATTAGTATCCTCAAAACCAGGGGGTTTTTTAACATACACTTCTTCTTCAATTATACCATTTAGAAAAGCACTTTTTACATCCATTTGAAACAGGGTGATTTGGTGTTGTGCAGCATATGACATTAAAATGCGTATGACTTCTATTCTAGCTACAGGTGCAAAGGTTTCAGTATAATCAATACCTTCTTGTTGGTTATAGCCTTGAGCTACTAACCTTGCCTTATTTCTGACAACTTTACCATCTTCATCCAATTTGTTTCTGAAGACCCATCTTGTTCCAATAACCGACTTATTTTTAGGCTTAGAGAAAAGAGTCCAGACATCATTTCTGGTGAACTGGTTAAGTTCTTATTGCATATCAAGAATCCGGCTTTCATCCTCAAGAGCTTCTTCAATGCGTTTAGGCTCCAAATCTAAAATAAAGGTCACATTGCTTGATTCTCTTAATGTGGATCTGGTTCTTACTCCTTCAGAAGGATTTCCAATAATAAGATCCTTAGGATGATGAGTGTTGAACTTCCAATCCCTTTTGAGATCATCATGAAGATCTTGACTTGTCTGCTCCACTTGTCTGTCATCCTCAAGCACAGGTTCTGTCTTGTTTAGATCGGGTTGTTGAGTTTCTAGATTGTTTATATCAAGACCTGCAAGATCATCTTCTAGATCTGATAGTTCTTTATCAGTCTTTAATTCATCATAGAATTTAACATGAATAGATTCTTCAATAATACAAGTTCTTGAATTGTAAACTCTAAAAGCTTTAGACATTTCAGAATATCCTACAAAAATACCTTTATCTACCTTAGAATCAAACTTTCCAAGATTGTCTCTGGTATTCAGAATAAAACATTCACATCCAAAAGCATGAAAATAAGATATGTTGGGACTTTTTCCTTTCAGTAATTCCTAGGGAGTCTCTTTTAGAAAAGGTCTAATAAGTATTCTGTTTTGTACATAACAAGCAGTATTTACAGCTTCTGCCCATAAGGACTCGGGGAGATTATTTTTATTGAGTGTAGATCTAGCCATATCTTGCAGAGATCTGTTCTTTCTCTCAACCACTACATTTTGCTGCGGAGTTCTAGGTGCAGAGAGAGATCCCATTCTCCTCACAGAACTGTCTAAACTGCTCATTTTCAAATTCTCCCCCATGATCACTTCTAAGGGTAGAAATACAGAAACCCTGCTCATTTTGTACTCTTTTTGTGACATCGAGAAAGCCTTAAAAGACTCATCCTTGTGTGTTAGGAAGAGTTCCCATGTGTATCTAGAATAGTCATCAACTATGACAAATCCATATTTTCTTCCAGCCAGGCTGGCAACACTAACTAGTCCAAACAGATCCATGTGTAACAACCGAAGAGGTCTAGAGGTTGATATTTGGTTTTTAGATTTGAAACTTGATTTTATCTGTTTACCTATATGACATGCATCACACAAGACATCTTTCTTAAAACTAATATCAGGTAATCCTCTCACAAGATTATTCCTTTTTAATTCAGAAATTAGTTTCATACTAGCATATCCTAGTTTCTTATGTCATAACCATCTCTCATCCTCTTTAGACATCAGACGGGTTACAATTTGATCTGAGAGATCAGACAGTTCAATCTTATAAAGATTTTGTTGCCTTTTAGCCGAAAAGAGGATTTTGCCACAACAGTCTTTAACTATGCATACATCCTTGGTAAAGGAAACATCAAATCCACTATCACAAAATTGACTTATGCTAAGCAAGTTGTGTCTTAATCCTTTAACCATAAGAACATTAGATATAGAGGGAAGAGGGGGTTTACCACCAATAGTACCAATTCCTATAATTTTCCCTTTCTGATTCCCTCCAAAGGCAACGTGTCTTCCTTTCTTAAGTTGGAGGTCTAGGAACATAGACCTTTATCCTGTCATATGACACGAGCAACCACTTTCCAGGTACCAGCAGTGGTGTTTTCTTTGTCCTGTTGAGGACATCTGCATAAAAAATTATTTGATTTTTAGGTACCCATATTTTTCTGGGTCCTTTTCTGTTAGTTCTAGGAGTCTGTGAAGACTTCCTTATCTTCTTATGGATACACTTAGACATAACATGTCCAGTTTTTCCACAGAAGTTCTGAGACAGTGTAGATTTGGTTCTGATTGACTTAATGAATCTTGTAGAAGCTTTAGTTGATACTTTATGATGTGTCTGATGGACATATCTAATACCTTCTTTGTTAAGAGAGTGCCTCTGACTGCCAAGTAGCTTAGTCAGATTGTCTCTACCATTAACAAATTTGGCAAGATCAGAAGTGAGCTCTTCCACTTTCTGTTGAAGTTTTTCAACTTCTTCAGATGGTGATGTTTCACTTGAGATCTTAGCTTCATTAGACTTTTCAGTCTTCAACTCACTGTTCTCTTTAGCCAGCTTCTCACAGTCTTAAGATTTTTGTTTATGCTCACTGGTGAACTTTACATACTCTCACTTAAGGGATTTGAAAGCCTTAGATAAGTAGTTGGATTCCTCTAGCAACTCCTCATAGGCATCAAGTAATTCCTCATAGTCAGGATGTACCTCATCGTTTGAGTCTGAGTCAGTGTTGACCATCAGACAGAGATTGGCTTCTTCCTCTGTTTCTTCATCAGAAGATGTTGACTCCAGATCCTCCCAAGTAGCCATCATTCTTTTCTTCTTCTTCTTGAAGAATTTCTTAAAATGATCCTTCTTGAGTTGAGGACATTCAGCCTTGATGTGACCAGGCTTGTTGCACTCATAGTAGACAATTGGACTTTTGTCTGTTGGAGTGGATTCTTTGAAGTTCTTGTCCTTGTTGAACCTTCTGAATGGCTTATCCCTCTTGAACTTATTTTTCTGTAGGAGAAGCTTTATCTTCCTGGTCAGGAGAGACAATTCTTCAACACTCTCAGAATCCTCGTGTTCAGACAGGTCAGAATACTGGATGACTCGTCTGCCTTTAGAGCCTTGGAAACTTTCTCTGACTTTTGATCAGCTTTCAGAGCAATTGACTTTCCCTTCTTTGGTGCAACTTCATCTCCAAGTTCTTGCTCATGAACAGTGTTGAACGAATCTGGGCAAGTATACCCAGTCGTGCAAGTAATACGGTGGTGAGACCGTTTATCGTTCCCACGAGGACTGTGCCAAGTACTAGCACGTACCGAATCAATTACTATCTAAGCGGGTATTTGGATTGAAGGGAGCTCAATAGTAACTACCAAGCCCAAATAAGATTTAAACCTAAACTAAACAAAATAAAGAGAAAAGTTCTTTGAGAAATTATATCGAACACTTGGAAGGCAGTTAAAAGGATTCTTCAAATATGAGAACAACGCTGGCATTAGGTTCACTAAACTTCATCCCCATGCAATGACACGACTAATAAACAGTTTCCACTTCAATTATGACAAACAATCCACTAAATTACTCAAGCCCCGATTCCTCGGATGACAAGAGCCTAAATCCACTAATAGACCCTAATTCCTTAGGTGGCCTAGATTAATGAAATTGCATTAAGATTAGGGATTACACGATTGCTAATAAACCTAGTTCCATTCCTAGATACAAGGTTTACTAGGTGATTGAGTTCAATTCCAGTTCTAATACGAATTTTCCAATTGCATATCAAAACACTGATCAAGTCATGGAGGTGCTAGCCACAACAAGCATTAAACACAAATCAATCACTCAATAACGAAGTAAAAACTGTATTACAAGATCAAATCAAATACATGAGAATTCAGAGATAGCTACCCTAACCCCAACAATGGGAGTTTAGCCACTCATGATCATAACCACAACAAAAGAAATAGAGATGAAAAGAGGGATGAACGCCATGAAATCCTTGTGCAGTTGCCCCTGGTTCAGAGAAAGTCTTTAGGGTTTTAAAAATTGGTTTCTTCTATTCTGCCCATGTCTTTTTATAAATCAGGATTCGCGTCACGGCCATGATGGCCGTCACGGCATGGCCGTGACGCTTTCTGCCTTGACGTGCATTCAAATATTGGAACATCACGGCCGTGATGCTCATCACGGGCAGGTCGTGATAGCTTCTGCCTTCACCAAATGATCTGTCACGGCCGTGATGGGTCTCACGGCTTGGCCGTGACCGATTCTGCCAAGAGGGGGTCTGGCTCCATTAACATGTCACGACCGTGATGGGTGTCACGGCTAGGCCATGACAGCTTCTGACTTTTGCCTTCTTTCTTCTCAATTATTGCTCGATCACGGCCGTGATGGGCATCACGGCCAGGCCGTGATGGGCTCTGCGTGGGTCATTTTCTTCACTTTTCAGGTTATGTCTTCATCCAAGCTCCACCATGGCTATTCTTGAGCATTTTTCCTTGAATTCCTGCAAAACAACACCACGAAACCGCCTCACTCGTTCCAAGGGAAAAACTAACTAAAATCAAATAAAGTATGCCTAATCTATATGAAAAATGCATGCAAATGTGTACAGGAAACATGATGTAAAATCACACTATCAAATCACCCCAAGCTTATTCAATTGCTTTTCCTCAAGCAATCGCTAAGGCCAGAAGATATAGACAATCAGATCACGGATAGTGAACCAAGAACCCGAGTAAACAATCCAAGTAACAAGCATCTCAAATAATTCAGCAAGAGACAATCAGTTTCAAGTCCAATTAGAGGCTTAGGTTTCTTAGACTCATATTCTCACCGATTAGGGCACTCTTTCTCACCCGAAGATCACCCCAAGCTTGTTTATTTGCTTGGCTCTCTTTCTCACCTCACTCAAGTGTTAGAGATATAAGACAATTCGCTCCAATTTCCTCACGGAATGAATCCTACCATAGGCTTGACTATCAACCAAATCTCTACTTTTTTAATGAAAACAATTAAGAATCAAGAGGTCTTTTACTTTGGATGTAACGTGGCCATGGGATTTATCGTTAGGTGGGGAAATCAAGAAAAGGACATTTCAAAAGGGATAAACCAAACATCAAGCATTACAAAATGTGACACCTTCTAAAATACATTTTTGGGTTTCGATTCACTTTTGCCACCTTTCCTTCTTTCTTTTCATTTTATTCCTCATTTATTTTTGTCATCCCCTTCTCTATATATTTTTCTTTTTCTTCTGTTTTTCTTTTGTTTGGAGAAGGGGAGTTTTTTCAACTCAAGAGCAATATTTTTCTGATTCTTTCATCCCAAACTTTTTTTCAACTACCTTTTTTCCCTTTTTGTAATACTTTAGAAGGTAACCTATCTAGCATCATTCATCCATATATTTCAAGGTACCAAGAAAAGTATTTTATTCTTTCAGGGTCAAAATTGGGCAACTAAGGGGTAGCATTTAGTCATTCAAAGCTCAGAAGGCCAGAAAAATACCTAGTGCCTCAATCATTTTCAAAAATGTTTTCAAAAATTTTTAAGCTTCAAAACGGTTTCAAGTCAAGTTCTAGAGAATTACATCCAAGAGGAATAACATTCTAACACAAAGAATGGGGTATATTTAGTGAGTACCCCTTTTTGGCTCAAAATCTCACATTTTAGTAGTTCAAAAATCAGTGAGAAACACAAGTCTACGGAACCACATGCTAATTATCAACTATCACAAATCATCTCAAGCATTTTCATTTGCAGCCTTATCACAAGAATGAAAAATTGGGTTCGAAAATTCACTATCTCAATTTAATTGGCACTTAGTTCTCACAATTGGATGCAAATTTCAGACAAGGGGCAATCTAATACTGTGACATGAAAAGCTATCATGGAAAACTTATATGAATGCAATATGAACAATGCAAAAATACTCATACCCCAAGCTTAAGAACTTACATTGTCCCCAATGTAAATAATCAAGTTGGAGAGAGTAAAGAAAAATTGGAACGACTTACCGAGGCGGTAACAGGAGCTGGTTCACATGCCTAGTCAGAAGGAATTGCATGAAAATGGGGTCACGACCGTGATGCTTATCACGGGCAGGCCGTGATGCATTCTGGTTCATAGGAGTAGCCTGTCACGGCCGTGACCTCCATCACGGCTAGGCCGTAATGCTCTCTGATCTTCAGGGTCCTTCCATCATGCCCGTGATGGGGATCACGGCCTAGCCGTGATCCTTTCTGATCTTCAACTCTAGCTCATCACGGCCGTGACCAGTGTCACGACCTGGGCTGATGGTTACTGACTTTGTTGTCTCTGCCCTTTTTGCTTCCCCTTCCTCCTTTCCCTGAAAACACTCAACAAACCTATTAATCTATGATATTATCCTCTTGATCTTCTCAAATTATTCAAGAGGGCAAAATCAAAAACAAAAGGAAAATGAAAAGAAAACTTGGGTTGCCTCCCAATAAGCGCTTCTTTAACGTCACTAGCTTGACGGATAGATGACCTCAAGGATCATGAAGGTGTACTGCTGAGATCAATCTCTCGAAGTCACCACCCAAGTAGGCCTTAAATCTTTGACCAATGACTTTGAAGGTCCTTTCTGAAGTAGGATCCTCCACTTCCACACCTCCATGAGGTGAGACTTCCTTGACAATGAACGGTCCCGGCCGAAACGTTTTCATCACGATCTTCTTGTCGTGGTAGGTCTTGACTCTTTGCTTGTAAATGGCTGCATTCTCATATGCATTAAAGCCCATCTCCTCTAATTCATGCAGCTGATTGACCCTTTTCTCACCCGCCAGAGTGGCATCAAAATTCAAGAACTTTAGTGCCCAAAACGCACGATGCTCTAACTCTACGGGCATATGACATGCCCTTCCATAGACCATCTGAAACTGGGATAACCCCACAAAAGTTTTCAGTGTAGTCCGGTAGGCCCACAAAGCATCGTCCAACTTCTTTGCCCAATCTCTTCTTGAAGCGGCCACAGTCTTTTCCAGAATTCTCTTAATCTCTCGGTTAGAGACCTCCGCTTGCCTATTTGTTTGCGGATGATAGGGGGATGTGAACGCGCTGTCGCCACGCGCCAAAAAGAACGAGCGTTTACAAAATAATGTAGATAGGGAAGCGACAACTCGAGTATCGTCTCACAAGGACTCTTAGGTTGCTATTATTAACAGAAAATCAGTTTTTTTGGGGGGGGGGGGGGGTGGAGTGAATGCAAATAAGAAACGAAACAAAACAGAACAATGAAAATAGAGCAGTTTAAGAGATTAACAAATAAACTAAAGACGATCAACCTACTGTTCTCAGTTTCCCACTATCATTGGTTCATATAAATCCAAGCCCTAAGCAGATTCTAATCCCCTCCCGGTTGTAGCAGCAATTAACAACGCAATCGCTACTACGGATATATGTTCCTATTCCCGAAATAACAAACGGGGTTAAGCCCTCATGAACAAACGAACATGAACGAACACACGCGAAATAACAAACGCGATTAAGTATAGAAACATAACATCACCGAAATGAATCAACACAACACTATACACTCATGAAATAACAAACAGAAATGTATAGCATGGCATTGAAAAGAGAAAAGCAAATGAAAACAGGAACCACAGAACCTCAAGTGTGGTAATGGAAACCAATTACAGTAGATTAATCTAGGAGACTAGTTCTCCATTACGGAAATAAACACAAAAGTAAAGGAAAGAAAGTAAACTACTGAAAACTACTACTACTGCCTAAGACTAGCTAACAACTCCCCAGTTCTGCCTACAACAGACTTATATACAAGTTTCTGGAATCAGCTTGCTCGCGAGGCGAGAACATCTTCGCGAGGCGAATAATACGAACAGACTTCAGCTTTTGGTTTCTCGTGAGGCGAGCTTATCATTCGCGAGGCGAAACTCTTCAAATTCCAAACTGTCACAGCCGTGACCTTCAACACGCGTAAGCCGTGATGGCTTCTGGTCTTCCAGGGCTGGATTACTCGCGAGGCGAGTCATGTTTCGCGGGGCGAGACAGAATGGTTGGCAATTTCTGGAACAGTCATCTTCTGGTTCGCGAGGCGAATGCCCTTTCGCGTGGCGAGAAACTCCAGAATTATTCCTTTTTATTACCTGCAAACAAAAAATAGCATAAGTGCTTTATTTAACTCTAAATCAGCTAAATTAACCTAAAAATACTTTACAAACTCAAAATACTACTTAAGGACAATCAAGTCTAATTTGGGTGAAAATGATATAAAATTAGCACAAAGCCATGGTCTTTACTAGTTATAAAACCAGTCAACCAGAGGCTCATCAAAGTACCCCAAACTTAAACTTTGCTTGTCCCCAAGCAAACTAGAACTCAAAAACTTAAAAATACTAAAGACATGGCAAGCTTAAAGGATTCAATCAACTTTCGCACAAATTTCAAGCACTTCATCAAAATAATTTTCTTCAATGTTCCCCCCTTCCAAACAAAGCAATCCCCACATTCATTTATTCTAAACAGTTGAGAATTTCATCATTCAAACAATCATTAATCTAAGTAGAGGATCCAAGTCACACACAAGAGGGAGATCACCAAATTCAAACAACTGCCTTCCTCACAAGGGAATTTAGTGTTTCACTCAATCGCTCAGTTTTTGTCAGGTTAACAACAATTCACTCAATTTCACTTTTCAAGAACACTTCCCATAAATTTGATTTTCATCTCAAAATGATTCCCACAGAAAACATGCAAGCAACATCAGAAGGTCTTTTATGGGTTGTAATAGGGCCTGGCTAAGGGTAGGATATACAAAGGAACTAGGCTGAAGACCCTAGGAACTAAGAGAGCATGAGCTTTTAACACTTTGAAATTAAACTCAAGTTCCTTTTTTCATTCTTCACTTGCCTTGGGTGGCTACAGCCTTTTTATTTATTTATTTATTTTATTTCTAACACTTTTTATTTTTATTGTTTTTTTCTTTTTTTCTTTTCTTTTTTTTTTCTTTTTCTTTTCTTGGCCTTTGGCTCCAACCTTTTTATTGTATTTTTTTCTTTTTCTTTTTTTTTTCCAATCCCAAATAACACATTGCACCTTGTAGCCACCCCAAACTTAGTTTCTTGCAACCATTCTCTTGCTAAAATTCCATGCTCTCCTAATCCTAAGATCGGGTTAACATGGTTTTTCAGATTTTAGCCTTGTAACATAAGGTTAACAAGAATTAACATGCTAATTAGACTCAATGGGGCTAACTAAGGAAACATGCATTAGGAATGAGTTATTTTAGGCTAAGTAGTTATTTACAAAGAAAATGCCTAAATCATTTGAAGCAAACACATAATCATGCAAACCAAAAAGAGATTCAAGCAAATTCAGGAAAGTACAACTTAAAAAGTGATTTTCACACAGTCAAAAACATGTTGGAGGCTCAAAACCTCACCTGGACATTTTTTTGCAAATTGCTTGACAGAGATTCTATCCCTAGTGTGTGCTTCCCATCACCCCAAACTTATCATAAATCATGCCATCACAACAAAATCTCAAAGTTCAGTTTTCAATCACATGGGGATTAAATTTTCAAAAAATTTTCAAATCCTAGGGGGAACAGTCAACAATTAACATGCAATCCATCTGTGCAAAATTAATCAAAACCAATAAACTTGCCAACACCAGACTCAACACAACTCCTGAGCTTCTCAAATTATTCAGGAGCTTTATTGAAAACAAAACAGAAATAAAGCAAGGAAAAGAAAATTAAAAAGAGCAAGGTTCAGAAAAACTCATTGGAGGTGGTTCCACCAGGATCCCATTGCTTGTAACATAAGGCCCAAGTGATAGCCAAACGGTGGGAGTTCATTCTATGCTTCCATAACTTGCAGCCTTGATATGGGAGTGAGTGCTTGACAGTTACGGTGACTCCTTCCAGTGCGGCGGACTTCTCACTCCCTTTTGGGTCAAAGATGACCGCTTTCTCAACAAAATCCTCCCAATAAAATTGGGGTTCAACCTCTTGGACTGGCCATGGTGCAAGATCCAGTGGCTTGAACTCCATCACTGGTGGTTCCACAGTGGGAGGTGGTAAACAGGTAGCTGGGGTTACTGGTGTTGCTTCAACTTCTGCATTTTCTTCATTCACTGCACTAACAAAGTTATCACCTGCTATACATGCATAAATTTCAGCACACACCACACAAAGGTTAGTGTTAGTACAGTCAGTAGACAGGGGACAATAAAATGAATCAGCAAGGGTCTGACTGTCTGGAGATTCAACACACAGTTCATCAACAGAAATATTATCAAAATCATCCTCAGAGGTATTGTCAGGAATAACTACTTGTGAGTCTGTATGTTCTTCAAGGGGATGTGGAGTTAGCAGTGTAGCCGAGTTGGCGACAATTTGATCAATTTGAATGGCCAACTTCTGAGACTCAGCTTCTCTCCTCTGATGATTTTCAAGACTTTGTTCTGCCATTCGTTGATTTTCCTCTATCATTTGCTGAAGGCTTGCTTGAAATTCTGTCATGTGTTGTATCATTCCTTCCAGACTGAGTTGGGCTAGTGTAGGGTCAGGCTGATATTGTAGCTCGCATGTTGTTTGATTCACCAAAGATGCTATCTCATCCAAGATGCCCTGTCCTCCACTATATTGGCTAGAATACTCATTCATTCCAAACATACCAAAATCATTACTAAACTCATAACCTCCAACAACATTAGGATAATTTGTGCATGGTGGTGGTATACCAAAATCAGGATAATACATGCATGGTTGCTCATAATAAACATTAGGCACATAATTTTGCATATAATTATCCATGGGGCGTACTAAAATTCACAACCAGACAAGCAGACAAAACTAATTCAGCAAAGCTGTTTATTTATTTATTTATTTTCTGCTAATAACACAACAAGAGTCCCCGGCAACGGCGCCAATTTTTGAATGCGCTGTCGCCACGCGCCAAAAAGAACGAGCGTTTACAAAATAATGTAGATAGGGAAGCGACAACTCGAGTATCGTCTCACAAGGACTCTTAGGTTGCTACTATTAACAGAAAATCAGTTTGGGGGGGGGGGGGGTTGGAGTGAATGCAAATAAGAAACGAAACAAAACAGAACAATGAAAACAGAGCAGTTTAAGAGATTAACAAATAAACTAAAGACGATCAACCTACTGTTCTCGGTTTCCCACTATCATTGGTTCATATAAATCCAAGCCCTAAGCAGATTCTAATCCCCTCCCGGTTGTAGCAACAATTAACAACGCAATCGCTACTACGGATATATGTTTCTATTCCCGAAATAACAAACGGGGTTAAGCCCTCATGAACAAACGAACATGAACGAACACACGCGAAATAACAAACGCGATTAAGTATAGAAACATAACATCACCGAAATGAATCAACACAACACTATACACTCCTGAAATAACAAACAGAAATGTATAGCATGGCATTGAAAAGAGAAAAGCAAATGAAAACAGGAATCACAGAACCTCAAGTGTGGTAATGGAAACCAATTACAGTAGATTAATCTAGGAGACTAGTTCTCCATTACGGAAATAAACACAAAAGTAAAGGAAAGAAAGTAAACTACTGAAAACTACTACTACTGCCTAAGACTAGCTAACAACTCCCCAGTTCTGCCTACAACAGACTTATATACAAGTTTCTGGAATCAGCTTGCTCGCGAGGCGAGAACATCTTCGCGAGGCGAATAATACGAACAGACTTCAGCTTTTGGTTTCTCGCGAGGCGAGCTTATCATTCGAACATCTTCTGTGAAAGTTTTATTTTTATTTTTATTTTGAAATCATATGTAAATTGTAATATTGCAAATAAAGCTTTTGAAATCTTATGTAAATTGCAGTATTGCATGTAAATTGCAGTAACTGCACCCAAGGCAGCAACCACACAAATAAAGGTTAGATCGATGTAAAATTAATAGAAATTAAAACAACAACAACACAGATTGGAGAAGAAAATGGCATCAAGATTACTTTTTCAAATATGAATCTAACAACTCATAATTTATCAAAACAAAAATGTAAACGATGAAGAAGAGATCGAAGGGAAAAAATGCCCTAATAATAATCATCAGATTGAAGGAAGTCAACATTTTACCACTGTCTTTTATTTACAGTTTTTAGTACCAGACTTCTTATTTAAAAAATCAAATGGTTAGTAAAAGAAAGACAAAACAAACAAATAAAAAATTATAAAAAAGAGATAAATACCTAGTGTTCATACATTCGCGAAGAAGAGGACAAACAGTGATGAGAACATATCAACAAGTCAACAAATGACTATATAAAAAAAAATTGAAGCAATGCATTGTTGCATTTCGTCGTGGCCAAAGTGCATCATTGTTTAATTTAGTCCCTTAGAGGGGTTTTTATAAGTGAGTTCATACATACGGAGGCAATTTGAAATTTGAAATTTAAAAAGCTTGCTTCTTGGAAATAGCTTGTATTGGGAATGGCCAAACAACTTGTATCTTGGAAAAAGTTTGTATCAGTTCACTAACATATACAACAATAATTAATCTTCAATTCCCACATTTTTTGTTAACCGTCCATTGTCTTGGTATCAGGTTGTAATTATAAATGTTCTTTATGTCAATTTAAGATTAAGTAAAAGTAATAAAAAAATAATTCCAATGAATCCTTGATATGATTGATTCTTAATTTCCATTATTAGTAACCGTAAACCAAGCTTATTAGAGAAGCCATTGAATATAACGCTGCCACCTGTCCAAACTTTCCTTCTAATGGGTTTATAGTTGTATATTAATAAGATTGTCAAAATCCAAAACAAAACATCAACAATCCTTCACATAATGTCAAATAAAGTCCTAATCACATCACCATACAATTCACACAGGCAATCAACACAATTATGAGCAATTTATAATAACAATTCTCATAAATTAATTTCATGCAATTTGCTAAGCATATACCCTAAAACACGCATTAAAACTCAAATTACACCTAATGTATTATCTTCCCCCACCTCTAAGGTGTTCAGAGTCCTTTAGGCACTTGGCAGCTATGCAGTCAGCTCCAGTCAATTGCCAGAAAGCAATTCCTGCTTCCCCAAAGCAAGCACGAACATGAAAAACATCCCAGAGAGACGATCCAAGCATTGAAACAACCAAACAAATCACAAAATTAATTACTCAACATCAACACTATATTTATAACTCACTAACATACTTAATTTCTCAAAAGCAACACTGGTTTAATTCAAAATAGATTTGGGGGTTTTTAGGTTCATGAAGAAAATTTGGGAAAAATTCAAATTAACAAGAGTTTGACAAAATTAGTTTAGGGAAACACTTAGTCATGATTCTAATTGCATAAAACACCAATTAATTTCACATTTTTGAGAACTGAAATCAAAACCTAGGGTTAGGGTTTGAGATTGGGGAAAAATTCTTGAAAATGAACAAAGGAAAGTGAGAACACCACTCACCCAAGGAAGAAGATGAAAGCTTGAAGGTGTTGTGATCTCCGGTAAGCGGCGGTGATAGTGACGGTTCTACATCAACCATGGACATGGAAGAAAATGAAGAAAATGAAGTTGAAGGAGAGAGGAAGAAGAATATGTGGTCTGATGGAGGGGAGGAAATGCATCGAGAAATAAGAAAGAAAAAGGGGAAAGGATGAGCGGGGGAAAAGAGGGTGACATGGAAGGGTAGGGACTGGAGAAAAAGAACATAAAATTGCTCTCTTTTAATTTTCTGATGCTAAAATTTTTCTTTCTGGGATTTATGAAAATTATTTTTCTTCAACCAAAATAATTTTAGATGGTATTTTTCTAAAAAAAGAATAATAGCGTAATACTATTGTCTAGTAAGCGTGCACATCTTGTAACAACGCATTGCTAACTTACTCAGTAAAATATTTTTAAATGAGTAAATACAATTACTCAAGCCAAGCAACATTAAAATAAACAAAAATAAATATTTAGAAAATTAATCACTCTTAATAAAGCAATTAAACATATAAGCAAAAACAAGGATGTTACATTATACGCTAATTTTAAAAATGGTTACCAAATAATGCTACTTTTCCATCCGCTATACGCTAACGGATTTGACAAATCAAACATACATTATGTTGAAAATTTTATTTCAAAATAATTTAATTTTTAAATACTTTAAATTTATCAATTTATTGCAGTTAATTTCTGTTAACATTTTTGTTAACGTTTTATATTTCTTTATTACTTTTAACTATTTTTCTTGTGCAACTTTGCACATGTTATGTTAATGAATTTAGAAAAAAACGTTGGATTAAAAATTATGTATTCAATTCTTTGATAACTTAAAAATTATTTTTTTCAATACGACAATTTTATTTTAAGATTCTTTAACATGTGTAAAGTTGTATGTTAGAAAAATCCTACTTTTAATTATCTTTAATAGTTTTAATTAGCATGTCTTGATTCTAATTTATTACCTTATTTTTTTTAATTCTTTGTCCTTTACTCTCCAAAATTATCAACTTGCAAATGGTAGGTTTTATTTTTTTTATGAAGATTTTGGTGTAACGTTTTTGCCTTTAAAAACAAAGCTGCGAACAACCTTTGAAGAATGAAGATGAAGGAAGATGGTTTTGCTGGTTTGCGTGGAGAAGCTGCCATGGGAGGATTAATAAATTATATTTTTTTCTCTTTTCTTTTTCTTCTCTTTATTAATACATGAGAGCCGATACCAACATGATATGACACAGTTGATAGATAACTGGGCCCCTTAAGCATGTGGTCAGGGGTTCGATTTCTGACTCATATGCGTATCGAAGAACATCTGTTGGGAGAGGTCAACCCCTTAAATGAATCTTAGGTCAACCCCTTAAATGGATCTCAGTATTTTGAGGGATTAGTTTCTGATTCCCAGCCGAAGGATACCCGGGTTCAAAAAAAAGGAAAAATAACATACAACCCTCTTAAACTATAGTCCATTTGCAAATAGGTACTCTCAACTATTGATTATTTCCAATTGATTCTCAAACTTTAAGAATAAGTGAAATTGGTCATTCCATTAACTTTAACTTAAAGTTAAATCACTAAAATCTAACAGTACATTTTTTAAATCTCAACCCTTGATTATTTTATTTTTATTTTTATTTTCTTTTAATGTTTTACCTTTTGTAAAAAACCGTAAAAAGAAAATAAAGAAAGAGCTCGACCTTTCTTTCTGACATTTCCTCTGGACGAGTCACTAATAAATTTGAAAGCAGTGTTATTATCAATCATGAGGATGATTGCGTATGCTCCATGAATCCCGCTTCCCCCATTTGAACAGAGATCTTGCAAGATATATTTTTGTTCCCTGTAATATAATTGTAGTCACAAATCAACCATATTCAAAAATGCTTTTTAAACAGAAAAAGATGTTGCATATTTCAAATTGGCAAATCATGGAAGACAGAGTCTAAACTATGGGACCTGACCTTTTGAATGAGTTTCATAATACGCCGTACTAGCCACCTATATCCAAGGTGCAGGTGTGTTTCAATGGCAGAAAACTTTTAGAAATCCAATAGCAGGAGAAATGTCAAGCTTTTATATATATATATATAAACCATAATTGTCTCTGAGTGCAAGAAAGGAAAAAAAAATGCATACCATGACCATGTTAGAGTCAAAGAATATCTCAGTCTCCGACCTAGAAGAATCACGAGAAAAAAAAGAAAGTTGGAGCTATTTCTCAGTTTTCTTTTTACTGTTCTTTCTTTATTTTCTTTTTTAAAGTACTTTTCGAAAATTAAAATATTAGAAGAAAATAAAAATAAAAAGTAAAAAAATTAATCGATGGTTGAGATTAAAAAAATTGGCCAGTTAGATTTTAATGATTTAACTTTAAGTTAATGGAAGGACCAATTTCATTAATTCTTAAAGTATGAGGACCAATTAGGAAGAATCAATATTTAATGGTGTTTATTTACAAATGAACTATAGTTTAGGGGGTTGTATGTTTTTTTCCAAAAAAAATAAAAAAATACATGAGAGCTGATATCATTTTTGATATTTTGTGTACCCAGAATAATCTTGTTATTTGGAAGAGTCTATTATATTATCGGGGAGTTTTACAATTTGAGACAATTATTTGATGGTGAGAGAAATAATACTCAACAACAATGTAATTTTACACGTCTCGACCAAGAAACAATTTTTTATATTCTTCATATTTTCTTAATTTAATTATATATAGCTATTTATTTATTATTTTGGCAATACTCTACTACTCATACCCAATTATTACTCATTGGCATCTCCATTCTCATATCATTATATATATTATTTCTAAACGCGGGTACACACCCTACTCATTGCTATATGTATCAACACCTTACAAAGTATATGAGTTCGTTTGGTTTAGATTTTGATAGAATTGATTTTGAAGAAATTGATTTTGATAGAATTGATTTTGAAAAAATTGATTTGTGTTCTTTTATTTCCAGCAGTTCTTTTATGTCCTTCTTTTAAATTAATTCATCTTTTTGCAAGTAGTATTGCTTAGATCCTACTTTACTTAACTTTTCTTTTAAACTTTTGTTCTTTTTATTAGTTACTCAGTGTAATTAGGAAGTTATTTTCTAATATAGAAACTACTTTCTTCTTTTAAACTTCAAACTTATCTTTTCAAATACAAGTAGTTTCATTGTCAAGTTTCATTACTGCCAATAATCTGTACACCATTTTCAAACTTATATACTTGTCTTAGTACCAAGTCTTTGCCAGTAATTCCTAATTTGACTAAAATTGTCAAATTCATACTTGGTTGACAGTTTATAACTATTCTTGATGAGATTACCGCATAACTCATAGGTCCCACACTGGTTTGATCTCTAATTATTTGTAACGACGAAATTTTGGTCAGAAACTAAAAACCAACGTTAACAAATTGGCATGCCCGGTGGGACGAGTTCAGAGTAACTCGTATAAGTGTCACGAACTCTCACATACAAATTCATTGTATGCGTCTACGGAGTGGCAGAGTGATTCAATCGTCATCTAATTCCCAAAACTCTGTGAATATGAGTAGTGCAAGTAATGTAGGCGTAGTCAGCACTAACGCCACTGTGTCAACGGTGGGTGCTAATCCTATAACCACTGTTGCACCAGTTGATAATATTCCCGCAACCATGACTAACACTACTAATGCAGGAAATAATAGCACTAATAATTTAGTGGAGAGAAGAGGCGTTTCCTATGCTCAAGTTGTCAATAGGTTTGACAAAGTTGGCCAAGGAACACTCCCGTCACCAATTTCCCCAGTTGTACAACAAATAAGTCTGCCAACTACTGGATTGTCTCTACGAAGTGTTGTGAATTCAAACCCAAGAGGGACTACGCAACCTCTGTCACAACCTTTGTATGGAATGCCTTACGGCTCGACCACGGTCAACCCAAATACCCCATTTCCATACATACCATATCCAAATGGAGTAACGACGGTCGCCCATACATCTGAACAGGCAGGACCGTCGACCAGGGGGCAAATCCCCAGTCGAGAGAATGGGATAACAGGGTTAGTGGTGATGACCCATACTTGACAAGAACGCCCAGTATTAAGATCACAAGCATCCCCACTTAGACAACCCCCGCAAAATATTGTTGGTCTGTCAGAGGCTACGTTATCCAATGTTCGATAACAAATTGACTCTAGTAACTTTGACATGGTGAATACATTTACTCAGCAAATGGGTACAGTGATTACACCATTAATGGAAAACACAAATAATGCATGCATGGCAATGGCAAACGAGATACGTAGGTTAAATAGAGCCTTGGGCGTGTTAGCCCCAGAAGATAACCAAAATGCCAATAGAAATACCATTAGAAATGTCAATAGGAATGTCAACCAAGGTCAAAATAACCAACCACAAGTTATCCAACTTGACGAATCCGAACAAGACGACGAGCGGCCACAGCCCCATCGTCGAGTCCTTATGAGACGTGGAAATGTACACATTCTACAACCAAAGGAAGACGAAGACTTTGTCATAAACCAGGGTGTTCTTGGAGCGCTTCGTCAAAATGTTCTAAACCAGAATGTTAACCAAGTTGTTGAACAAGCATTGAATAGGTTTGGTTTTAACATAGGTTATGCCAATCAACCAATTTTTGCATCGGCATTTCCTGACTGGGTCCAACAGACAGAAATGCTTCGAGGATACAAAATACCCAAATTGTCAAAATTCTCGGGGGCAAGTGGAGAATCAACCGTCGAGCACATTGCCCAATATACAATCGAATTAGGAGATTTGGCTTTAGAAGAGGGACTAAAAATGAAGTTCTTTCCTAGTTCATTAACTAAGAATGCTTTTTCTTGATTTTCAACTCTAAGACCTAATTCCATACATTCCTGGAATCAATTAGAGAGGAGATTTCATGATCAATTCTTTAGGGGTGATTTAAAAATTGGGTTGACAGACTTATTCGGTATTAAAACAATGAATAACGAGTCTGCCGAAGATTACCTTACCCGATTCCGTCAAATGAGGAGTCGTTGTTTCACCCCTATCCCAGAGGCAGAGATAGTGAAGATCGCTGCCGGGGGATTAGATTACTATATTAGGAAGAAATTGGTCAACCAACACTTAATTGATCTTGCCTAGTTGGGTGACAAGGTCCGACAAATTGAACAACTGAAGGCCGAAAAGGTTTTCAAGCAGAGGAAATTCCTCAAAAGAGAAAAGATTAATTTTGTCGGATGTAGTGATTCGGACGAAGAGGGTAATAATTCTAAAGAATATGAGGTAGACTATGTTGAATTGAAAACTGGTCCCCCTTATACATGTCAAGCCTTGAGGCCTGCAAGGGCCAGAGAAATGATTCCTTTCATCAATAAGAAAGTGTATACATTTGATGTGACCAAAGCCGACCAAATATTTGACATACTGCTCAAAGATAAGCAGTTAAAATTGTCAGAGGATCATTGGCTATTGAAAGCCCATGAAATAAAAGATCGAAAATATTGTAAGTTTCATAATACTTTTGGTCATGTAACTAACGACTGTATGCATTTCAGGGACATCATTCAGAAAGGTTTGAGAGAGGGAAGATTAAAGCTTTCAGACAAGAAACTAGACATGAAGAATGACACAGAACCGTTCGGCCCTGAAGTTGATAAAACTGGCCGCCAAGTCCCTATGGGAATAGGCATGATCAATATAAGAGCTGGACAAAATATCCAGATGGACCTGACGGATTCATTTGATATCTATCCAAAGCCAGGGGAACCACTTGTCGAATTCATGACACGCAAGAAATCTGGTGGTATTATCAAAGTTTACCCAAAATGTGAAGGATTTTATGACGATGCTGCTGCCAAGATGGCTAGGGCACAGAAAACACCATCACATCACTCACAAAACAGAATTGAGTCTCGTGACGGTAATATTCAGGGCAGGTTCTCACACTCGAATAGCCATGCTGGGTCTAATAGTGTGCACATAAGTGATATGCATACTATTAACAGGCAAACAGGTAGTCGTCGGCAACATACGTATCAGACAAGCCTAGACAAAATAACACTGAAGGTTGACTTGAAGATCCAGTAAGAGAATCAGTAGGAAGTAACAGGCCTGTCGGTGGAGGGTTCAATTCTGCCAGGACCAGGAAACCCCTGTCCAACGTAACAGTGGATCAATGGGTAAGAAATTTTGCTATGGCCTGCTTCCCCGAATCACGAAGGCAGAAATAGGTTAGGAAAAATAAGTTTAGTAATCACAATCCACCCTTCTGGAATGAGGATTACCGAAGGGGGCAACTATTTCAAAACACTCAGACGACAGGACCTGGTTTGTCAGGACCGTCAAGTCAGCCAGTTATGTCTAAGAGTCAAAAGAGGAGGCTACAAAGGCTCCGACAGGCACAAAAGAGGAAGCTTACGAAGCAAGAGGGCATCATCATAAAGGAAATGCCTTCACAGGATACTGGTTGTCTGGTAGCGGTGGCTGACAACAAAGCTGACAAGAGTGGAGATGCCAAAATGAAAAGCATGATAGTGACCCATCCCATGGAAGTTGATACGATGGGGCCCATTAACCAAGCCAGGCAGAATAAGCCTACATCACAGGTTTTCACAGAAAAGAAGAAGGCTTTAGAGCAGGCATCACCACCAATAAGATCCGCTGGCAAATGGCCTGTCGGACTGGAGGAGATGGGAAAGGTTGCAGGACTCGAGAAAGAGTTTGAGGCGAGAATGGGAAAACAACAATTGGCAACGTTCAGGACTGAGTGTGATTTAACCAAAGAAGAATTGTCATTCGATGCTGTCATCAAAGCACTGAATGATCCAAATTATGACATAAACATCAGCAAAGACATAGACATAGATAGCCAGAATGAAGATCTAGCTGATATCATCGAGGCACTGGATAACTGTGACTCAGGAATAGCCCGACCTCTGTCAGATAGGTCAGGATCAGATGATGAGAATGATTTAAAAAGAAATCATGGCAGAATGGTTGGAGGTGCATTTTTGGATGAGGATCCATATGATGAAGTTATACTGGAACCAGGGATGGAAATGAAGATAGGATTGATTTCATTCATTCCAGCAGAATATGAGGGATATCTCAAAGTTGATTTCTCTGACGACGATGATGATGTCGTTAACAATGGTAGAGACCCAGGCGATTTTTGGATGTATGTTCGAGAGAACTTGGTTACCGTATTTGACAATGTAGCCCAGTTGGAGAAGCCCACCGATGAGCAAAGAAACCATTTGAGGCCTTTAATTGTAATGGCCATAATAGATGGAAGACCTACCAACATGGTTTTAATTGACGGGGGAGCTGCTGTGAACCTGATGCCAAGAGCAATGTTCAAAAAGCTAGGGAAGGATCAGACGGATTTAATTCCGACAGATCTGATTGTCACTGACTTCAGTGGCAAAACTTCTTCGTCAGATGGCATCATTTTGTTAAATATACAGGTTGGCACCGTCGAAAGGATGACATTGTTTGTAATAATTCCAGTCAAGTCAAGCTACAACATATTACTTGGCAGGGATTGGATTCACGTTGTAGGAGCAGTTCCGTCAACAGTGCGTCAGAAAGTAATCTTATGGAATGCACAAGATTAGGTCGAAATTGTGGAGGCAGATGACAGTGCTTGCTATGCTCAGCAATTACATGTTGATTTCAAGGTACATTCACCAAACGTCAGACCTATAACTGCCAACGAAGGGGTCATTGACAAGGATGCATTGGAAGCAAGCTTTCTCAGTCAATTCGGTGTTAAGGTAAAGGACGAGGCTGACAAAACTCGGCCAAATTCCAGAAATAAGTCTTGAAATACAATTGAGAGGATGGTCGGCCTATCTGGCCAACAAAGAAGTACACACTTCAGAAAGTGTGTTTGCGGATTGTATCGTTGACGACGACCCTTTGGGTTTTGAAAAGGGAGCCGAAGTTAAGCAAAATGTGGAAGTGGAATATCCCCTGGAAGAAATAAACTTAGGGACGGAAGAAAAGAAAAGGCCTATCTTTGTGAGTGCTTTTCTGCCAGAGGATTATAAACAAAAACTTGTCAGACTAATTATAGAGTATAAAGATTACTTCACATGGGACTACGATGAAATGCCTGGTTTAAGCAGGGATCTTGTCGAACACCGGTTACCACTCAGGGAGGATTGCAAACCTGTCAAACAGGCGAGCAGAAGATTTGTCCCAAAGGTGGTGCATAAAATCAAAGAGGAAGTAGAGAGACTGCTTAAAGCAAAGTTCATTCGAACAACCAGGTTATAATCAAATCTTTATAGCCGAAGAAGATGTGTCAAAGACTGCCTTCAAGTGTCTAGGGGCAATAGGGACATATGAATGGATTGTCATGCCTTTCGGTGTGAAGAATGCAGGAGCCACCTACCAGCGAGCAATGAATACTATCTTCCATGATGTGATTGGGAAATTTATAGAAGTATATATTGATGATGTGGTTGTCAAATCAATAAACTAAAGATGATGACTTAGAGCACCTGAAGGAAGGGTTTGAAAGGATGAGGAAACACAATCTCAAAATGAACCCGGAGAAATGCAGCTTCGGGGTGTCGGATGCCAAATTCTTGGGCTTTTTAGTTCATGAGAAAGGAATCGGGGTGGACAAAAATAAAGCCAAAGCAGTCATGGAAGCCGCAACACCGACAAATAAGAAGGAATTACAGTCCTTCCTAGGAAAGGTTAACTTTTGCAGAGGCTTATATCGAATTTGTCAAGAAGAACAAGAGTATTTGCACCATTGGTCAAGTTAAAAGCGGAACAGAGCTTTGTTTGGGAATCTTGTCATCAAGAGGCTTTTGACCAAATTAAACAATACTTAGTCAATCCACCGGTCATGATGCCAGTAGTGCCTCGTCGACCATTGAAGTTGTATATATCAGCATCTGAAGATACTGTAGGATGTCTTTTGGCCCAGGATGACAATGACAATGTCGAAAGGGCCGTGTATTATCTAAGTAGAGTCCTTAATGATGCTGAAAAAAGATATAGTGCTATAGAGAAGTTATGTCTAGCATTGTATTTTTCATGTATTAAACTTAAATATTATATGATGCCGTGTAATGTGTTGGTTATTTCCAAAACTGATGTAATAAAGTATATGTTGCCAAAACCAGTCCTTAATGGACGTATTGGTAAATGGACCATTACTTTGTCAGAATATTATTTACAATATGTGCCAGCCAAAGCTGTCGAAGGCCAGGCAGTTGCTGATTTCTTGGTAGAACATCCAGGATTGGATGTGCCAGAAATAAACTTTGTCAGTTTACAACTGATGAGCCTCTGTTTGACTGGTTTTATAACTAGTAAAGACCTTGGCTTTGTGCTTATTTTATATCATTTTCACCCAAATTAGACTTGATTGTTCCTAAGTAGTATTTTGAGTCTGTAAATTGTTTTTATGTTAATTTAGTTGTTTTAGAGTTGAATAATTATTTACTTTTATTTTCTATTTTCAGGTTAATAAAAAGTAATAAATCTGGAGCCACTCGCCCCGCGAATAATCTCTCGCCCCGCGAGTATTGCAACCATGAAAAAGTCAGAGACGATCACGGCTTGCCCGTGTTGAAGATCACAGCCGTGGCAATTCTGAAGTTGAAGAGTTCGCCCCGCGAGCATTCCTTCGCCTCGCGAGTCTTGGAAGATCAGAAGCCATCACGGTTTGGGCGTGTTGAATGCCACGGGCGTAACAGTTGAAGCTGAAGAGTTCGCCTCGCGAAGGATGTGCTCGCCTCGCGAGAAGACAAAGAGTTGCAGACCTTTCATGTAATTCGCCTCGCGAGCAGTGCTTCGCCTCGCGAGTACTCTGACTCCAGAAACCTGTATATAAGCAGTCTTAGGCAGAAATGAAGGAGAGTCAGAATTAGCCAGTTTTGGCTAGTTTCTGAACTTGTTAGCCTTTTGTTTTCCTCTTAGTTTATTGTTTATTTCTGTAATGGAGAATTAGTCTCCTAGATTAATCTACTGTAATTGGTTTCTGTTAACACTTGAGGTTCTTGTATTCCTGTTTTGTATGCTTTTCTCTTTTCAATGCAATGCTATATGTTTCTGTTTGTTATTTCAGGAATGTATAGTATTGTGTTGATTCATTTCGGTGATGCTATGTTTCTATACTTAATCGCGTTTGTTATTTCGCGTGTGTTCGTTCATGTTCGTTTGTTCATGAGGGCTTCACCCCGTTTGTTATTTCGGGAATAGGAACATACATCCGTAGTAGTGATTGCGTTGTTAATTGTTGCTACAACCGGGAGGGGATTAGTATCTGCTTAGGATTTGCATGAACCAATGATAGTGGGAAACCAAAAGCAGTAGGTTAATCGCTTTAGCTTATTTGGTAAATCGCTTCTATTTTCTTGCTTTGTTTTCTGTTTTACTTCTTTAATTTAGTTTTAATCTCAAAACCCCCATTTCTAACTTTTGATTTTCTGTTAATAATAACAACAACTAAAGAGTCCTTGAGAGACGATATCCGAGTTGTCGCTCTATACTACATTATTTTAATAATCGCTCGTTCTTTTTGGCGCGTGGCGACAGCGCGTTCAAAAATTGGCGCCGTTGCCGGGGACTCTTGTTTGTTGTTATTAGCAGAAAGTTAAATTTAAAAAAAAAAAAAAAAACTTTTTGCTTTGCTAATTAGTTCTGTCTGCTTTGTCTGGATTTTTGATTGCCATGGATAATTACATGTATGGATATTTGCCGAATGGTTATTATGAACCACCACCTAGCATGTATTATCCTAATTTTAGTGAGCCACCACCATACTATCCTAGCCAAGTGACCACCTCTGCACCTTCCACTTTGGATGAGATTGCTTCAATGATACAACAAATGGAAGAGAACAATCAACGGATGGCATACAATCTTGAAATTCAACAGAGGATAGAGGAAATGGAGGCAAGTAATCGTGAAGCCCAACAGAGGGACCAAGCTGAATCTCAAAAGTTGTGGGCTCTAATTGATCAAGTTACCGCCAACTCGGCTGCAATGTTAACTCCACAGCCCCTTGAGGAACATAAGGATTCACAGATGGTTCTTCCTGAAAATATTTTTGAAAATAATTCTGATGATAATACTTCATTGATGAGGAATTATGTGTTGAATCCCCGATTCTAATGATTGTTATTGTGATGGTACTCTTTGCTTTGTGTATACACTGTTATGCAGGTTTATACTTGAAAGGAAACAAAGAAAATGAGGATCAGGAGGATCAAGAGGACATTCGCTCCACCGTGCTTGAGGATAAAAAAAAATCTTTGGTTTTAGATGCAGGTGTTGAGAGTGATGGGGTGGATGAACCGTGTGCAGAAAGTCCAGACAATCATATATTTACTAACTTAGTTTCTTTTACTACATGTACTAACTGTACTGACACTAACCCGTGTCTTTGTTTGTCTTTGGGTTTCTTGACTCTATTTTGCAGGATGATAATGAGAATGAAGCAGCACCGTTAACCATTTCTAACTGTTTACCATTTCCCCCTGAGGAACCAGTGATGGAGTTTAAACCCTTGGATTTTGCACCATGGCCAGTCCAAGCGGTTGAACCCCGATTCTATTGGGGAGATTTTATTGAGAAGGAGGTCATCTGTGACCCCAGAGGAAGTGAGAAGTCCGCCGCACTCGGCGAGGTTGTTATAATTGTCAAGCGCTCACTTCCGCATCAAAGCTGCAAGTTAGGGAGGCATGGAATAAATTTCAGTCCTTTGGCCACCATGTGGGACTTATGCTACAAGCAGTGGGATCCTGGTGGAACCGCCCTTCAATGAGTTTTTCTTACCTTTTCTTCTTTTTAATTTTCTTTTCTTTACTTTATTTCTGTTTTATTGCCAATAAAGCTCCTGAATAATTTGAGAAGCTCAGGAGTTGTGTTTGTGTCTTTTGTTGGCAAGTTTATTGGATTTGATTAATTTTTCCATAGATGATTGCATGATATGTATTGATTTGTTTTCCCCCTAGGATTTGAAAATTTTTTGAAAAATGATCCCCATATGATTGAAAACTGAACTTTGAGATTTTATTATGATGACATGATTTATGATAAGTTTGGGGTGATAGGAAGCACACACTAGGGATAGAATCTCTTTCAAATAATTTGCAAAAATGTCCAGGTGAGGTTTTGAGCCTCCAACATGTTTTAAACTGTGTGAAAATCACTTTTTAAGTTGCACTTTCCTGAATTTGATTGAATCTCTTTTTGGTTTGCATGATTATGTGTTTGCTTCAAATGATTTAGGCATTTTCTTTGTAAATAGCCACTTAGCCTAAAAATAACCAATTCCTAATGCATGTTCCCTAGTTAGCCCCTTTGAGCCTGATTAGCCTATTGCTTCTTGATAAACTAATGTTATAAGCCCAAAAATCTGGAAAACCATGTTAACCCGATCTTAGGATTAGGAGAGCATGTAATCTTAGAATGGGTGCAAGAAATTAAGTTTGGGGTGGCTACAGTAAATGTGTTGTTGGGATTGAGAAAAAAAAAAAAAACAGAAATGAAAAAAAAAAAAAAAAAAAAAGAGGAAAAAAAAAAAAGAAAAAAGAAAAGGAAAGTGTAAAAATGAAAAAAAAAAAAAAAAAAAAAAAAAAAAAGTATTAGAAAATAAAAAGGCTGTAGTCACCCATGACAATTGGAAATGAAAAATGAAAAAGGAACTTGAGTGAATTTCAAAGTGTAAATATAGTTCATGCTCTCTTAGTTCCTAGGGTCTTCAGCCTAGTTCCTTTGTATATCCTACCCTTAGCCAGGCCCCATTACAACCCATAAAAGACCTGTTGATGTTGCTTACATGTTTTCTGTGGGAATCATTTTGAGATGAAAATCAAATTTATGGGAAGTGCTCTTAAAAGTGAAATTGAGTGAATTGTTGCTAGCCTGACACAAATTGAGCGATGAGTGAAACACAAATTTCCCTTGTGAGGAAGGCAGTTGTTTGATTTTGGTGATCTCCCTCTTGTGTGTAACTTAGACCCCCAGCTTAGATTTCTGATTGTCTGAATAATGAAATTCTCAATTGTTTAGAATAAATGAATGTGGGGATTACTTTGCTTGGAAGGGGGGAACATTGAAAGAAAAATTTCTTTGAAAAATTGCTTGAAATCTGTGTGAAAGTTAATTGAGTTCTTAAGCTTGCCATGTTTTGCCAGGTCTTTAGTTCTTTTTAAGTTTTTGAGTGTAGTTTGCTTGGGGACAAGCAAAGTTTAAGTTTGGGGTATTTTGATGAGCCTCTGTTTGACTGGTTTTATAACTAGTAAAGACCTTGGCTTTGTGCTTATTTTATATCATTTTCACCCAAATTAGACTTGATTGTTCCTAAGTAGTATTTTGAGTCTGTAAATTGTTTTTATGTTAATTTAGTTGTTTTAGAGTTGAATAATTATTTACTTTTATTTTCTATTTTCAGGTTAATAAAAAGTAATAAATCTGGAGCCACTCGCCCCGCGAATAATCTCTCGCCCCGCGAGTATTGCAACCATGAAAAAGTCAGAGACGATCACGGCTTGCCCGTGTTGAAGATCACAGCCGTGGCAATTCTGAAGTTGAAGAGTTCGCCCCGCGAGCATTCCTTCGCCTCGCGAGTCTTGGAAGATCAGAAGCCATCACGGTTTGGGCGTGTTGAATGCCACGGGCGTAAGTGATTGAAGCTGAAGAGTTCGCCTCGCGAAGGATGTGCTCGCCTCGCGAGAAGACAAAGAGTTGCAGACCTTTCATGTAATTCGCCTCGCGAGCAGTGCTTCGCCTCGCGAGTACTCTGACTCCAGAAACCTGTATATAAGCAGTCTTAGGCAGAAATGAAGGAGAGTCAGAATTAGCCAGTTTTGGCTAGTTTCTGAACTTGTTAGCCTTTTGTTTTCCTCTTAGTTTATTGTTTATTTCTGTAATGGAGAATTAGTCTCCTAGATTAATCTACTGTAATTGGTTTCTGTTAACACTTGAGGTTCTTGTATTCCTGTTTTGTATGCTTTTCTCTTTTCAATGCAATGCTATATGTTTCTGTTTGTTATTTCAGGAATGTATAGTATTGTGTTGATTCATTTCGGTGATGCTATGTTTCTATACTTAATCGCGTTTGTTATTTCGCGTGTGTTCGTTCATGTTCGTTTGTTCATGAGGGCTTCACCCCGTTTGTTATTTCGGGAATAGGAACATACATCCGTAGTAGTGATTGCGTTGTTAATTGTTGCTACAACCGGGAGGGGATTAGTATCTGCTTAGGATTTGCATGAACCAATGATAGTGGGAAACCAAAAGCAGTAGGTTAATCGCTTTAGCTTATTTGGTAACTGCTCTATTTTCTTGCTTTGTTTTCTGTTTTACTTCTTTAATTTAGTTTTAATCTCAAAACCCCCATTTCTAACTTTTGATTTTCTGTTAATAATAACAACAACTAAAGAGTCCTTGAGAGACGATATCCGAGTTGTCGCTCTATACTACATTATTTTAATAATCGCTCGTTCTTTTTGGCGCGTGGCGACAGCGCGTTCAACAACCCTGGAAAATTTACTTTGATGGGTCAAGGCATCAAGCAGGTAGTGGAGTAGGAGTCTTAATCATGACTTCACAAGGAACTCCTACTAAGTTCATGTTTAAACTTAAGTATCCATGTTCTAACAATGAAGCTGAGTATGAAGCTTTGATTGTCGGATTAGAGATACTAGTGGAGATGAAAGCACGAATGTGCATATCTTTGGGGATTCTCAGTTGGTTATTAAACAACTTACCCAAGAATACAAGTGTATCAGTTACAACTTGACAAAATATTGTATTATAGCAAGTTAATGAGAAAATTCGATGACGTAGTTGTCAAGAATATCCCTAGAGAATTAAATCAAGAGGCTAATGAGTTTGCTCAAATAGCTTCGGGATACAGGATATCTCAAAAGACTTTGTCAGGTCTAATGGAAATCAGAGAGTTATTATATCCATCGGAAGAAAAACATGTCTTGGTCAATGATGTAATCTTGCCAAATGACTGGAGGTTGCCAATAATTGAGTATTTGGAAAATCCGAGTCAAAATGAAGATCGAAGAATAAAATATAAAACATTGAATAATACAATGCAGGGTGGACTACTACATAGAAGATATGTTGACGGAACTTTACATATGTGTCTGAGTGACCAAGATGCTTATTTGGTCTTGTCGGAAGTCCATGAGGGATATGTGGAGCACACCAAGCAGGAGATAAAATGAAATGGGTACTTCGATGTAGTTTGTATTATCGGCCAACTATGGTGAAAGATTGCATTTTGCTTTCCAAGTCTTGTGAGCAATGTCAGAAACATGGTCATATACAAAATGTTCCGGCCAACAAGATGTGATCGATTTTATTGAAAATCACATTGTTTGTCGGTTTGGAACACCACAAACCTTGACAACTGACCAAAGGTGTAAATAAAATTATTATTGGCCTTATTAAAAAGCATGTGGGTCGACAGCCTAGAAATTGGCATAACACTCTTGACCAAATACTATGGGCATATAGGACTTCACCTAGACAGTCGACAGGGACGTCACCGTATATGTTAGTATACAGACATGGTCATGTATTACCTGTGGAAATCAATCTTCAATCAACTTGCATTCAAAGGCAAGATGATTTGCCCGTCGACCAATATTGGAATGCAATATTGGACGAATTAGACGAGTTAAATGATTAAAGGTTGGTTGCTTTAGAAAACTTGATTCGACAGAAAGAAAGAATTGCCAAATTCTATGACGGACGAGTCAAGCTTAAGGCATTTAAAGTTGATGATCAAGTGTGGAAAGTCATTTTGCCCATGGACAAAAGCTGTCGAGAATATGGCAAATGGTCCCTAAATTGGGAAGGACCATTTAAAATTACTAAAGTTTTTACCGGGAATACTTATGCACTTGTCGAAATTAATACTAGCTTAAGAATAAAGTCAATTAATGGCAAGTATTTGAAAAAGTATAAGTCGATGGTGCTAGAAGTAAAAATTGACAGTAAATGAGATAGAACATAAGTTTTATTCATTGATTTGGCAATACAATTTTACGTTGTCAAAAGTACATCCTGTCAGTTTAAGCTAGCTTATTCCTAAGAGAGCGAGCTGAAAACTGATGGTTGGCATACACAGATGTGTGTCGAATTATGAGTGTCGCGACCGTCCCGTCCGAGTGCCGCGAAAAGAGAGAGAATGACAGAGGA
Organism: Sophora flavescens; assembly: GCA_030762895.1. NCBI lineage: Eukaryota > Viridiplantae > Streptophyta > Magnoliopsida > Fabales > Fabaceae > Sophora > Sophora flavescens. Next base: position 96,250,405 of record CM061062.1, on the reverse strand, counting down.
GTTGCCACTAAAATTTTTATTGGGAAAATCTTAGAAAAACCCAATTATTTAAAGGTAAACTAGTCTAAAAAAAAGAAAGAGATGAGTCCGGGAGTCGGTTACGAGTAGGGAAGGTGTTAGCACCCCACATCGGCCATTTAAAAAATGGTACCTCAAGTTAATTGTGCAAGAACATTTTAATAACCTTTTAAATATTTATTTTACCCCAAAAATTATTTACAAGAAAGAATTATTTAATTTTTAATATTTTAAATTTTTATTAATTTTTATATTTTTAAATTTATTGTTTATAAAAAACTAAATGAGGTTGAACATGGCACGTGAGTCCACAGGGTAACCTCAAATCTAAGGGACTGGATATGGCACCGTGTCCATATTGCATCCCTAAAATAGAAAAGTTTAACTATTTTGATTAATTATTTTAACATAAAAAGGGACACAAAAAAGGAAAATTTAGTTTTGGCCTGACAAGATGATTTATCTTGTTCCTACGTATTCCCGGGTGCGATGGGAAACTCAAAGCCACGTAGTTCTTTAGAAAATATTTGATTGGTTGGTTGATTTTAATTTTGATAAGATTTGATTTTTTTGATTTTTATTTTTAAAAGATTTTATTTCATAATAAATTCACTTTTGCATGGAGTCCAAGATAGCCGTGCTATACGATAAACCCTTACAATTCATACGACACTTGAGGATGAATAAGTCCATACATCAACGTCGTAGATTGTTGCATGAATTCAAAATATTTTTTTTATAAAATGAAATTGGGTGAAAGTGTAAATTGAAAAAAAAACATTTATTATTTTTTACAAAAAGGAATTCACTCTTGCACAGGGTTAAAGACAGCAAAGCTATACGATGAACCCTTACAATTCATACGGCACTTGAGGATGAAAAATCATACATCAACATTGTATATTGTTGCATGAATTCTAAGAAATTTAATTTTTTGTAAAGTTGGATAAAATTTTGTTTAAGAAAGAGTAAATTGAAAACATTTTAATTTTTACAGAAAGAAGGGATTCACTCTTGCACAGGGTTAAAGATAGCGAAGCTATACGATAAACCCCTACAATTCATACAACACTTGAGGATGAAAGATCATACATCAACATTGTAGATTGTTGCGTGAATTTAAAAAGATTTGTTATTTTGTTCATACTATTTCTGATTTTTATTTCAAAACCCAACACACACACACACAAAATTAATTAAATGGGCTAACCCCACTAATCCTGCTGACCAAACCCCACAAACCCAAAGGAAAAAGAAACAAAAACAAGGATAAGAAATTATACTGCAGACAATGATAAAAACTCAAAAAGGAGCATATAACCAAAACCAGAGGGGTTCCTCTGGTATCATCCTCCACGCACCAAACAGGAGCAACGTCCGTACAGCGGCTAGGCAGTGCACGGCGGTTCGATCGGCGGCTGGACGCGGAGCGGCGGTGGAGAGCCCGAGACTGAACGGAGATGCTACGGATCGGGTCATGACTGTGAGGAACGAGGAAGCTGCGGCAACGACGGAGCTTGCAGGTTTGGTGGCGTCGGTTTCTGGGATCTGCGGTGTTGTTGGGTTCAAGACGCGACGGTGGAGGTGGTACGGGTTCCGAGTTCTAACCAGATCTGGAGCGGTGGTTGCCGGATTTACAGAGGTGGGGGTCGTGGCAGCGAGGCGCGGTCTGAGCAGGCGAGCCGGACGTGGTGGTCGTGTGGCTCCGGCGAGCTTCCAGGTGGTGCGGGCGGCGGTTCGTGGTCTGGGCAAGAGGGAAGAAGATGATGAAGTAAGGGAGGAAGAAGAAGATGGGTTCTGAGTAGAAGAAGAAGAAAAAAAAAATCAGAGAAGAAGAAGTGGTCGTGGCTAAGAAGAAAAAGGGGATTGTGGTTTCTGGGTCCTTTTTCTTTTTACATAGTTTTCTTCTCTCTGTTCTTGCTCTCTTTCTTTTAGTATTTTTTTTGTTGACATTTTTGTTTTTTGAAAGCAGAAACATAGAATGGAGAAGAAAATTTTCCGTTTGCTCTCCCCCCTTTGGTCACTGTTCAATGCAATATATAGCACAAAAAAAAAAGAAGATGACAAATTTTTTTGTTAGGCCAGCTGGTGTGAGTACAAGTAGTGGGGAGCAAATCAGCCTTTGCTCCACCACCTTGCTTGGCTGGTGCAAGGGTAAGGATGGTCTATACCATTATCCCCTTTTTTCTGAAAAAGAAGAAGGTGACAAAGAAGGGTACAAGTGTGGGAGCAAACATTTTTTAAATTTTTTTTACTTTTTATTATTTTTTTATTTTAACAAATTAGAATAATAATAAAATAATTTTTTGGTTGGGTTTGGGATAATGGGCCCAAAAGATAACTTGGAACAAAAACGAAAATGGGCTCCATTTGATGATGTAATGGGCCAAGAATAAAAACATTTTGTTTTATTTTTATCATTTTTGTTTACTATTTTTCAAAACATTGATTAAAAGAAATTCGGGCAAAATTAGGTGTTCACAGCTGCCCCTCTTTACTTGTATCTTATTAGATAGTAGGTGTAACCATAGTTAACCAACTATCATTATAAGAAACGAGTAAAGACATGAACTCCAATTTTCGCCGGCGTTCGCTGACAAGTAGAAGGATGCATAATTAAAAGAGCTTACGAGATGGATTGCTCAGAGAAGCTCAAATAGAAAGATAAAAGAGCTTACGGGGTATGGTACCAGCTGAAGCTTGACAAAAGATAGAAAACTTGTAGGGTCGATTATCCGCTGAAGCTTGAAATTAAAAGGTTAAAAGCTTACGGAGTCGGTTATCCACTGAAGCTTGAGAAGAAAAGTTGAAAGCTTGCGGAGTCGGTTGTCTGCTGATGCTTGAAAGCAAAATGATTAAAACCTTGCGGAGTCGGTTATCCACTGAAACTTGACAGAAAATAAAAATCACGCGGAGTCGGTTATCCGCTGAAGCTTTAAAGGAAAGGTAAAAGGCTTACGGAGTCGGTTGTCCGCTGAAGCTTGAAATTAAAAGGTTAAAAGCTTACGGAGTCGGTTATCCGCTGAAGCTTGAGAAGAAAAGTTGAAAGCTTGCAGAGTCGGTTGTCCGCTGAAGCTTGAAAAGAAAAGTTAAAAGCTTACGGAGTCGGTTGTCCACTGAAGCTTTAAAGGAAAGGTAAAAAACTTACGGAGTCGGTTGTCCGCTGAAGCTTGAAATTAAAAGGTTAAAAGCTTACGGAGTCGGTTATCCACTGAAGTTTGAGAAGAAAAGTTGAAAGCTTGCGGAGTCGGTTGTCCGTTGAAGCTTGAAAAGAAAAGTTAAAAGCTTACGGAGTCGGTAGTCCGCTGAAGCTTGAAAGGAAAGGTAAAAAGCTTACGGAGTCGGTTGTCTGCTGAAGCTTGAAATTAAAAGGTTAAAAGCTTACGGAGTCGGTTATCCGCTGAAGCTTGAGAAGAAAAGTTGAAAGCTTGCGGAGTCGGTTGTCCGCTGAAGCTTTAAAGGAAAGGTAAAAAGCTTGCGGAGTCGGTTGTCTGCTGAAGCTTGAAATCAAAAGGATTAAAGGCTTGCGGAGTCGGTTATCCACTGAAGCTTGACAGAAAATAAAAAGCATGCGGAGTCGGTTATCCACTGAAGCTTTAAGGGAAAGGTAAAAATCTTACGGAGTCGGTTGTCCGCTAAAGCTTGAAATTAAAAGGTTAAAAGCTTACGGAGTCGGTTATCCGCTGAAGCTTGAGAAGAAAAGTTGAAAGCTTGCGGAGTCAGTTGTCCGCTGAAGCTTGAAAAGAAAAGTTAAAAGCTTACGGAGTCGGTTGTCTGCTGAAGCTTTAAAGGAAAGGTAAAAAGCTTACGGAGTCGGTTGTCCGCTGAAGCTTGAAATTAAAAGGTTAAAAGCTTATGGAGTCGGTTATCCGCTGAAGCCTTAGAAGAAAAGTTGAAAGCTTGCGGAGTCGGTTGTCTGCTGAAGCTTGAAATTAAAAGGTTAAAAGCTTACGGAGTCGGTTATCCACGGAAGCTTGAGAAGAAAAGTTGAAAGCTTGCGGAGTCGGTTGTCCACTGAAGCTTTAAAGGAAAGGTAAAAAGCTTACGGAGTCGGTTGTCTGCTGAAGCTTGAAAGCAAAAGGATTAAAGGCTTGCGGAGTCGTTTATCCACTGAAGCTTGATAGAAAATAAAAAGCACGCGGAGTCGGTTATCCGCTGAAGCTTTAAGGGAAAGGTAAAAAGCTTACGGAGTCGGTTGTCCGCTGAAGCTTGACATGAAAGGTAAAATCCTGTGATGTTTGTGCAATTTACTGGGTTTTGTGCTCACAAGAGATAAACAATTGCAATGCTTGATGCCATAAATGACCTATATGCTTGATGAAAACCTCAAATGATTTCAATGCAACACAAGGAAAGCCTATAATATATTACTATTTTTATTTTTTCATCTTTTAGGTGGTTTTTATTATCACCCTTGACCCCTTAAAGTGTTGATCACAGACAAGCTCTGAGATGAACTAAAACATGTCCTGTCTTCGTGGAGAATAAAGGCTAAGCGCTTTTGAAAGGGTACGCTTCCTTTGCAATGATTGTCCCCGTGCTTCTTGTCAGTAGACCATGGTGTCCTTTGTCGGGAGATCATCTTGTTCTTTACGAACTTTTGAGACTTTCAAAGAAATTATAAATGCTTTTGAAGACACCAATACATGTTTAACATTTCAGTATACACTTATCATGATGAATGCACGCACACATTGATAAAAGTTAAGAGAAAGAGATAAGGGTAAAAGAATTGGGAGTCAATGTCATTATATTTGGACTGAAAAGGTATACGAAGCAGATATTACAATGAAGTGTGGAATTTCTAAAAGGTTGTGGAGTGGAAACACATCTCCTCAAGTGACACCTCTTTCCATGACTAGTGTTAGTATCCCTCATACTATATTGACTGCTTACTAATCAACATCTGAGAATGCTATTTGCTCTAGTCTTCATGCATCTAGCCCACTGATTGCCCCAATTCATTGGTCTGGACGACACTTCCATTGTTTACTTTTTGAACCCTAACTTTTGCCTAGATCGCCTTTTCAGGTTTTCAGCCTAGCGGGTTGCTCTAACTTTTGCCTAGACTGTCTTTTCAGATTTTCAGCCTAGCGAGCTCTTCTTTTTTCATTTTTCACTTTTTTTTTGTTCTTCTTCTTCTTGGGAAATGCATTCAAGCATAATACTTTTTGATTGCATCTGAGTTTACAGGGAGTGGAAGATCTTCCCCATCCATCCTGGTGAGGATTAAAGCTCCTCCCGAGAAGGCCTTTTTCACAACGTAAGATCCTTCGTAGTTTGGGGTCCACTTTCTCCGATGATCCTTTTGGATTGGTAGGATCTTATTGAGCACTAGATCACCCTCCCGAAACTGGTGCGGGCGTACCTTCTTCTCATAAGCTCTCATAAACCTTCTCTGGTACAATTGACCGTGACACAGTGCTCCTAATCTTTTCTCTTCAATAAGGTTCAATTGGTCGAGTCGATCTTGGATCCACTTGGCTTCTTCCAATTTTGCCTCTCTCAATACCCTTAATGATGGGATCTCTACTTCAATCGGGAGCACTGCCTCCATCCCGTACACTAAAGAATATGGCGTTTCCCCTGTTGAGGTGCGAATAGAGGTATGATAGCCGTGCAAAGCAAAAGGTAACATCTCGTGCCAATCCTTATATGTCACCACCATCTTTTGGACAATCTTCTTGATATTTTTATTAGCGGCCTCAACTGCTCCGTTCATCTTTGGGCGGTACGGGGAGGAATTGTGATGCTTTATTTTGAAGTTTTCGCACATCTCTTTCATCATCTTGTTGTTCAAGTTAGTCGCATTATCAGTGATAATCTCACTTGGCAACCCATAACGACAAATTAATTCTCTTTTTACAAATTTGATCACGACATTCCTGGTCACATTGGCATATGATGCAGCCTCAACCCACTTTGTGAAATAATCAATGGCAACAAGAATGAAGCGATGCCCATTCGAGGCTTTTGGTTCGATTGGACCGATCACATCCATTCCCCACATTGAGAATGGCTAGGGTGCCGACATGACATTCAAGGGAGCTGGCAGCGCATGAACCTTATCAGCATATATTTGACACTTATGACACTTCTTCACATAATTAAAGCAATCAGCCTCCATTGTCAACCAGTATTGGCCAGCCCTCAAGATTTTCCTGGCCATTGCATGACCGCTCGCGTGTGTTCCAAAAGATACTTCATGTACCTCCTCAATTATCCGTTTAGCTTCGTTTGCGTCAACGCACCTCAACAACACCATGTCATGATATCTTTTGTAAAGAATACCTCCATCTAAATAGAAACCCATTGCAAGTCTTCTTAGAGTTCATTTGTCATTTTCTAAGCACCCGGGGAGTATTCCCTTCTTTGGATGAAGCATTTGATGTCATGGTACCACGGTTCTTGATCAGGCTCTTCCTCTATCAATTGACAATATGCAGGATGATCACGACTTTCCATTTTGACGAGTGGTAGGTTCCTCTCGTCACTTACCTTGAACATCGAGGACAGGGTAGACAGTGCGTCAGCTAATTCGTTATCTTATCGGGGAATATGGTGAAATGTGACTTCATCAAACAGCTCGATCAAACCCTTGATGTAATCATGGTACGGGATTAACTTGGCATCTCAGGTTTCCCATTCCCCTCTTAGCTGGTGGATGACTAATGCAGAGTCCCCGTATACCTCCAGTATCCTTGCCTTTGATTCTATCGCTGTCATGATCCCAAGCGCACAAGCTTCATATTCGGCTATGTTGTTTGTACAATCAAAGCAAAGCGTTGCAGTGACGGGGAAATAATCATTTTCCGGTGAGATTAGTATTGCCCCGATTCCATGCCCCAATGCATTAGAAGCTCCATCAAATAACAAAGTTCACTTTTCTTTTTCTGGTGATTGTACATGATCAAACAAAGCCATTATATCTTCCTCTGGGAAATCACATTGCATCGATCCATAATCTTCTAATGGCTGATTTGCTAGATATTTTGTGAGAGCGCTACCTTTTACTGCTTTTTGGGTGACATAGACAATGTCGTATTTTGATAGCATGACTTGCCAGCGAGCAATTCTTCCAGTCAGAGCAGGCTTATCGAAGATATACTTGATTGGATCCATTTTGGACACCAACCAGGTAGTGTAACACAACATGTAATGCCTCAAACGGCGGGCCGCCCAAGTCAAAGCACAGCAAGTGCGTTCCAGCAGTGAGTAGTTGGCTTCACAACTGGTGAACTTCTTGCTTAGATAATAGATGGCATGTTCTTTTCTTCCTGACTCATCGTGTTGCCCCAACACGCAACCCATAGATTCATCTAGCACAGTCAAATACATGATGAGAGGCCTTCCTGGAACTGGGGGAACCAAGACAGGAGGCTCTTGTAGGTATTGTTTGATCTTCTCAAAGGCTTTTTGACAATCTTCACTCCATGTTACTACCTGATTTTTGCGTAGCAATTTAAAGATTGGTTCACATGTCGCGGTCAGTTGGGAGATGAATCGGGCAATGTAATTCAATCTTCCTAAAAACCCACGAACTTCTTTCTCCGTTCGAGGTGCTGGCATATCAATAATTGCTTGAAATTTTTCAGGATCAACCTCTATTCCTCTTTGACTAACAATGAACCCCAGAAGTTTACCTGATTTCACTCCAAAAGTGTATTTGGCTGGATTCAGTCGGAGCTTAAACTTTCTTAACCGCTCAAAAAGTTTCTGCAGATTATCAACATGGTCATCTTCGGATCTAGACTTGGCAATCATGTCATCTACATAAACTTCTATCTCCTTATGCATCATGTCATGGAATAAAGCCACCATAGCCCGCTGATATGTTGCCCCAACATTTTTCAAGCCAAAGGGCATAACCTTGTAGCAAAAAGTTCCCCATAAAGTGACAAATGTAGTTTTCTCCATATCTTCAGGTGCCATCTTGATCTGATTATATCCTGAGAATCCGTCCATGAAAGAGAATAATGCATGTCGGGCAGTATTATCTACAAGAACATCAATATGAGGTAGAGGAAAATCATCTCTGGGGCTAGCTCTGTTCAGATCTTGATATTCGACACACATTCGAACCTTTCCATCTTTCTAAGGGATAGGAAGGATGTTAGCAACCCATTGAGGGTACTTTACAACTTCTAGGAAACCTGCATCCAGTTGTTTTTTGACCTCATCCTTGATCTTTAAAGACATTTCCGCTTTCATCCTTCGTAGCTTCTGTTTTACTGGAGGACACTCCGGCTTTAATGGTAGTTTGTGTTCTGCTACACTAGGATCTAACCCTGGCATGTCTTGGTACGACCAAGCAAAAACATCTTTATAATCCATTAACAACATGATCAACCTACTTCACTCCTTTTCTTTCAGGGATAGACTGATCTTGACCTCTTTTTTATCATCTTCGGTTCCCAAATTGATCAGTTCACTCGGCTCTTCATGGGGACGAATTTCCCTGGCTTCTTGTTCTACCAACCTCAATTGTTCAGGAGGGACTTCCCCATCATCAGCAGCAACCTCATCAGCATGATCAATAGGATAGTCAAAATTGTATGCTGAGTTATTAACATTGTCATTTTCAAGAGAGTCACTTTTAGATCTACATTTTGGTAGTTATCAGGGAAAGATGAATGAATAAAGGTTAAAGATGAGAAACTGCATTTATTGGGGAGGAACGGCAACTAAAAGCAAAAGTAAAAACAACAAGAGGGATAAGAACAAAAAGATATTGAATGCATGCATTTATTGATAAGTCATACTGAAACGGATACAAGTAAGCCCATTACAACAAAAATCCTAAAGCCTTGGGCAGAGCTAAAGGATAAGCATTACAGAATTACTTTGAAAAAAACTCTATGGTCCTGGGGAACTCAATGACCTCCCAATTGTTGAGCTTTGTATCCGGTTGGCATGGATACACCAAATTGACACCATGATCGGCGAGATAATCATCTTCAACAGCTGCTGCTTGGTCCAGGAATGCGAACACTACACTTCGGAAGCTTTGTCGAATGTCACAGATGGGAACCCTTTCAGCCTCGTATTCACGATTTTCCAGTCGAGCCAACCTCTTTCTATTATTTTCTTCTATAACCCTCATCTTGTCAGCCTTGGTGGGTTTATATCCCAACCCAAACCTGTCCTTGTTCTCGGTGAGCATGAGGATGTCAGTGACACCTTGGCTATTCTTCCCCAAACCGCTTTCGGGTCGGTATCCTCCTCCGAGCATAACCCTAGCCATCATAATGGACGCTTTAGATGACTGAGGTTTCAAGAGTGGAGCACCGTCCCCAACATAAGTGGCATTGGAAATTTCAAGCGATTGGAAAGCGGTCTCGAGAGCTTCTTCGGCAGCTTCAATGTAAGGGGTTGTTGATGGCTTACTCACCAACATATCCTCTTCTCCAGAAACAATTATCAATTTACTATCGACAATGAACTTCACTTTTTGGTGCAATGTGGAAGGTACAGCTCCAGACGAATGGATCCATGGTCGTCCCAGGAAACAACTGTAAGTTGGCGTAATGTCCATTACTTGGAAGAGTATTTCAAAGGTGCAAGGGCCAATCTGAATGGGTAATTCAATTTCTCCCATAACTTCCCTTCGGGTGCCATCGAAAGCTCTTACAATCATCGTGCTTGGCTTCACATGAGTTCCATCGAAAGGCAACTTTTCCAGTATTAACTTTGGTATTACATTCAAAGAAGAACCATTATCAATGAGAACCCTAGCCATTACATGATCTCGACACTTCACAGAGATGTGTAACGCCTTGTAGTGCCCTATTCCTTCAGCTGGAATTTCATCATCGGTGAAAGTGATATAATTATCAGCACCTTCATCAGTACTCTCCTATGTGGCTCAGTGAACGCGCTGTCGCGTACGCGCCAAAAAGAACGAGCGGTTTATAAAATTGTAGTTTAGGCGACAACTCGGATGTCGTCTCACAAGGACTCTTGAAGTGTTATTTGTCACAAAAAATCAGTTTTTTTTTTTTGGGGGGGGGGGGGGGAGGGGGTTGGATTTGAATGCAAATAAGTAACAAGCAAAACAAAGCAATTAAAACAGGGCAGTTCAAAGAGATTATCAAATAGCAAACAACGATTAATCTACTGTTCTCGAATTCCCAACCATCATTGGTTCATGAAATCCCAAGCCCTAAGCAGATTCTAATCCCCTTTCGATTGTAGCAACAATTAACAACGAAATCGCTACTACGGATATATGTTCCTATTCCCGAAATAACAAACGGGGTTAAGCCCTCATGAACTAACGAACATGAATGAACACACGCGAAATAACAAACGCGATTAAGTATAGGAACATAACATCACCGAAATGAATCAATACAACACTATACACTCCTGAAATAACAAACAGAAATGTATAATATGGTATTGAAAAGGGAAAAGCAAGTAAAGTAGGAATTACAAAACCTCAAGTATATGGAATTCTCATACAGTAGATTAATCTACGAAATTAGTTCTCCATGACAATAACGAAAAAAAACACAGAAAATATGTAAAACTATGGAGAAGCAAAAGTTCTTTCAATCTGTCCAGAACAGCCTTTTATAATTATTCAGAAATTCAGCCCACTCGCGAGGCGAGCCCTGATTCGCGAGGCGAATATCATGATGAGTCAGCAACGTTTGGTCTTCTCGCGAGGCGAAGTACTACTCGCGTGGCGAGGAATGGAACAGTCATGGCTTCTGGCCTTCAGTCTCGCGAGGCGAGACATGTATCCGCGAGGCGACACAGAACGGGTTGCATTTCTCTGGAACAGTCAGCTCTCAGGGTCGCGAGGCGAGGAGTTGTTCGCGGGGCGAACCAGAGAGGATGACATTTTCACTGTTCTGCTGGCTTTCAGGTTCGCGAGGCGAGAATACTCTCGCGAGGCGAATCCCCTGTTTCTTTATTCTCTTGACTTCCAACTTAACCTGAAAACAAAGACACAGCTATAAGTGCATTATTTGACTCAAAACTGGCTAAATTAACCTAGAACTACTTTAGAGACTCAAAACCTTACTTGAGGACAATCTAATCTAATTTGGGTGAAAATAGGATATAATTTGCACAAAACCCTGATCATACTAGCCATAAAACTAGATGAGCCAGAGGCTTATCAAAATACCCCAAACTTAAACTTTGCTTGTCCCCAAGCAAACTAAAACTCAAAAATCAAAAAGACTCAAGACCTGGCAAGCTTAAAAGATTCAATCAACTTTGCACAAATTCAAGCAATTTCATCAAAACAGTTTCCTTCAATGTCCCCCCTTTTCAAGCAAAGCAATCCCCACAATCATTCATTCTAAACAATTGAGAATTTCATTATTCAAACAATCATTAATCTAAGCAGGGGATCCAAGTTACACACAAGAGGGAGATCACCAATTTCAAACAATTGCCTTCCTCACAGGGGCATTTAGTGTTCACTCAATCGCTCAGTTTATGTCAGGCTATCAACATTGCACTCAATTTCACTTTTCAAGAACACTTCCCATAAATTTGATCTTCATCTCAAAATAGTTCCCACAGAAAACATGCATGCAACATCAAAAGGTCTTTTATGGGTTGTAACGGGGCCTGGCTAAGGGTAGGATATACAAAGGAACTAGGCTGAAGACCCTAGGAACTAAGAGAGCATGCGACACTTCAAAACATTGAAATTCCACTCAAGTTCCTTTTCTCATTTTTCTTTATGCCTTGGTTGACTACAACCTCTTTTTTTTCTAATACTTTTATTTTTAACATTTTTACACTTTTCTTTTTTTCTCTCTTTTTTTTTTTCATTTCATTTTTTTTCCTTCTACAAGCCTTTGGCTCCAACCTTTTTATTGTATTTTTTTTTTCAATCCCAAACAACATATTACACCTTGCAGCCACCCCAAACTTAGTTTCTTGCACCCATTCTCTTTCTAAGATCCCATGCTCTCCTAATCCAAAGATCGGGTTAACATGGTTTTCCAGATTTTGAGCTCATAACATTAGGTTATCGAGAATTTAACAGGCTAATCAGGCTCAATGGGGCTAACTAAGGAACATGCATTAGGAATTGGTTCTTTTTAGGCCAAGTAGTTATTTACAAAGAAAATGCCTAAATCATCTGAAGCAAACACATAATCAAGCAAACCAAGAAGAGATTCAAGCAAATTCGGGAAAGTGCAACTTAAAAGTGATTTCACACAGTCAAAAACATGTTGGAGGCTCAAATCCTCACCTGGACATTTTTGAAATTTGTTTGACAGAGATTCTATCCCTAGTGTGTGCTTCCCTATCACCCCAAACTTATCATAAATCATGTCATCATAACAAAATCTCAAAGTTCAGTTTTCAATCACATGGGGATCACTTTTCAAAAAAAAAATTTCAGCCTAGGGGGAATCATCACATCAATCATGCAATCAATCTGTGCAAAATCAATCAAAATCCATCAAACTTGCCAACATAAGACTTAACACAATTTATTCAAGAGCTAAAAGAAAAAACAAGACAAAACAAAACTACAACTAGTTCCATCCCCCACACTTAAAATATACATTGTCCCCAATGAAACAACATAACTATAAAATCAGAGTGAGGGAAAGGAAAGGAAACTCCCTGATCAAGTATCAGTGTAGGTGGGAGCTTCCAAGGAGAGCTCCTCAACATTAACATCCGCAGGAACAACAGCATCCACACCATGGAATGGCTTCAGCCTCTGCCCGTTAACCTTGAAGGACTTGTGGGTACCTGCACGTTTAATCTCTACTGCACCATAAGGAAAAACGTTAGTAACAACAAAGGGACCATCCCATTTTGACCTAAGTTTCCCAGCCATCAATTTCAGGCGGGAGTTAAATAGTAAGACTTGCTGGCCCACAGAAAATTCTTTTCTAGCTATCATCCTATCATGAAAAAGTTTTGTTTTCTCTTTATAAATCCTGGAGCTTTCATAGGATTCTAGCCTAAGCTCCTCAAGCTGCTGCAACTGGAGTTTCCTTTCAACACCAGCTTTCTTCATGTCCAAGTTACAACACTTGACTGCCCAATATGCACGGTGCTCAACTTCCACCGGGAGATGACATGCCTTACCAAATACAAGCCGAAAGGGGGACATTCCGATAGGCGTCTTGAAAGCGGTCCTCTGAGCCCACAGTGCGTCTTCCAGACGGCGGCTCCATTCCTTTCTATTCGGCTGCACCATCTTCTCTAGAATCTGCTTGATCTCCCTGTTTGATATCTCAGCCTGGCCATTGGTCTGGGGATGGTAAGCAGTGGAAACTCTATGCACAACTCCATATTTCCTAAGTAAGGCTTCCATGGTTCGGTTGCAGAAGTGAGTGCCCTGATCACTGATGATAGCCTTAGGTATGCCGAACCTGCAAAAAATGTTGGACCTAACAAATTTGGAAACAACTTTAGCATCGTTAGTCCTAGTGGGGATTGCTTCCACCCACTTTGAAACATAGTCAACAGCCAAAAGAATATACAGAAACCCAAAAGAAGCAGGGAAAGGACCCATAAAATCAATCCCCCACACATCAAAAACCTCACAAAAGAGCATGGGCTGCTGAGGCATCTCACTCCTACGAGTGATGGCAGGGCCTGTTGTTTGACATTCCTTGCAATTCCTGTAGACCTCATAGGCATCTCTAAAAATTGTGGGCCAGTAGAACCCAGAATCCAGGACTTTTCTTGCTGTCCTCTGAGGTCCAAAGTGTCCTCCAACTTGAGAGGCATGTGAGAAGTGCAAGATGGACTCTGTCTCATGATCGGGGACACACATCCGAATCACCTGATCACTGCAAAACTTCCAAAGGTACGGATCATCCCACACATAGTACTTTGCATCGCTCTTGAGCTTGTGGAACTTGGATCTACTTGTACCTGCAGGAACAATACCAGCAACAAGAAAGTTAACTATGTCAGCAAACCACGGGGTTACCCCATACAGATGTAGAAGTCTCTCATCAGGGAAATCATCTTGGATGGGAGAAAGATCCTCATCCTTTGCTATCCGGCTCAAGTGATCGGCTACCAAATTTTCAGCTCCACTCTTGTCTTTTATCTCCACATTGAATTCTTGGAGCAAAAGCATCCACCGGATCAGTCTTGGCTTAGCTTCTGGTTTCTTTAACAGGTACTTCAGAGCTGCATGGTCAGTGAAAACAATAACTTTTGAACCTAGCAAATAAGACCTAAATTTATCAAGTGCAAACACAACAGCTAGCAGTTCTTTCTCAGTGGTGGTGTAATTGGATTGTGCAGCATCTAATGTCCTAGAAGCATAATGAATTACGTGGGCAGCCTTGCCCACCCTTTGTGCCAGAACCGCTCCCACAACAAAATTGGAAGCATCACACATGAGTTCAAAAGGGAGTGTCTAGTCTGGGGGCTGGATGATGGGGGTAGAGGTCAATGCTCTTTTCAGGTAGTCAAATGCCTTCTTGAAATTTTCATCAAAATGGAACATGGCATCATTCTTCAGCAGGTTTGACAATGGCAGAGCTATCTTGCTGAAGTCCTTAATAAAGCGCCTGTAGAAACCTGCATGGCCAAGAAAAGAACGGATCTCGCGTACGCAAGATGGGTAAGGCAATGAAGAGATCACATCAATTTTTGCAGGATCTACTGAAATACCCTCTTTAGAAATAACATGACCCAAAACAATCCCCTGTTCTACCATAAAGTGACACTTTTCATAGTTCAAAATCAGATCAGTCTCAATGCATCTTTCCAGAACTAAACTCAGACTATGCAGACATGCATCAAATGAGGAGCCATATACAGTGAAGTCATCCATGAACACCTCCATGCAATTTTCAATAAATTCAGAAAAAATACTAAGCATGCATCTTTGGAAGGTGCCAGGAGCATTACAAAGGCCAAATGGCATCCTCCTACAGGCAAACGTACCGAAGGGGCACGTGAAAGTGGTCTTTTCCTGATCCTCAGGGGCAATATGGATTTGGAAATACCCGGAAAAGCCATCAAGAAAACAGTAATGAGATTTACCAGCCAGTCGATCCAGCATCTGATCTATGAATGGCAAAGGAAAGTGATCCCTTCTGGTGGCTTGGTTCAACTTCCTATAATCTATATAGACTCGCCAGCTATTCTGGACTCTAGTGGGTACAAGCTCATTATTATCATTCCTAACTACTGTGAGACCGGACTTTTTGGGTATAACTTGCACTGGACTTACCCAAGTACTATCAGAGATGGGGTATATAATACCTGCCTGTAGAAGTTTAGTCACCTCTTTCTTCACCACATCCAGAATCAGTGGATTGAGCCGCCTTTGGGCCTGTCTAACTGGTTTAGCCCCATCCTCCAATAGAATTCTCTGCATGCATCTGGAGGGGCTAATTCCTGGAATATCAGCCAAGGTCCACCCAATAGCCTTCTTGTGCTTCTTCAGAACCTCCAATAGTTTGGCTTCTTGGTCAGAGTCAAGGCTGGAAGAGATAATGACTGGTAGTTTTTCATTTGTCTCCAAGTAGGCATACTTCAGGTTCCCAGGAAGTGGCTTGAGCTCTAGGGAGGGTGGCTGCTCAATGGATGGTACATTAGGAGTAGCCATGATGTCAAGGACTCCTGCTGAACAGACAGCTTCACTCTCACTCTCACTATCACCCTGCAAAGTTGAATCAAGAAACTCAGCACAAACAACACACGGGTTAGTGTTAGTATAGTTAGTGCATGAATATAAATCATCAAACCCAGAAATAAAAGGAAAATCTGAAACAAGGTCCTCATGGGTATCATCAATGATCTTAGAAAGCAACTCTAATTGGAAAACCGAGTGCTCCTCCAGTGGGTGTTTCATAGCATCAAAGATGTTGAACTTTGCCACAATATCACCAAACTCCATAGACATGGTCCCATCATTCACATCAATCTTAGTCTTAGCTGTCTTCATGAATGGTCTGCCCAAGATTATTGGTGATCTACTGGAATGTGTCTCTGCTGCCATGTCTAGGATGTAGAAGTTAGCAGGGAAGATTAACTCATCAACTTGCACTAGTACATCTTCTACCGTTCCCATGGGGCGGGCACTGGTCCTGTTGGCCAACTGGATGGTAAGACCTGTATACTGCAAGGGACCAAGATCAAGGTTATTAAAGATGGAGGTAGGCATGACATTTATGGAGGCTCCCAAATCCAACATGCAGTTTTCAAATTTCCTGTCCCCAATAGTGCATGGAATAGTAAATGTGCCCGGATCCTTGCACTTCTGTGGTAATGCCTGAGTAGGGGCTAAAGAAGCAACTCTTTCTGGAGCAGGTTTAGACTGGATAAGAGCTGAAACATTCCTTCCCAAATCAACTCTCTCATTATTCTTCAACTTCCTCTTGTTGGTGCATAGATCCTTCAGAAATTTTGCATACTTGGGCACCTGCTTAATCACATCTAGAAGGGGAATATTCACAGCTACTTTTCTGAACACATCTAAAATCTCCCTTTCCTTGTCTTCACCACCAATCTTCTTATTTTTCTGAACTCTGTGTGGGAAAGGGATTGGTGGTCTGTACACTTTCTCAACTTCAACTTCAACAGTAGGCTCAGGAGTTACCTCAATAATTTCTTCATCCGTTCCAGAGGTGGCCTCAACAACTCTTCCAGATCTCAGAGAAATGGCACTCACATTAGGGTTGGAGGCATTGGGATTTATCACTGGTTGTGCCGGCAGCTGGGTTGTTCTTTGAGTTTGCTGTATGTTATTTATGGAGGAGGCCAGTTGTCCAACCTGTGTCTCTAAATTTTGAATGCTGGCATCTATTCGCTGCTGATACTGTGTCTGTGAGGCCTGGAGCTGTCCAATTTGTGCAGTTATTTGTGAAGTCATTTGTTTGAACAGGTCCTCTAGTGAAGGTCCAGAAGGTGCAGAAGTGGTCACTTGAGGAGGATTCTGTGGTGCTGCCATCGGTTGTTGTTGGGATGAGTTCCCATACCGCAGATTAGGATGATTCCTCCAGTTGGGATGGTACCTATTGGTGGAGAGGTCTGGAGTCTTTGTCCGAGGTCGACTGTTTCCTTGATTATAGGGATTTACTGCATAAGCTTGAGGCGCTTCACTGACGAACTCTTCTCTCCGGATGGGGCATGGATCATATGGGTTCTCAGGAGAATTGCATATGCCACATAACCTTGCAGGCTGAACCCTGTCTATTGCCAATTGCCTTACAAACGAAGTGAGCTCATCCATTCTATTCTCAAGGGCCTGGTTGGAAGAGGAACTATGGACCTCATGCACACCTCTTGTCTCAACAGAATTTCTCCTGGTAGTAAACTGCTGGGAATTCAGTGACATATTTTCAATGAGTTGCTTGGCAGCAGCTGGGGTCTTATCAACAAGTGCTCCCCCACTAGCAGCATCCAAAAGATTCCTGTCCATCGGCAGTAACCCTTCATAAAAGTACTGGATAAGAAGCTGTTCAGAAATCTGATGCTGGGGGCAACTGGATACCAAATGCTTGAATCTTTCCCAATATTCAGCCAACGACTCATTCCCTTGCCTGATGCCACATATTTCTTTCCTTATTGACGCAACTCTGGAAGCAGGAAAATATCTCTCTAAGAACACCCTCTTCAAATCATTCCAGGTGGTGATAGAGTTGGGCTCAAGATATAACATCCAATCCTTTGCAGCTCCCTGGAGTGAGAACGGAAAAGCTTTCAGCTTGATGCTATCCTCAGTGACTCCCTCTGATCTCGAGGTTGTGGAGCAGACAACTTGGAATTCCTTCAAGTGCTTGTGTGGATCCTCACCTGCAAGACCATTAAACTTTGGCAACAAGTGAATGAAACCAGATTTTATTTCAAAAGGAGTATCAGCACCAGGATATGCAATACACAAGCCATTGTAATTTACATCAGGGGCAGCAAGCTGTCTTAATGTCCTTTGGTCACCCATGTTTTCAAGAACAGTTTTGGAATTAGAATCACTACTAGTGCTAGCCCGAAATTCTCTACGGAGTGTGTGCAGTGTTCTTTCAATTTCCGGGTCAAAATCACACAATTCAGGGCAATTAGACCTAGTAGCCAGACCAATTCAAAACAAAAGCGAAATTAAAAGAAAGAAAGAAAAATAAAATGTGAAGAATAACAAACAAGAGTCCCCGGCAATGACTCGGATGTAGTCTCACAAGGACTCTTGAAGTGTTATTTGTCACAAAAAATCAGTTTTTTTTTTTTTTGGGGGGGCTTGGATTTGAATGCAAATAAGTAACAAGCAAAACAAAGCAATTAAAACAGGGCAGTTCAAAGAGATTATCAAATAGCAAACAACGATTAATCTACTGTTCTCGAATTCCCAACTATCATTGGTTCATGAAATCCCAAGCCCTAAGCAGATTCTAATCCCCTTTCGGTTGTAGCAACAATTAACAACGAAATCGCTACTACGGATATATGTTCCTATTCCCGAAATAACAAACGGGGTTAAGCCCTCATGAACTAACGAACATGAATGAACACACGCGAAATAACAAACGCGATTAAGTATAGGAACATAACATCACCGAAATGAATCAATACAACACTATACACTCCTGAAATAACAAACAGAAATGTATAATATGGTATTGAAAAGGGAAAAGCAAGTAAAGTAGGAATTACAAAACCTCAAGTATATGGAATTATCATACAGTAGATTAATCTACGAAATTAGTTCTCCATGACAATAACGAAAAAAAACACAAAATATGTAAAACTATGGAGAAGCAAAAGTTCTTTCAATCTGTCCAGAACAGCCTTTTATAATTATTCAGAAATTCAGCCCACTCGCGAGGCGAGCCCTGATTCGCGAGGCGAATATCATGATGAGTTAGCAACGTTTGATCTTCTCGCGAGGCGAAGTACTACTCGCGTGGCGAGGAATGGAACAGTCATGGCTTCTGGCCTTCAGTCTCGTGAGGCGAGACATGTATCCGCAAGGCGACACAGAACGGATTGCATTTCTCTGGAACAGTCAGCTCTCAGGGTCGCGAGGCGAGGAGTTGTTCGCGGGGCGAACCAGAGAGGATGACATTTTCACTGTTCTGCTGGCTTTCAGGTTCGCGAGGCGAGAATACTCTCACGAGGCGAATCCCCTGTTTCTTTATTCTCTTGACTTCCAACTTAACCTGAAAACAAAGACACAGCTATAAGTGCATTATTTGACTCAAAACTGGCTAAATTAACTTAGAACTACTTTAGAGACTCAAAACCTTGCTTGAGGACAATCTAATATAATTTGGGTGAAAATAGGATATAATTTGCACAAAACCCTGGTCATACTAGCCATAAAACTAGATGAGCCAGAGGCTTATCACTCAGAATTCATCAATAAAGACAAAAGAGATATCCAAGCTCCAGTTTGATTCAATTGATCCACGACCCTGTATTCGCTTTGCTTGATGAACTTCAAGAATTCGCCGACTTCTTCATCGGACACCTCGTTTCTATTATCACCCCCTTTGGTATCCTTTTCAGCTGACGTTCCTTCCACCTTTTCTTTCCCCTTGAAATCTTTTCCTTCCTTTTCTGTTCCCTCCCTTCGCAATACCTCTGGAGTATAAATGCGACCAATTCTGGTCATTCCACCAATTCCCGAAATGTCGGTAATCACAGTGGTCCCATTGGGGGGACTTTGTTGAACCTGCTTATCATATCTCCATGGTACCGCTTTGGTGTCCTTGTAAGGGAAAGGACCTGGGACTCAGATGACAACTGATGTTGGATGATGAGTGTGATTACCCCTCATATTTGTTTATCATTTTGCATGCATTTTCATGTAGTTTAGGAATATTTAATTTGATTTTTGTTAGTTTTTACTTTGGAACGGGTAAGACGGTTTTTGTGGTGTTGTTTTGCAGGAATTAAGTATAAAATGCTCAGGATTGACCATGATGGAGCTTTAATAGTGAAGAAAATAAGCCAAACAGAGCCCATCACGGCCTAGCCGTGATGACCATCACGGCCATGATCGAGCAAAACTGAAAAAGAAAGAAGGCAAAAGTCAGAACTGGTCACGGCCTAGCCGTGATGTCCATCACGGTCGTGACCTGTCAGCTGAACTAGACCATCAAAAGTCAGAACTGATCACGGCCTAGCCGTGATACACATCACGGCCGTGACAGACCAAAAACTGAAGAAGCTCCCAAGGCAGAATCCATCACGGCCATCACGGCCATGACGCGCATTACTTGGATCAGAAGCAACTGATTTGGATCTAATTTGAGTTAGATTGGGATTCAAACTTCCCAAATCTATAAATAGGGCATCTGATCAGAGGCAAAGGAAGACTTTTCTAGGCTACTACTCTTAGGCTATTATTTAGGATCTCTCTTCTTCTTCCTCCTCTCTTTTCTGATTTTTATTTTTTCATGTTGTTGTTAACCAAGCTTGTCATCACCATGGAAAGGCTTGAGTAGTAGTTTAATTTCTAGGGATTGGGGCTATGCCCAAGGTTTGTTTATGTCAATGAATTGATGTTTTATCTTTGTTAATTGCGATTTTGCTTTAGATATGATTTCTAGTGTTTTAATTACTCGTCAATTCGGTGGCCACTTATTTACGTGTCGTAGATATTCCAAGGAGGAACCTAGCGGTGAACTTAGGTGTCGGATCTATAGAGTCAGACTTAGGACTGAAATCACGAGAGTTAGAAGTCGTCCTTCTAGGATTAACGAATTGTCACAAAACATAAAGGGTTCAATCTAAATTCGACTACCATGAGAGTAGGGGTTGGTTTAATTGGGCACGGTTTTTGTAACCCGAGAGGGAGCTTAAACTATTTGAGGATAAATTCGCCTTCAAGGCATTTTCAATAATTAACAAGGGTTAATCAATTTAATAACATAAACGATCTTGTTGGTAACCCAAATTCCTAGGAATCCATTTAGATCTGAAAAACCATAAACTGATTTACTTTCTGTTTTACTTGATTCTGGTTTTCTAGGTTATCTCTATTTCAAATATAAAAACCTTTTTCAAAATCCTCTTCTATAGTCCAGTTTAGTCATTTGATAATTAGTTGCGATTTGAGATCACGGTCTCTGTGGGATCGATATCTTTTTATTACTTGGCGACAATCCGGTACACTTGCCGGATCGCACGTGCACTCGCACGACATCAAGGTTTTGGCGCCGTTGCCGGGGACTGTACTTTCTCGAATCTCAATTTAATTTTTAAATTGATTTTTCTGGACCTTTTTATTTTTATTTAATTCTTGATTGTTATTATATTAAAAAAAAAATCTCTTTCCTTCTAGAGTATCTATCTCTCTGTGTTGTTTTCTCTTTTATGCAAAGATCACTAAGTCTTGGAAACCTTAGTGAGGTCGACCCTGAAGTCGAAAGGACCTTTCACAGACGTAGGAGACTACAAAGAGAGAGAGAGAGGTTGAGTCCCATTCCACTAATGGCGAATCAACCAGATACAAAACCTCTGAAGGACTACGCAGCCCCAGATGCTAGAGGTTTACGAACTGGGATTGCTAGGCCAGAGATTGAGGCGGAGAACTACACTATACCGCCTATGCTAATCAACATGATTAGGCAGCATCAATTCGGAGGACTGCCCTCGGAGGACCCGACTGACCACGTAGAGGCATTCTTAGAGTTCACCGATGCAGTTAGAATTCATGGTGCCCCGGTTGATGCTATTCGCTTGAGGTTATTCCCCTCTTATCTGACTGGAAAAGCAAAAGCTTGACTGAAACAAGTGCCCGCTAACACCTTGTCGACTTGGGACCAACTGGAGCAGGCGTTCTTGGAGAAATTCTTCCCTCCATCCAAGACGGCCTACATACGAACCCAGATCACCGGCTTCTTTCAAAAGGACGGAGAATGCTTATCAGAAGCTTGGGATCGCTACAAGGGATTTCTAGAGTCTTGCCCACATCATGGACTCGAGAGGTGGTTGATAGTGCACACCTTCTAAAATGGATTGGATTACTCTTCGAAGGTGTCACTTGATTCCGCAGCTGGTGGAGCCTTTATGAATAGGCCTCTGACTGAGGCATTCAACATCATTGAAAACGTCGCCACCAACTACCACCAATGGGGTTCAGAAAGAGGTAATAACCCGAAAAAGATTTCGGGGGGTAAGTTTGAAATAAATAGCACTGATCTTATAATGTCTAAAATAGACTCACTGAATAAACGTTTTGATCAGCTTGAAAGGGCTAACGTGAGTGCAATAGGTGCTACTAACATTGTTTGTGTGGAATGCAGGGACATGACGCAATGGAGTGCCCGCGTGATATTGCTCATGGATCCGGCGCTTCGGGGGAACAAGTGAACTCTTGTCACAACTTCTACGACACAAACCCAAAGTTGCCAAACTATGCTCCTCCAAATTCTTACAACCAAGGAAGGAAGAACAACCCTTACCTCTCGTACGGGAACTACAGCAACACGCTGAACCATGAGTTCCAAGAAGGCCAAGGTAATAGGAAACCCGCACCGGGGTATCCTCAGGTACATAAATCTAAACTCGAGTCTTTATTGGAAAGTTTTGTTGAAACTCAAACAAAACAAAATGAGGAGTTTAGACAACAAGGTAGGGCAGTAAACGAGGCAATAAAAGAGCTAGCATCTAAGGTAGATAACTTAGCAATCCACAACAAGATGTTAGAAACTCAGTTTGCCCAACAAGCCAGCACATACTCTAGACCAAAAGGTACGTTCCCGGGGCAACCCGAAGCTAATACCAATTAACATTGTAATGCCATATACTTGAGGGATGATAAGCTTGGGGTAGCTGAAGAGGATGTGGAGTGTGAGGAGGACATGAGCGTAGAGGAAGAGACAGAGCCAAAATACGTGCCTCCACCACCGTACCAACCCCCAATACCTTTCCCACAAAGGTTGGTCAAGAGAAAGCTAGTAGATATAGAAACTAAAAGCTTAATTGAGGAGCACAATGTCAAGATAAAAACTAATATGCTTCATAAACTGAAAGACTCGGGTATTTTCTATATCGCTTGCTCGATTGAAAAGGTACAAATAGACCAAGCCTTATGTGACTTAGGGGCTAGTGCGAGCTTGATGCCACTCACTATCTTGGAAAGGTTGGGAACCAAAGAGTTGAGTCCATTTAAATTCTCCTTACAATTTGCGGATGTCTCAACTAGAACTCCTCTAGGCATATTAGAGAATGTTCCTGTAAAGGTAGGGAAATTTTTCATCCCTACCGATATCCTGGTATTGGATATGAAAGGGAATTCTGAATTCCCCATCATTTTAGGAAGGCCATTCTTGGCCACCGCTGGAGCAATAATAGACGTAAGGAATGACAAACTCTCTCTGAATGTAGAGGAAGGTAGGGTAGATTTCAAATTGACTAACTCATATAACAACCCTCCTTTTGAGTCATGTGTGCAGGATCGATATAATGTCTCAAGTGGTAAAGAAAGAGCTCAACATGGAAGCAACTCCGAAGATTTGCATGGCTAATGATACACCAAATGGTGATGAAGTTGGAGTTGCTGATCATGTGGAAGCAAAACTTCCGCCGGGAGGGAGTAAGGCCATAAAGCTTAGAGTGAAAAGAGCGAAGCGGAAGCGTAGTTGGCCCTATGAGCAGAATCGGATCTTTGAAGGCCTCCCATGGAAGAGAAGTGTTCTTGCACTTCTACGCCCAGCCGACCCCGGTTGATTGAAGGAAGTATGGTCAAGCTTAAGACCGTAAATAAGCGCTTCTTGGGAGGCAACCCAAGTTTTCTTTCCCTTTTCCATTTGTTTTTGAATTTAACTCTTGAATAATTTGAGAAGATCAACAGAAAAAAAATCATAAATTAATAGATTTGTTAAGTGTTTTCAGGTTAAGGAGGAAGGAAGAGCAAAAAGGGCAGGGACTAACAAAGTCAGAAGTCATCACGCCCAGGCCGTGACAGTGGTCATGGCCGTGACGAGCTAACCATGAAGACCAGAAAGGATCATGGCCCATCCGTGACATCCATCACGGGCGTGATGAGAAGGATCCTAAGATCAGAGAGCATCATGTGCTAGCCGTGATGACCATCACGGCGGTGACAGGCCAGCTCCTGAAGACCAGAATTGATCACGGCCTGCCCGTGATGAGCCTCACAGCCGTGATACAGTTTTCAACAAGTTTTTGACTAGGCATGTTAGCCAACACCCGCTACCACCTCGGTGAGTTGTTCCAATTTTTCTCCTCTCTCCGACTTGATTATTTATATTGGGGACAGTGTAAGTTTTTAAGCTTGGGGTAGGGGTATTTTTTGCAAATTTTTTACATTTTTACATTTTTCATGTTGCATTCATATAGGCATAGTTTTGCATGATCACATTCTCTAGATTGCCCCCTCGCTTAGATTATGCATCCAATTGTGAGAACTTGGTGCCAAATAAATTGAGATAGTGAATTTTTGAACCCAATTTTTTTTATTCTTGTGATAAGGCTAAAAATAAAAATTCTTGAGATGATCTTTTGACAGTTGATAATTAGCATGTGGTTCCTTAGATTTGTGTTTCTCATTGATGTTAAACTACTAAATGTGAGATTTTGAGCCAAAAAGGGGTACTCACTAAATCTACCCCATTCTTTGTGATAGTGTTTATTCCTCTTGGATTGTATTCTATAGAACTTGACTTGAAACCATTTTGAAACTTCAAAATTTTTGAAAACATTTTTGAAAATGATTGAGGCACTAGGTATTTTTACGGCCTTCCGAGCTTTGATTGACTAAATGCTACCCCTTAGTCACCCAATTTTGAGCCAAAATAAAAAATAAAAAAAATAAAATACTTTTCTTGGTACCTTGAAATAATTTGATGAATGATGTTTGGTATGGCACCTTTTAAATTATTGCAAAAAGGGTGAAAAGGTAGTTTGAAAAAGTGTGGGATGATAAAGTTAGAAAATATTTCTCTTGAATTGAAAATCTCTCCTTCTCCAAATAAAGTAAATAAAAAAATAAACAAAAAAAATGGAGAAGAGGATGACAAAAAGAAAATGAGAAATAAAATAAAAAGAAGAAAAGAAAGGTGGAAAGATGAATCAAAGCCCAAAAATGGTATTTTAGAAGGTGTCATGCTTTGAAATGTTTGATATTTTGTTTAACCCTCTTAAATTTCCTTTTCTTGATTTCCTTACCTAACAATTAATCCCATGGCCTCATTACAACCAGAATAAAAGACCTCTTGATTCTTTTGTGTTTTCATTAATAACGTGGAGATTTGGTTAATAGTCAAGCTTATGGTAGAGTACTTTCCTTGAGGAAATTGAGCGAATTGTCATATACCCTTAAACACTTGAGTGAGGTGAGAAGAGTACCCGAATAAGTGAGAATATGAATTTAAAAGAACCTAAGCTTCTAATTGGACTTGAAATCGATTATCTCTTGAGGATTTATTGAATATGCCTGTCACTTGGATTAGTTACTCGGGTTCTTGGTTCATTATCCATGCTCTGATTATTTATATCTTCTGGCCTTGTGATTGCTTGAGGACAAGCAAAATCTTAAGCTTGGGGTGATTTGATTTATCTTGTTCCTACGTATTCCCGGGTGCGATGAGAAACTCAAAGCCACGTAGTTCTTTAGAAAATATTTGATTGGTTGGTTGATTTTAATTTTGATAAAGATTTGATTTTTTTTTTTTAAAGATTTTATTTCAGAATAAATTCACTTTTGAATGGAGTCCAAGATAGCCGTGCTATACGATAAACCCTTACAATTCATACGACACTTGAGGATGAATAAGTCCATACATCAACGTCGTAGATTGTTGCGTGAATTCAAAAGATTTTTTTTTTATAAAATGAAATTGGGTGAAAGTGTAAATTGAAAAAAAAAACATTTATTATTTTTTACAAAAAGGAATTCACTCTTGCACAGGGTTAAAGATAGCAAAGCTATACGATGAACCCTTACAATTCATATGGCACTTGAGGATGAAAAATCATACATCAACATTGTAGATTGTTGCATGAATTCAAAGAAATTTAATTTTTTGTAAAGTTGGATAAAATTTTGTTTAAGAAAGAGTAAGTTGAAAACATTTTAATTTTTACAGAAAGAAGGGATTCACTCTTGCACAGGGTTAAAGATAGCGAAGCTATACGATAAACCCCTACAATTCATACAACACTTGAGGATGAAAGATCATACATCAACATTGTAGATTGTTGCGTGAATTTAAAAAGATTTGTTATTTTGTTCATACTATTTCTGATTTTTATTTCAAAACCCAACACACACACACACAAAATTAATTAAATGGGCTAAGCCCACTAATCCTGCAGACCAAACCCCACAAACCCAAAGGAAAAAGAAACAAAAAAAAGGATAAGAAATTATACTGTAGACAATGATAAAAACTCAAAAAGGAGCATATAACCAAAACCAGAGGGGTTCCTCTGGTATCATCCTCCATGCACCAAACAGGAGCAACGTCCGTACGGCGGCTAGGCAGTGCACGGCGGTTCGATCGGCGGCTGGACGCGGAGCGGCGGTGGAGAGCCCGCGACTAAACGGAGACGCTACGGATCGGGGCTGGATCTGGTTCAGGTCATGACTGTGAGGAACGAGGCAACAGCGGCAACGACGGAGCTTGCGGGTTCGGTGGCATCGGTTTCTGGGATCTGCGGTGTTGTTGGGTCGAGACGCGGCGGTGGAGGTGGTGCGGGTTCCGAGTTCTAACCAGATCTGGAGCGGTGGTTGCTGGATTTGCAGAGGCGGGGGTCGTGGCGGCGAGGCGCGGTCTGAGCAAGTGAGCCGAACGTGGTGGTCGCTTGGCTGCGGCAAGCTTCCAGGTGGTGCGGGCGGCGGTTCGTGGTCTGGGCAAGAGCGAAGAATATGATGAAGTTAGGGAGGATGAAGAAGATGGGTTCTGAGTAGAAGAAGAAGAAAAAAAATCAAAGAAGAAGAAGTGGTCGTGGCTAAGAAGAAAAAGGGGATTGTGGTTTCTGGGTCCTTTTTCTTTTTACATAGTTTTCTTCTCTCTGTTCTTGCTCTCTTTCTTTCAGTATTTTTTTGTTGACATTTTTGTTTTTTGAAAGCAGAAACAGAGAATGGAGAAGAAAATTTTCCGTTTGCTCTCCCCCCCTTTGGTCACTATTCAATGCAATATATAGCACAAAATAAGAAGAAGATGACAAATCTTCTTGTTAGGCCAGCTGGTGTGAGTACAAGTAGGGGGGAGCAAATCAGCCTTTGCTCCACCACCTTGCTTGGCTGGTGCAAGGGTAAGGATGGTCTGTACCATTATCCCCTTTTTTCTGAAAAAGAAGAAGATGACAAAGAGGGGTACAAGTGTGGGAGCAGGCATTTTTTAAAAAAAATTTACTTTTTATTATTTTTTTATTTTAACAAATCAGAATAATAAAAAAACAATTTTTTGGTTGGGTTTGGGATAATGGGCCCAAAAGATAACTTGGAACAAAAACGAAAATGGGCTCCATTTGATGATGTAATGGGCCAAGAATAAAAACATTTTGTTTTATTTTTATCATTTTTGTTTACTATTTTTCAAAACATTGATTAAAAGAAATTCGGGCAAAATTATGTGTTCACAATGAGCATTCAAAAAGATAAGTTAAAAAGATGTTCAGTTGACATACAAAAAAAATGCCAACTAAACTAAGATTGAGAATTTCTGATTTCTTCCCAAGCCTTCTCTAGAGCCTCTCTGTCAGCCTTGGCTGCCGGATATTCAGATTGCATGGCTATGTTGACAATAGTCCTGGTAGTCACCCTGACTTTTTAGATTCATCGTCAATTTGATTGACCTTTTCTTTGTCGGCCGACAGAGTTTGTGAAAGTTAAGGTTTTTTCTCTTTAGCTTGAGTTAAAGCAACTTCTAAGTCAGCAATCTCTTTGTCTACTGCCAAGTCATCTTTGACGTTGTCAGCAATGACATGAATCTCTTGTTCTCTTGTGGCCTTCATGGTGCGTAGAGTGCCCAACATATTGTCCCTGCTGGTTTCTTCGACTTCAAAAGGGGACATAACATCATTGATGGTTGACAATTTGTCTGTCAAACCATCAAAGTAGTCTTGGACAGAAGCCAAAGTGCCCCTGCTTGAAGTTGGCAGATTGTTCTTAATTGGATTAAGTTGTTGGAGAAGATTAGCCATGGTCGAACGGACGACTGAATCTGAACATAGGATGTCAAGTGGATGCTTGAAAAGGGATTTCAGCTCTTACATAAACTTGACAGCTTGATAATCACTCGAATCTTACCCTGTCAAATTTGAAAAATGGGCAGATCTTGATGAATTCTGATGACCAGCCTCCGACAAAAAATCAATTAAGTTTTCAAGTTTAGAGGCAGGAACTTTCACTGGTTTGACGACAGTTGACAAGGTGTCTGTCGGAAGAGGTGGAAGATGTGACTGAGAATTAGAGTTTGTTAAGGAGTTGGTGAAGAATGAATTGGTTGTTCAGGAGGAGTGATGGCATCAAGATTGGCTATTGTTGAAGTTTTGCCTCTCTCCCTAAGCCGTCGAAAGACAAAACTTGGGGGCATCTGTTAGGAGTGAATTTTCAAATTTGAGCTTTCGTTAAACAGACAGAAAGATGCTACATAAAAATTGAGAAAGAAGTCCCAAAATTGATATATACTGTTTTGGCTAAAAGAAAGTTGACAAGTGCTAAGTCGATAGACGGAAAGTTGACAGAAAAAATTGACATAAAGAAGAACGTCGAATTCAGAAGATTATAGAAGAATTGACAAGTGTGGAGTTGACAAGAAGTTCTTCAGTTGACATGTCAGACAAACAAGGCCGTCGAAAAGTAAAACTTGGGAGGCATCTGTTAGGGGTGAAATTTCTGATTTTTGACGGATGCATTTCGACAGGCTAACGAAGGAATCAGAGTAATGACTAATATTTTCTAAGTATTGAAAATATTTAGTTGACAAGAAAATACTGGTCAGCAAAAAGGATAAATTGACAACCAAGCTTTTTGACAAAGTATTAAAAAGAGTTGTCAAACGTACAGAGAAATGTGAAAATGGCTAAGTCCTCAAGACTGACAAGGCATTAGCAAGATAAGCAGTGAAGCAGCCAGACCGTCGAAGACAATCAAGTTGACGCGGAGCGGTTTAAGAAATTGAGCAGTTATTAGAGTTGTTTGACAAGCAGTTTAAATTTGAAATTTAGAGAACTGCCAAGATACGTGGCAGTCATTTAGATAGGAAGTTACTATTAGATAGTTATTTTATTTGCCTATAAATACTAGTTATTACAATGTAATAAAGGTTAGTTACTTGATACACATCCTACACATCTCGATCACACGGCAGATTGACGGATTACATTCAAATATTCCTTTCATCCTTCTTATTTCAATACTATGGCGAAGTTCAATGCCATTTTCATCTCTTTTATTCAAGTTCTTCATTTACTCTCATTTATTTCTAGCAGTTCTTTTATGTTCTTCTTTTAAATTCATTCATTTTTTTGCAAGCAGTATTGCTTAGATCCTACTTTACTTAACTTTTCTTTTAAACTTTTGTTCTTTTTATTAGTTACTCAGTGTAAAATTAGGAAGTTATTTTCTAATATAGAAACTACTTTATTCTTTTAAACTTCAAACGTATCTTTTCAAATACAAGTAGTTTTATTGTCAAGTTTCATTACTGACAATAAGTTGCATACCATTTTCAAACTTATATACTTGTCTTAGTACTAAGTCTTTGCCAATAATTACTAATTTGACTAAAATTGTTAAATTCATACTTGACAGACAATTTATAACTATTCTTGATGAGATTACCGCATAACTCGTAGGTTCCACACTGATTTGATCTCTAATTATTTGTAACGAAGGAATTTTGGTCAGAAACCAAAAACCAACGTTAACACATACCTAGAATCAATTATACTCAACGAAAAAGGTAGAAATTCTTGCTTCCACCAGAACCAATTCTACCTACTCAGAAATCAATTATTTTTAACGGAATTTTATAACCAAACACATGAATAATGCTCAAATTTGATTTTGAACCATATAAACGAAATTTTAAGCCCCAAACTACCGTTTACAACTAGAAACCAAACGGGACTTTATAGTTAAAAAGGTTAGGTTGACTTGAGAAAAACGATGGGACCACGCGATTATGAGGTGCATGGAGACCAAAAAAAATGGTTGACGTGCTCCCTTTACCTTAGCTGTAATTTGGAGTGTCGCTCTTTACACTCGCCATCACTCCAATCGGCAAGTTGACCCATTAGAATCTCGATGAAACGAAAGGCACCACTTACCCAGTTAAGAGGATGGGTAAGGAAAATAATAAAAATAAAATTCATATTATAAAATTAATATTTTTTAATATGTTTTTTCAACCAAACAGTTGGGCACAAGTGGTTAATGTGATGCTGTTAAGGATGAATGGTTCGTGCTTTGCACGAATTCGATCCTTGACAACAACAACTCTTGACCAGGCTTTAGTTACCTCCCGGCCACACCCCAGATTAATCGGGGTCAAACACTCTAGACACACACACACATATATATATATATATATATATATATATATATATATATATTAAATATATTATTGTTTTTATCTAAATAATATTGTTTTGATTCTTTAATGATACTTTTAAGATATTATTTAGAATTTTCCTAATTTTGATATAATTTTATCATTTTATTTTTTTTGAACTAATGTCGTTAACTTTAAGAGCTTAATTAATATCCTAATGTTTTTAAGATATTAGTGAGCATTTATCTTTGAACAATATTTGAGACAATAACTCAAATTTATATATATTTTGTACTTCATCCGGAAATGCGATATTTTAATAATTTCTTATACATATATATTAAATATTATTCCAATGTTGTCCAGAAACATTGTACTTTTATTTTATGAATACAAAAAAAAAAAAAAAAATTGTACTAGAAACATTTCTCTTTTACTAAGCATTTGGTTGTAGATGGAAAACAAAAAATTTAACACTTGAAATAGGATATACTCGTAGACACTAAATTGATTTGAATGTGAATGGATATTGACATATCTTATGTTTCAAAGAAAAATAAACATATCAAATATAAATGTGAGTTAGTATCAATTCAGTACCGATTTGAATTATAAAAATAATTAACAAGTGTCTCGTGTATTATAAGATATCTTAAATTTTAAATAGTCTAAATCAAATATAGACTAAAATAAAATATTTATAATTATACTAAATATTCATAATTAAGATTATACATAATTTATTCATATTTAATTATTCAAAAAAATAATTTAAAATAATGAGTTTGATGGGTTAAGTTAGATTAATTGATTTTATAAATAAGATAAAGTTATGGTTTCGCATTAGGAATAAAAAAAATTAAATTAAAAGTAAATACTTAATTTATTAAAAGTTTAAAAGGCTTTATCCTTTCTTTTCAGTTTTTTTCGTTTTTAATATATTCATTATTGAACTCTAAAAATTATGATGGATGGTTTTGTGGTGCCAACCTACTTGGGATGGCAAAATTCATTCTGATGCTTTTGCATATTACTTTCATAAAAAAAAAAACTCTTAAAATTATGAGTTTCACCTTAGGAATAAAAATAAAGTATTTTAACTAAAAGTAGAATACTTGAAGTGTTAAAATTTTAAAAGTTTTGATATTGTAGTGCATTTAGATTAAATCACCAACACGTGTAACACCCCCTTTTGCACCCCTTTTTCTTTAACGGAAATCTCTAGAAACATGATACACAAATTAAAGTAGTGAAATCATATTGAATATCTTTACACATTCATAGTAATGTTGCCACTACATACACTGTTTTCTCAAAGAATCTCATTTTCAAAAGAGAAAATCATAATAAAGATTAACTTACAATCTCACAGTTAAATATATTTTTTTTTAATTGTACAACTCAACCAAAATTCCCAAGCTGGTCACTCTACAAGACAGTTATTGGAAATACCCTCGTGATATTCCCACTAACGAATACTTCTTCAACCATCTAGAAGTTAAGTCCTCGAATGACTCAATGAATTCCGTCGCTTTATCTGTACTAGTGTATCAAAGTACTACCTTAGTCTAGAATAAACCTGATATATTTGTAAGGGTGGGTTACCAATATATGAGTTTTGATAAGACAACCCCATGCACGACACACATACATCATATACCATGTATTCACAGCAAACAAAAATCATCTAAACAGTAGAATAATTTTATCAAAAGGGTTTCATACCCGACAGTCATCGTCATTTTATAAAAATGCATGACACTTCAATATTCAGGCTCTATTTTGATACCTAATCTCCGGAGATCCCACAACTTTCTGTTTCGTTTTGAGCTGATCAAGCTTTGCACATGGCCCATTGTAAAACGAAATAAAACAATGTCCAAGAGAACACATAACACACTGATAACACTCAATAAACCAAGGTTATTGTTCAAAAATGTAACTCATTGGCTCACATAGAACACAATGGTCACTGCGATCAATGGAGTTTATTGTCTATAACCTAATGCATCACTCAGAACCTCAATAGTTATCGCATAAAATTTGACACACAGTCCAGTAAAGATACATTGACTCACTCAGAATCCCAATGATCAAATGGAAACATAGTCCATAACAGATACATTGATCCACTCAGGACTCAATGATCATAACACATAACACATGACACGTCTGCCAACAATGCATGAGAAAAACTTTTATTTTCGTTTCATTTTCTTTGTCGTAATAATCTTTCCTTGTCGAAGCACAAAGCTCATGACCATGCTTAATTTCATATTTAAGACTTTTCAATTTAAACAAACATAGGACACACACTCCAAATGTTTTAAACTCAACATAGGACACAGTCCGAGTGCTCAATCGCAAAGCCCTAAACTGATGCACCAGTCTTAGGCTCGCGGATATGGAACTCATATTTTCCACATCAAATTTAGGACACACAGACCACAAAATCATTGCAGGATACTCAGTCCAATGACACAGATCCCTGATCTACGTGCCCATAGAACACTAGAACCCCGACGTCTCGGTTCCTAGGTTCGTTTATCCCTTGTAAAACATTTTGCTCAGTGAAAAACAAATACCAAACCAAACCTCCGAAAACTTATCCAAGTTTAACGGAATAATTTCATTGACTAAAAATCCTCTTACATGAATTCTTTTCTGTCAAAACGTTGATAAAACGTGAAAATCATTGATAAATTCTTTTCTTTCCAACTACTTCATTTATGAAAATCGTTCTCAATAAACGTCAACTTTTTTTTGTTAAAAGTCCTTTCTAAATAAAATAAAAATAAAATCTCTTTCTCAAAATTTCTTATAAAAATATTTTTATAACTTAAACGACTTTTTCTGTCATAAGTAATTGTTCTGACAGCTATATTACGTTATTTTCGGAACTTAATCACTTCAAATAACATTTTATAATAAAATTGAATTTATTTTGGAAAAACTAGCGCCTATGAAAAATTTTCACAGTTCCGCCCTTACTGTCACTCACGATGATGATTTATTCCTCTTGAGTCATCATAGATGACTTGTCGGTCTGTTTCCCAATATATATCTGCACAAATGTACCCGATTCGGTTTTTCATCCGATTAGGGTTTTTTGAGAGAAATTAGTTTTGGTTCATGAAGATGATATAAGTGAGTTGAAAAATTGTCTAAGTGTGGCATTGTTGATGGTGGAGCCGTGGGGTCTAGGGGCAAAAGGGTAAAAATGCATGATGTCATATTTGTAGTTTCCATGTGAAACCAGGGACAAAACGGTCCTTTCCACGCCAAAATATCTAATGTCATTAATGCGTCATTATGACCATTATGACTCGGATAGAATCATCATAAATGCTCGTCACATCAGTCATTTCAGCTCCGTTGTTGACCCCGTTGTTCATCTGACTCAGGTTTTTCCTCGATATATCTTCGAAGCTTTGGCCAGCAGCAAATATAATATAATATTTTTATGCTAAAATTTTCAAAACTTCCAATATCGTAGCAAATACGATAAAAACATTATGCATCTCGTTCACGAATTAAAATTTGGTTTTCTAAGCAGTAAACTTGTATTGTCAATGAAAACACAAAGCGACAAACTGGTTTATGTCTGAATTTTCAACCAAAAACTTTCCTGTAACCCTATGAAAATAAGTATAACATGGAAATGACATTGGTTTATCCAAAATCATTCTCTAAGTCTCAGATAAAATATATATTTTTATATATTTATTACCGATATTAGAAAGTAGCGAAAATCGGGGTGTTACAATGTGATTGGTCCAAATGGTAACATACTTGAGCATCTTAAGCAAGCTGTCAGAGATTCGAATCCTGACACTTGTGTATGGACTATGGAGAAAACTTAGGCCAACAGGTTCTCCGACAGAGATTAGTCATTGCTGACGGTGGTGAATATATATTTCGTACCTATAACATCGTTAACCAAAAAAAAATCAAGCCTTAAAAAAATAAAAGAATAAATGAAAGATAGATATAGCCTTGAATTTAATTACTATATATTGACTGTATAAAGATTTTACATTGTTAACCAATCATCAATTATGTTATGGATGACTTTTAAGTAGTAAGAATAAGAGTCACAAAATCTAAGAGTCACAAAATCTACCAGACCCGTCAATTTATGATTGAATGTTTATATAAAAAAGTTTTACACTGTCAGTATATAGCAATTAAACTCTGTAACTTTACTCTTTAATTTTTTTTGCGTGCATAATTCATAAACATTTTGTCTTTAACTCATTATATTGTACAATTTCAAATTAAGAGTAATAATTAAGTTTTGGTCACAAAAAAAAAGTGATATTTAAGTAAAATCGTTGATAACAACATCAAGTTGTCAGGAAATATGTTACTATATCATCATTTGTTTTCAAAATATTTTCTCATTACCTAACCATGATTGATGACGCTGAAAGTGGACAGTGATCCCAAACAAAATTTACTTGTAAGATAAGATATTCAAATCTTGAAATCGTCATTTTAAAGATAATTTTAGCTAAATATCACCCCGATCTAAGAATTAGTCTCGTAACTTTGTTTATAGAGATATCCGTTGAATGATAAAGATATTATTCTCATTCTTTCTTTTCAATGTAAAGACATACAATTTCTTATGCTAGTACTTCCTTTGCACTAAATTATAAAAAAAAAAACCTATATTTTGTAGACTCAAATATAAGTAAAAGATAACTAATTCAATTCTATTTAATGTCAGTATTTCAAAATTCAAGACAATTAATCAATCCAACCAATTCATCTTTTACTTTTCCAAGATAATGACACACTCCCGAATAATTAAATGATAGTTTAGTAATTGTAGCTCATTTTTTAATTGTAGATCATTTTTTTTACATGAATCAAGACAATTAAACTAAATTAATTAACTTCCTTAATAAGTATGAAGTTAGATTTTTTTTACTTATAATTAGATCCGGAGGTGTATTATTTTGTACTATAGTAGTTTTCCTGCTTGTCAGTACTCTTTAGAACTCCTAATCCTGGGACACCACCTCATAACAAGAACAGGGAATATATTAAAAATGTGCCGGTTTAATCACTCGCGACAAATTCAATGTTTCTAATATTAATTTGTTCCTAGTTATTTTTAATTTTTATTGACAAATTCCGAACTGATTGGGCTTATTAGTTTACCTGCTCCGCCGGCTAAGATCATTCACTCAAACACGTGCATTTTGTACTGTATGACTGATTAATAAAATGGTTAAAGTAATACTACTTTGGTCCTTATACGTGATATGAATTTTTGATTTGATTTTATATATAAAAAATTATTAAAATGATTCTTATACGTACAAAAAGTCTCTATTTGACCCCTATACATTATTCGTTTGGTCCCTATACGAACAAAAAATTATTAAATCAGTCCCTAAAATTTTGTATGGCAGGGACCAAACGGGGACTTTTCGTAGGTACATGGACCATTTTAATAATTTTTTTATATATACGGACCAAATTTGAAAATTTATATCACGTATAGGAACCAAAGTATTACTTTAACCTAATAAAATGAAACCGAAACGAAGAAGAAAGACCAAATAATGTAGTAATAATAATAAACAAACCTCATAAATGGATGAGATTTATTTTTATCCTAGTTCCTACACACTTCAACCATAGGAAAATTGCATTTCTATCTGCATGAGATTTTGCCAAGTGGCAAACGTTGAAAGAGAAATGTGCGGATGCCTCTGCTTAATTTGTGGGTTCAGAAAGAAATAAAAAAGTTAGAAGCTGCTTAATTTGTAGGTTTGAAAAAAGAAAGTAAAAAAAAAAAAAGGTTGTACGGTGCTTTAAGCTTTAAAGAAAATGGCTGCCCTTTGAGCAAAGGTACAGGGGATTCATTGAGTTCACCTCTTTTGTGTGGTGGTTGTTTTCCTGGCCAATAAAATGACCGACCACGGAGATTTCAAATTGTTAAGAACATGCAATATCTTACCTTTAGACGAAGCAAGGCCAAAGTCAACAATTAATATTGCTACGGCAGCAAATGAATTACAGAATAAAATAAAGAAAGGAATCAGATTGGCCATTCCAAGAAGGATCGAGGAGGGTGGGATTGAGGGAGTTGTTAATAGCCCGAATGCTTATTTTCCATGGCTGAAAAGTGCCGATGCCTTTCTCTTATTTTATGCTTATTATTTTAACGAATTTCGTATTTTACCTAGGCCATACCTCATAAAATTAAACATATTAAAAAATCTTTTTAACATATCACTTCATTTATATTACCTCACTTCATTAAATAAAAATATTTAAAAATAAAATAAAATTAAAAAATAAATATTTAATTTTTGAGACGACAAATAATTTGAAATAAATTAAAGTTTTAAAATTAATAAATATTTTAAAATAAATAATATAAAATTAGAATTAATATAAAAAATGGTATAAACATGTCCTTTTATGTCATTTTATACTTATAAGCTATTTCAACAGTTAATTTTACCAAAGACTTCAAATTTAATTAGCTAGCTTTTCAGCTATAAACTTTCAACTAAGAGCATGTTTGGGAAAACTAGATTTGTTCCATAATCTGTCCCTAAAAAAAATGTTTTCAAAATAATCTAACATGTTTGACACATTACTTAAATTTATAAAAAAAGCTTTTTTTTAGAGAAAAAAATATTGTTTTATGTCATCTAGTTTGTTTTAGCTTAAGATTGTTGTGATTTGATTATTTTTCATTCTTGAAACTCTCTTCCTTGTTTACCCCAACAAAACTAACATCTAAACAAATATTATTAAATTATATAGGGGGCTCAAGTGGTAAGAGCTAAGGGTTTAAGGTGTTGGAGGTCCAAGGTTCAAACATTGGTAAAGAAGAAAAAAATTAATAACTAACATACTAACATTCGCCTATAAAAAAGATTAAATTATACAAATAACTTCATACCATTTTTCGTAATCTACTATATAAAAGTGATTTTTTGCACCGCCCAAACAAATAATTATCTTAAAATCTCTTTTCATCAAATTAACCAAAACAAAAACAGATTCTGATAATAATCGATTATCACAAAAATTGATTATCAGCATAATTTTTTTTTCAACTTTCTCAAACACACTCTAAAAATCAACTTTTTAGATTTTAACTCGCTTATGGACTATTTTTCGCCAAACAAAAAACCTAATAAAATAAGCTCTCAAAACTCTTTGAAACGTACCTCAATCCTTCTACTTTCAAAAGGAGTAAGTAAACTACACATGAAAGTCAAGATAGCGATTAAGCATTCCCTAGAACCATAGAAAGTGGATAACAAGAGCTGCAAGCTACTCTAATTCAAGAGTGTGCTTGGCATGCAAAAATTGGGGTGGAAAGGAAAGTTACACGGGAAAGAAAGGGTTGATCCAATATTTGGGATTAATTAAATTGAAAGGGTGCATATAATATTTTATAAGATTGAACGATACTTTTGTACCATGAATCCATGGTAGTCCAATTTTTTATTTTTTTTATAAACAAATGTTAGATTGTTAGTAGTCCAATTAACACAAGTTGAGGACATGTAGTAAAATAGTTGAGATTTAATGTTTGCAATTCTTCCTGTCTTCAATGTGGGCCATTTAGAAACCTGAATAGGAGGTTTCTGCGTTAGGCACTCCAGCCCATATCTCGAAGCCTTTTAAAAACAAAAACATATTGACTGACTTCTACAAGAGAGACGTTTCACATTTGTTGTCTACTCATTTATTATTAGTGTTTGATTGTATTTTAAATTTGTCAAAAGTTTTCTATTTTAAAATCATATAATTTTATTACAGGTGGGACATATACGTTACACTATTTTTATGAATTTAAATAACTATAAGTTCATTTTGAAAATAGAAGCAATGATTACAAACACCACATACATTGCTAACGCAAAATAAATCTATATCAAATAGATATTGAATTTTAGATTTTGAAGTGTATGAGTTCGTTTATTTGTTTATTTTAATGTAAAGTTTTTTTTATAAATAAATTATAGTACGTTACCTGTTAATTTTTTTTCTTTATCTGGATTTAAATCTTAGACCTCCAATACCTTAAACTCTTAGTCTTGTTGCTTGAGCTAC
The DNA here is from genome assembly GCA_030762895.1 of Sophora flavescens. NCBI lineage: Eukaryota > Viridiplantae > Streptophyta > Magnoliopsida > Fabales > Fabaceae > Sophora > Sophora flavescens. The sequence goes on along the minus strand of CM061062.1, from coordinate 96,211,865 downwards.
CCCACCATTTTAATGTAAAGTAATGAGGCCTAGCGCCTAATGTAAAGGGAAAGTTATATTTTTGGTCCCTTGAGTTAGTTGTTTTGTTCAAATTGCTTAATTTTTTTTTCTGGTTTTTCTTTATAGGGCATTTCCATATTTGGGTCAGGATTTTCACCGCTTTCTGGTTTTTCCTCATTCCACTTTGGGTCAGGATTTTCACCAAACACCTTGTGGGCACTTCCATATTCACCAGTTACTGAGATCATCACAAAGTTCAAGGACCCTCTCTCGCTTCCTCCTCCCCTGTTCAAAATCAATCAACATTATTTTCCAGTTGCTGAGACAAGCAATTTCACTTGTGGGTTTCAAGTGAAACCCACAATATACATCTACAACATGTATATACAAACTTTTCTTCGTCAAAGAGAACTTGTGAATTCTTGCCCAGGCCATTTTCAACAATCAGCATCCATAGCATCTTCTATAAGCTTCTGGACTTATCAGTCTTCTTTATGTGAAGACAATCAATATGCATCTGCAACATGAAAGGGACAAAACAAAAACATGAATTGGACAAGACAAAAATGAGTGAGGAGCTCTAGATGTAATTAAGAGTTAAGAACGCAATGCATACCTTGAACAATGATTTAACAGTTCTCTGAGTGCTGCCGCCGCCGAATGGGTCACTGGGTTGTTGAAGAAGAAGAAGAATAAGGAGAGAAATTAAAAAAGAAAAAAACATCTATTTATTATTAATTATTCTTTTTTAAAATTATTATTTTGTTGTCATATCAGTGCTAGATAGGTTCGGGTAAGCCATGATAAGATATTTTGTAGATGGTAAAAATGTCATATTTTGTCACCCAAATCTAACCTAAGGATCTACTTTGTAAAAAAATATTTAAAAGACTAATTTAAACAAAAACAATTAATTTAAGAGACTAAAAATGTAATTTTACCTTACAAGAACTTGTAAAGTACCATCGGGAACAAATATTTTTTAGAGAATAAATGCTTCTTTTTTAAAAACTCTTACAGACAACTTTTCATTATAAGCTATTTCAAACATAAAATAACTTAATTACACACAGTAAAGTGAAGTGTTGAGCTGTAGAAAGTTCACAAGACAAAAGCCCTGAACATGGGTGAATGATATATCCCAAAATCAAAAGAAATGATTGGGCTGTAGAGTAATTGATCCAATAGGCAATGAACCACTGGGCTAAAAGCCCAAAAATGAATGCATGGCTTATAATTTTTGTAGTATGTGTTTGGATGCAGTATTTCAAAATTCATAGGAATTTGAAATACAAGGCAATTGAATTGCTTCAATTGAATTACTTTCATTTTGAAAATACTTTGTTTGAATAGAATAATTTAAATACCTTATATTTCAAATTCTTTGTTTGGATAGTGCTATTTAATTACCTTCAATTATAAAATTTTGTTTTTGAAAATTTATTTGAAAAAAATGGGATTTCAAAATAAAATGTGACAAATAAATAAACATTAGCGAATCTTTAAATGATAAAAAATTAGACAATAATGTGGAAAAAAATCATTAACTAGGTGCCTAAGATACACACAACCTCCTACATAATTACAACATCATTGGTATCAAAGCCAATACAAAAAATCAATGTTCTGAACATTACAGTTTGAATTAGAATCCAACCGACATCTTGAAAATGGCTAATTGTGTCTGACTTGCTTAATACATCTAGATTTTGTGCTGCAACATACTCTGGGGTTTTCTTGGCCTCATTTTGTACATTCATAGCACGCCTCAGTCATGAAATCTCCTCTAATATGTCCTCTTCCTCATAGTATAGATAAAAGGCAAAATATTCATCCAATACATGGCTTGCTAGTTGCTACAATGGGTTCTCCACAAGAAAATGTGTTGGTTCATAATGGACACTGTTAAAATACATTTACATGTTGTTGTAGAAGATAACTTAGATGCCAACATGCTTCCTCCCACCACTGCCAGTGAAGTACAGATGGTATATCCAACAATGACCCCAGCTGTCACTCCCGGTGCCTTTTTGTGTGTGACCAGCTGCAAAATGAAATTAGAGGCCATGAAAATTCAGAGCTACTACTATATGAAGAATACAACGAAACAAATGACTTCTAGTAGGCAAAAATCAAAGATTATAAGAGAAATCTAGCAAGAAAACATAAATTGAACAAAGAACTTAAACTCAAAAACCACATTACTTACTACAATTGTTGTGATCTTAATACAATAACACCATTCAACAAGGAAAGTTAAAATAAAAGACTACAAAAAGAGAATAGAATTATTACCAATGTGATTACTTTCAAGTAAAAATTATTCAATAAGAATTTCGATCACAAAAATTGGAGGCATATATGCACTTGCCTGAGTTGCCTCCAAAAATACTGGCATGCAGAATCTTGAAAAGAAGTATCAAAATGTTGCTTACCCTTGCTCATCTTCAAGTTCCTCCCCTACCTAATTAACAAGTGAAAAACTATTACAAGTTTCAAGTTTGACCACAAAAGTGATGGAGTTCTCTTTGAGTTAGGAAGCAATACATTTTCAATGATCTAACCAAGTATCAACTGAACTAATTCAACCAATTAATAGATCAAAATTGAAATGTATAACCCCTGCTATATGCTTACAAGTAATTAAGAGAGTCCCCTCCCCATGGAAAAGTAACCAGGTGAAAGAACAGGAAAAGTACAATAATTAAGAGGGCAATCTTCACTGTTTTAATATCCATAAACTACAATAACATCATCAGTATATTCAATTTTAAACTGACATGAATAAACTAATTGGCCATAGATATAAATATCGGTATATCAATTATCTAACCGTTCCATTATCTTCTTTCTTTAAAGCCAAAAGTGGTGTAAAAGATATGGAGAAAGCAAGAGAGAAATTATAATAAATAGTGAACTTGTAATAGCTTGCTACAATATCTTTAACTCCTATTAACCTTTTTCATGAGCAAACACCTGTTAGTATTTAATAAGCATAGTTAGGAAGAAAAACATGTATTATACTTGCCCATTATTGCTCATTAGTGATCATGGACTCAGCTTCAGCCGATTCATCTGCCTTGTCCTCCTTCTTCTCTGTGAAGCAAGCAAGCATTTGCATTATTCATTTTAGAGCAAGTACCACCCAGAAACATTGACAAGAAAGCAAAAATGAAAAGTAGGTAGAACACAAACTCGTCAATAACAATAAACAGCAAAATGTTGTTAATCCACTTGCAATTTAAGCAGGCAAAGCACTAGTTATAAAGAATGCATGCATGTGCATGATAGAGATGTTTCACACCTGAAGGAGGTAGCAAACCTGAGAATATATAGCCAAACCCTCAACAAAGTTCCTCTGAAACGAAAATAGCAAGTGAACCACATTCTTTCCTCCATGTAAACTTTCATTCAATAATTGATATATATATATATATATATATATATATGCAACTTATACATAAATTTCCTCCACATATACATAAGATCAAGCTATGCAACTTATAAACAATTAATCAGAAATCTTCCAGAACATAGAACACACTTAAACACACACACACACACATATATATATACTCTTCAATTATTTCTCTTTTTCTCTAACATGCATTCCCACAAACACATGGTGCACACTAATTAGCTTTAACTCAAACCCACCAAAAGATTAAAAATGCAAATTCATAGCATACCCCGATAACCCAATCTGAAAGATAAGCAACCTAGTATACAATACAATGAACCAAAGGATTGAAATATATTAGAATTTTTGTCTATATCAAACTATGTGGTACTATGTAGTGCTTCATAAACAAATTGCATACTAATTCTTGAACCAGAGAAAAAGCACAAAATTATTGGAAAGAGGATTGAAAAATCATCGTGGGTATAGAGAGAGAACAAAATGAGGAGAAAGGTCAATGCTCACCTTTTGACATTGGAATCTGGAATGGAGAAGAGATAAGAGATTTGGTGTTCAAATTTGAAATGAAGAAGCCGTGAATCGAATCTTGAAGGAGAAGAGATTCGAGGTTTGAGTTGAGAGAGAAGAACGACGTGAAGGAGAAGAGATACACGGTGAGGGATTTTAAAAATTCCTCTTAATCAGGTGGGATTTGAAATCCCCTAATTTTAGTGAAAATTTTACCTGATTAAAATTATCATGGATTTTCAAATTTCTTCACTTAAGTATCCAAACAAGTCATTCTAAAGTGATGATTTTAATTACCCTTAAAAATTACATTCCCTCCTTATAATACTCCATCCAAATAGACGAGTAGGGTGTTTCTGTGTACACCACTATTTAAATACAGCTTTTATAAATAAATAAATAAATTTAAATACAGTTCCGTACTGTAACCCCCCAAAAAAATACAGTTCCGTACACTTGTTCGATAATAATAAAATAAAATGGATTAAGTGCAGCATACATCCATTTTCTTGCTTAAATTCCTGCCCTACAATTTATGCCTATTTTCTTGCCAATAATTATATATACATATATATTCTTTGAGTGTTTTAAAATCGATATTTTTTAATCATGATAATTATGCCTATCTTTGTGATGAGGGGATGAAAGGTAAAATTGAATAACATGAGAATTCAACCCTTTTATGAAAAATTATCTTAATTAATTATCTATAATACAATTTTTTTTTCCCAAGAAATAATCACTGCATTTCATTAATAATCATAGAGCCAATACATGTAGGGACATCATGAAAACGATGAGGACTAGCATAGAGAATGACCACCCTTGCTAGAGTATGAGCAACCATATCAGCCTCATAGAGAACTCAACATGAGAGTTTTGAAAAAAAGAAAAAAGTAAAGCCTTACAAGAAGAGATAATAGCTCCAAATTATGTTAAGCCATCACACAAAGAGTTTATATTATCAACCACCAGTTTGGAATCAAGCTCAAAGATAACCTTCTGATAATTGAGCTCTCTCATCCAGAGAATAGCAAAATATAAGCCCGTTGCCTCTCGTATGTGAACATCAATAACCGGGTTAAACCACTGAGTTTTAGCTCCCAAGAAGCGGCCATTCTCGTCCCTAAGGCTATGTCTGTATTGATGGAAGGAGATGGAATGGAATGGAACGAAACACAATGGAGTGGAGTGGAATGGAACGAAACACAATGGAGTGGAGTGGAATGGAACGGAATAAAAATCTCATTCCATTGTTTGGATCCATTATTTAAAAAGTGAATGGAATAGAATGAGTTGAGTTATAATTTCTTTTTGCTATATTATCCTTTTTCTAAAAAATAGTAACACAAAAAATATTTTATGCTCTTGCTATATAGATCAACATAATTAACTCATCTGGCAACTGAATGTTTTTTATAAGGAAAAAAAAAATTCACCGCTGAGTTGATGTCCTAGTGATTGATACCTTCACCATGAATAATAGTCTTTGAAACACTAGTGGAAAATATACATTAGACGGTAAAGGTTTACGTCAGTTAACCAAAAGCTAGACGTTAAAAAGGAGGCGGTGGCAGTTTTGTAAATATCAGACTTCATTAATTCAATTTTAACGTCATTTGTTTTAAGGACTGACGTTAAAAGAGAAGTGACTAACTTTTAACGCCAGTTCAATAAACAACTGACGTTAAAAGTGAATCTTTTAACGTCAGTTCTTCGCTGAACTGACGTTAAAAGTGCCTCACTTCACTTTTAACTTCTGTTCTTTCATCAACAGACGTGAAGGGTTATTTTAATAATTTTTTTTATCTATTATACGTACCCTTCCGCATTGCCTTCCTCAAAGTTTCAGTTTCACAATTGCTTTGATGTTTTGTGTTTCTGTTTTGAAAACTAAAATATATGTACGAAGTATAAGTTGATTCAATAACCTAAACCGGATCTCATTCATTGAAAGGGTTTAAAATCCTATAAAAAGTTACATTGAAAGGGTTTAAAATCCTATAAAAAGTTACATTGATAGGGTTACATTGATAGGGTTTAAAATCCTATAAAAAGTTACATTGAAATGGTTTAAAATCCTAAACATTTTGTTGAGGGGCTTCGTTCCCTTCACGGGTGAGCAAGAGAGGAGAGTCGAGCGACCGAGTTTTCCAGAGTGGCTGGGCAAGGGTGCACCCGATCTGTTTCAGTCTTGGAACAGTCATTTGCTTCCAACGCTGACGTTCTGGTGCTGTAGCTAGCTGCCGATTCTCCAGAAAGATGATAAGGTGAGCAACTCACATTATGTGATTTACACAACCTTATCACCCATGTTATGTGATTTACACAACCTCAGAAGTTGTTTGACCATTAAGACAAAGACCTTTGAGTCTAGGAATAGGAAGAAAGAGTGATGAAGTTAATCTCCACGGCAGAGCCATATTGTGAAGCAGAAAATTAAAAGGATGGAAGGAAGCTATTTATAGGAGCAGGGGATGAAGTTACTAAGCTATTCTGATTTTCTTGAAAACTTACCTATAAACTTTAATGCTCATTAAGAGGATTAAGTTACAAGGTGCATGGGTAAGTAGCACAGTAGTCAAAGGAATGAATTCTTGCAGAAACTTATACACCTTTAACGTCAGTTGTTTAAAATAACTGACGTTAAATGTGTTTTTAAAATAAAAAATATTTATTTTTAACGTCAGTTTTTTATACAACTGACGTTAAAAGTGTGGTTTTTACTTCAGTATAATAAATAACTGACGTAAATAATCTTATAAATTATAAACGTGCAGAATGAATATTGGAAATAATGTAATATACGGGAACTTGGCAGTCATAAATTAAGTTGACGTTAAAAATGAGGTGGTGGCAATTGATTGGCAGTCATATTTATTTTTAACGTCAGTTTTTTATACAACTGACGTTAAAAGTGTGGTTTTTTACTTCAGTATAATAAATAGTTGACGTAAATAATCCTATAAATTATAAACGTGCAGAATGAATATTATAAATAATGTAATATACGGGAACTTGACAGTCATAAATTATGTTGACGTTAAAAATGAGGTGGTGACAATTTGTAAATATTAAATCACTATTTGCGTCAGTTGTGTAAAGAACTTGTGTAAATATTAAACAAGTTTATTTTTAATCTACATTAATTAGCTTGAATTAGTAAACATATTCTTGTGAAAATTAAAATAAATAAACACCTAACATAAAAGTGTTATATGTATAATCAAATCGTATCTCATTGAAGCGATTCATAAGTTACAATTACATGATTAAAAGATAAATTTTTTTTGCAACATAGCACTAAAATATTAAAAAGTTTCTGCTTCAACATCAATTTCTTCTCAGTTATGTACTCAGAAACTCCAATGGTGCATCGATCCCCTCCCTGCTCATTTGAAGTCCTTGATGCTCCATGTGTGCTTTATCCACAGTCGCTTGGGGAGGAGATGGAATAAAGTGAGGGAGTCATATTATGTGATTTACACAACCTCAGAAGTTTTTTGACCATTAAGACAGAGACCTTTAAGTATAGGTATAGGAAGAAATAACAAAAGTCTCAAATGTGATAGAACCATATTGTACAGGAATAGAAAATGCACGAAATATAGAGGAAAAGAAGAGGGTGTATTTACATACTGATACAGAAGAATGACACTTTATATAGAGAATAGTCTCTCTCTGATTTTCTTAAAACTTAATGCTCATTAAGAGGATTAAGTTTCAAGGTGCATGGGTTAGCACAGTAGTCAAAGGAATGAATTTTTTTGCAGATATACACTTTTAACGTCAGTTGTCTTCAAAAACTGACGTTAAAAGTGCTTTTAAAATAAAAAATATTTATTTTTAACGTCAGTTTTTTATACAACTGACGTTAAAAGTTTTATTTTTACTTCAATTAAATAAATAGTCAAAGGAATTAATGTTTTAACGTCAGTTTCTTAATACAACTGACGTTAAATATATGACCTTTAACGTCAGTCTTTACAAACAACTGACGTCAAATGTTGTTTTATTTTGGTTTACACCCGCGCGCCTTCTACACTTCGTTCTGTACGTCTCTTTTCTCTTTTCATCATGCTCAACCCTCACTCTCACTCTCACTCTCACTCTGCCCTAATCGCGAGCTCATATCCACCGCAACCACCGCGAGGGCTTCTTCGCCACCACCGTGAGGTACACTATTAACCCTAACTCTGCTTTCCATTCATTCTTTGCAATAACTTTACATCTCTCTTTCCCCTTCCCGCGCACTAACTCTCCTTGGCCCTCTGCTCTCAGTAACCACATCGAACGTTGGCCACCACTCGAGCTCCCCTCCCCACCACCACGTGAGCACCTATTTCTGGTGAGTCTTTAGGGCACATTTTTTTATTTTTGGTTTTTAGTGTATGTTGAAACTGTAGTCTCAGTAGTTGAAACTTGAAACCGTGAGTTTGAGTTGTTTGGAATGTATGTCTCTATTTTTGGTTTTGAGTGCATGTTGCTCTGCTGGTTGATCTGTCACGACCGTGATGCTCATCACGGCTACGCCGTGATCAGTTCTGCCTGTGATGGTCTGGTTCAGTTGGCACGTTACGACCGTGATGGACATCACTGCCAGGTCGTGACCAGTGCTTGGCAATCTTCAAAAACTATAGTTTTCAATCTCCCGTATTGTCCTTATATTGGATATGTGTTTTGTATATCTACAGGACCTATATAGTTATGGATCGTAGTTGGATGGTTTGTAAGCATACTAGTGCTGAGTATTTGAAGGGGGTGGGAGAATTTATAGAATTTGCTCGAAGGAATGTTCCTAATAGTAATGGAATGTTCTGTTGTCCTTGTGTCAAGTGTTTGAATACGAGGAAATGTACGGTGAAGGATATACGTACTCATTTGATTTGTGAAGGGATTTGCTTGAGTTATACAAGATGGATATGGCATGGTGATGTGTTGTTGAGTAGTACGGAAAATGTCTCCCAAAGTGAGGACGTTGACGTAGATATGGAGGATGATTGAGTAGAGGACATGATCCGTGATATTGGACAAGAATCTTTTCATCGAGCTCATGTGTATGATAGGTTGTGCGGTGATGCGGATAAGCCTTTATATCCAGGGTGTACTACTCATACACGGTTTTCGACGGTGCTAAAATTGGTTTGTGTGAAGACGAGAAATGGTTGGACCGATAAAAGCTTTACGGAATAGCTTGAAGTGTTGAAAGACTTGCTTCCAGAGGACAACACATTGCCTGACCGTAACTATGAGGCCAAGAAGGTATTGTGTCCTATGGGTATGGAGTATAAGAAGATACACGCATGCCCCAATGATTGCATATTGTACACCGGTGTTCATGAAGACAATCACGATTGCCCCAAATGTCGGTTATCACGATACAAAGTGAAGGGTGGCGATGATGATGATGATCTTGATGATGTGAGAAAAAAGGGTCCTCCTGCGAAGGTGTTGTGGTATCTTCCAATAATTCCAAGGTTCAAGCGATTGTTTGCCAATGAGAAATATGCGAAGAATCTTAGATGGCATAATGATGAGAGGAAACGTGATGGAAAGGTTCGTCATCTTGCTGATTCTATTCAATGGAAGAATATCGATACTATGTTTCCGGATTTCACCGATGAGCCAAGAAACCTAAGGCTTGGACTTGCTACGGATGGAATGAATCCTTATGGTAACATGAGTAGTATTCATAGTTCATGGCCTGTTCTGTTGGTAATTTACAACATGCCCCCTTGGTTGTGCATGAAGCGCAAATACATGATGTTGTCTATGATGATTTCGGGCCCAAAGCAACCGGGAAATGACTTAGATGTTTATCTAGGTCCCTTGATTGAAGACTTGAAAACGCTGTGGGTGGAAGGTGTTGATGTAGTTGATGGGTATTCTCATGAGACTTTCAAGCTTCGTGCCATGTTATTTTGCACCATCAACGACTTTCCAGCATACGGTAACTTGTCTGGGTACAGTGTCAAGGGGCATAAAGCATGCCCTATATGTGAAGAAGGCACATGCTACACTCAGTTGCATCATGGAAAGAATACGGTTTACCTTGGGCATCAGAGATTTCTTAGACATGATCACCCATATCGTAAGATGAAAAAAGCTTTTAATGGATGCCAAGAGACAGAAGAAGCGCCGACGGCTTAATTGGAGAGCAGGTTTATCAGAGGGTAAAGGACATCGATGTTATATTCGGCAAGTCCAAAAAGAAAGGTAAATCTGCTGAGAAAAACATATGGAAGAAGAGGTCGATATTCTTTGATCTTCCATACTGGCGCAAGCTTGATGTCAGACACTGCATTGATGTGATGCATGTGGAGAAAAATGTGTGTGATAGTGTGATCGGGACGCTTCTCAACATTCAGGGCAAGACAAAGGATGGTGTGAATGCTCGTCTCGACCTCGCTGCTATGGGTATACGAGAGCAGTTAGCTCCAGTTGTTGAGGATGGTAAGTGGACTTATTTGCCGCCAGCATGTCATACTTTGTCAAAAAAAGAGAGACAAAGTTTCTGCGGGTGTCTTCAGGGCATCAAAGTTCCACATGGTTACTCTTCAAATATGAAGAGGCTTGTCTCTAGTGATATTAAATTGGTTGACTTGAAGTCTCATGATTGTCACATCTTGATGCAACAACTTCTGTCCGTTGCTATTCGTGGTATTGCTCCAAAAAATGTGAGACATGCCATTACTCGGTTGTGCTCATTCTTCAATTCTATATGTAGCAAAGTCGTTGACCCCCGTATGTTGGATGACTTGGAATTTGAGGCTGCTACAATCTTGTGCCAATTGGAGATGTATTTTCCTCCTTCCTTTTTCGACATAATGGTTCACTTAATTGTTCATTTGGTGAGGGAGATTAGATTATGTGGGCCGGTTTTTCTGAGATGGATGTACCCAGTTGAGTGCTACATGAAGATCTTGAAAGGGTACGTGAAGAATCCTCATCGTCCGGAAGCATCTGTTGTTCAAAGGTATGTTGCAAAAGAAGCTATTGAGTTTTGTTCGGATTACCTTCATAACACGGATCCTGTAGGGGTTCCTAAGCCTCGGCATGATGAGATCAGATGTCAAGGTAAGGGTACACATGGCTTAAGAATTAATAGGAAGGATCAGGAGGAAGTGCTTCAAGCACATTTGTATGTATTGAACAACATCGAATGTGTTCAGCCTTTCTTATTTGAACATAAAAGAAAAGTCAATCAAGAAAACCCTCGAATGAGCGAAAGGTGGTTGTTGAACAAGCATAACAAGACTTTCTTACCATGGTTCAAGGAAGAAATGCTTAAGGATGGTAGTACTGCTTCTGATGACGTAAGATGGCTAGCACGTGGGCCTAGCTTCAACGTCATATGTTGGAGCGGATACGACATAAATAACTTTTCCTTTTATACAAAGGAACAAGATAACAAGAGTACTATGCAAAATAGTGGGGTTATGATCGTGGCCGAAGCAATGCACTTCTCTAGTGCAAAGGACACAAAACCCGTTAAAGCACCGAGACCTTACTTTGGATATATTGAAGATATTTGGGTGCTCGATTACACTAAGCTTACGGTGCCGGTATTTAAATGTAAGTGGGTTGATAGTAACGGTGGTGTACAAACCGACGAATTGGGGTTCACATTGGTAGACCTCAACAAGTTAGGTCATATAAATGAGCCATTCATAATGGCTTCTCAAGCAAAACAAGTGTTCTACATCACTGATCCTTCTAACAAAAGGTTGTACATGGTTCTCCAAGGAAAAAGCATGTATAATGGTAGTGATGAAAATGAAGATTCAAATCTTGATATTCTTGAGACTCCTTCTTTTTCAACAAACATGCCTACTATAATCGAGGAGACACAGGTGGACGATGTACATGCCACTCGTGATGATCATCACGAAGGAATATTGATATAGGTAGTTTAAACTTAGTATACATTTATTTTTATTTATATTTCTGTATTTATTTTGAGTTGTAACCTATGTTAATAAATATATATTGTTTCTGAACAGGCATACATATGGATCATTGTTCCATTTTTCCTTTGCAATTCTGTAATGTGTGTGATATTCTGTGTTACTGGGATATTTACTGAAAGCAGGGATAGCTGAGGGGAGTGATATTTTAAAACTGAATTTAAAAAAAAATACTATTAACGTCAGTTGTATGAAACAACTGACGTTAATAGTATTTTATAAAATATCTGAAGACACTATTAACGTCAGTTGTTTATTACAACTGACGTTAAAATTAAGACCTTTAACGTCAGGTCTTAATAACAACTGACGTTAGTTTTAACAAAATTAACGTCCGTTCTGAAAAGAACTGACGTTAATTTTGACAAAATTAACGTCAGTTGTGTTAAAGAACCGACGTTAATAGTTATATATTTAACGTCAGTTCTCAACTGACGTTAAAAGTTTAACTTTTAACGTCAGCTGTATTTACGTCAGTTGGTATTCTGACGTAAAAACTCAATTTTAACTGACGTAAAAAACACTTATTGCACTAGTGAAAAGTAAAAAGATTTACTCTGTTGTTGTTTAATAACCGCAAGGAAATGAAGAATATAATTAATCTATACTTGCTAATAGGCATAAGAAGCAAAGGAATCTCATCATACTTAATGCAATTGCAGCAGAAAAACAACGACAACGACTGTATCCTACTTCAACAATTGCTGCCACTTAAATTTAAAAACTTTGGCAATGACAAGGTAGCGAAAATTTTGGAGTAGATGCGTTCAGCAATTGCTTTAAGTGAGGAGCTGTGAGTAGGAGAGCATGCAAAGATGATTATGATTGTGTGGGATATAATAGTAATTTTTAATTTTATAAAGGTGTGATCTTTTGTTTCATCTCATTCCCCCCAAATTGGGAGGGAAAAAAATGAGGGTAAGTGATGAAACATGATGGAATGTGTTCCACTGGATTCTATTTTATTCCATTCCATTATTTTTTATTCAATCCCAACAATGGAAAATTATACTATTCCCTTCAATTCCCTTTCATTCCATTCAGTTCCACCAATCCAAACATACCCTAAGACATATGCCAATACCCACTTGGTTGCTAGCTGAGAAGAATGAAGCATCTATGTTACACTTAACAAAACTAGGCCGCTGTTTAATCCAGCGAATCAAGGAGTCCTGTTGCCTCACACTGGCTGGACCAGGCGGACAACTCAACCCCCTAGCATGCTGCCACTCATACAACATGGAAGCACCTCTCTGGCTCACAAACTCAGCACTATCAACCTTCCCAACCTAGACCCTCGAGTTCCTGCTAGCCCAGATGCTCCAAAGTGTTGGTAATGGCTACAATCTCAAGGGGGGGGGGTGAATTGAGATATTGAAAACTTTTTTTAACAATTTAAAGCAAAACATAGTTTTCTTAAAGAAATTTGGTTTTCACTCAATTTTAATTCCCAAGAATCAGGTTATGTAACAAGTAATGATGTTAAGAAGAATTACAAGAAGTAACAACAAGTTTAACACAGATTGCAGATCAAAGATTCAATTTAACAAGCATTCTTAAACTCATTCACAACACACAAGTGCATATAACAAGTATATTGAGTTTAGAGACGAGAAGAACACGCAAACCGATTTATCCTGGTTTGTCTACCTCCTCTGGTAAGCCTACATCCAGTCCCACACCTCTGTGGTTTTCTCCACTATAACCAGAAATTACAATATCCAATTACAACATTCACAAGGATAACCTCCTTGCTCAAGAACACACCAAAAAGCACACTTGCTTTTCTATACCCAAGGATCCCTTCTATCCTTGTTCACTCCTAAGAGATACCCTCTCTTAATCACACTAATTCACAGAAAGAATTGAGTAGAAGAAAGACTCTAAAAGTCTGATTTATACAAATTGAAGTTCTAAGAAATATCACACTTTTCTCTCAAAGATGAAGCACTTTTGGAAGCTTTTGAATCTTTTTTATTTTCACTTTCAGAATGTGTAAGATGTTTTAAAAGTGTTCCTTTTGATCCCTCTTTATATAGAAAACAAGTTATAGTCGTTGGGATCAATTAAAACAGATTTGGATCTGATTTAATAAAATATGTTTTCTTGATTCTCGTTCTTGAAACAAGATTCTGATTGTTCTTGTAGAATTCACGTCCATCTTGAAAAATAACCGTTTCCATCTAGCCATTAAGATTTACATTCGGATGGGCTAGTAGACGAGCTCGATTTAGTACTTTAGTGGACGGAGCTTCATATGCCACTTTGGTAGACGAGCGCTTCTCGTTACTTCAGTAGACGAGCGCTTCTTGTTACTTCAGTAGACGAGCTCTTCTTGTTACTTTCAGTAGACGAGCTCCATGTGCCATATCAGCAGACGAGCGCTTCTTGTTACTTTATTAGACGCACGCTTCTGTTACTTTATTGGACTTGAGCTTCTGTCACTTTAGTAGACGCGAGCTTGTCACTTTAGTGGTCGCCAGCTTTTTAGTAGTTCATTGGACGTCGGCTTTTTAGTAGTTCATTAGATGTCAGCTTGTTTTATTCTAGTGTTGGACGAGCGCTTATATTATTCCAGTGTTGGACGAGCGCTTATATTATTCTACTGTTGGACGAGCGCTTATATTATTCCACTGTTAAGATCTTGTCTTGATGATTCCTTGATCTTCTTAAATTTAAGTGCTTCACCTAAGAAATCAAATGTGCTATTTTTACAATAGCATCTAAAGTATGAGATCTTCATTTCTTGATGCTGTAGTCATTGTCCATTGTTTTGTGTCCTTGGTCTTCCATCCTTTAATCCTTGATTTATCTTTTTTCATGAGTGATCTTGCATACAACTTAACACATAATAAGTACATAGTCAAAATCAAAAATCTTATGCAAAATACACTTTGTTTGTCATACATCAAAACATGAATGAGGGCTTAGTCTTACAAACTCCCCTTTTTTGATTATGACAAACCTTACCATACTTAACCTTAGTTTTTAAAAGAAAATCAGAGTGCAGCTGTTCAGTAAGCATGGTTCTTGAGTCATTTTCATCCTCCCCCTGTGTCATTGATATCTTTCAAAAATCAAGTGTTATCATATCATTATCATGAAAAAGTCATCTTGCATTTATTATAAGTTCAAGTATGTCTTTTCAATACAGTTCATACTTAGGTATCAGAGAAATTTAAAAAATTTACAGCAAATGCTAGACAAAATTAATGGTTGTATGATTCATCTTTCTCCCCCTTTGTCATTATCAAAAAGAAACTATGGAGAATATTGAAATCAAACTGAAAAACAGTCTTGCATTCATTGATAATAAATCATTACAGAGCAGATGCAATACATCAAAACAACTAAAACACTGAAATAAAAAAAGGAATTACAGACACCTAAGGACACTTAGTCTAAACTAAGACTAGATAAAAACATCTTTCCCATGTCCTTCATAATTTTTAGCATCTTGTGCTGCCTCGCTTGCCATATTGACTATATTATCAAAAATAACATCTGACATCAATCATTTTGAGGATCAATTATGCCAAGTTCCCTTCTTATAATGAAGAAACTCTCCTTATTTAGTGGTTTGGTGAATATATCGGCTAATTGCTTGGTTGTATTTATATGTTCAATCACAACATCACCACTTTGAATATGATCCCTGATAAAATGATGCCTAATTAATTTCAATATGCTTGGTTCTTGAATGCATGATGGGGTTCTTTGTTAGATTAATTGCACTAATGTTATCACACTTTATTGGTACATGATCTAGATGAACACCATAGTCAATTAATTGTTGTTTCATCCATAGGATTTGAGCACAACAACTCCCAGCTGCAACATATTCTGCTTCAGCTGTGGATAAGGCCACACTAGTTTACTTTTTACTAAACCAAGACACTAGGGAATTTCCTAATAAATGGCATGTTCCACTTGTGCTCTTCCTATCTAACTTGCATCTAGCAAAATCAGAGTCGGAATATCCTATTAATGTGCAAGTGGATCCCTTGGGATACCATAACCCCATTTCTTTTGTTCCTAAAAGATACTTCATGATTCTTTTAACTGCAGTAAGATGTGAGTCTTTAGGATTAGCTTGATACCTTGCACACATACACACACTAAACATTATATCTGACCTACTTGCAGTGAGATAAAGTAAGGATCCGATAATACCTCTATACTTGGATACATCTATAGATTTACCATGTTCATCTTTGTCCAAGTAGCAGGCTGGACTCATTGGTATTGTCATTTCCTTTGCACTTTCGATTCCAAACTTCTTTAGTAGTTCCTTGCAATACTTTGTTTGACTTATGAAGGTTCCATCTTGACATTGTTTAATTTGAAGTCCAAGAAAGAAGGTAAGCTCTCCCATCATGGACATTTCAAATTCATTTTGCATTAGTTTACCAAATTCCTTGCATAAAAGCTCATTAGTAGCACCAAAAATAATGTCATCAACATATATTTGAACAAGTAAGATATATTTGTGTGCTTTTGTTTTAGTAAAAAGTGTTGTATCAACTTTTCCTCTTTTAAAGCCTTTCTCTAGGAGAAAATTACTTAACCTCTCATACCAAGCTCTAGGAGCTTGCTTGAGTCCATAAAGGGCTTTAGTGAGTTTATAGACATGATTTGGGAACTCACTATCAATAATTCCAGGGGGTTGGCTTACATACACTTCCTCTTGAATTATTCCATTTAAAAAGGCACTTTTCACATCCATTTGGTACAATTTAAAGTTCATTATACATGCATAGGCTAATAGCATTCTTATGGCTTCTAATCTAGCTACGGGAGCATATGTTTCATCATAATCAATTCCTTCTTCTTGATTATATCCCTTAGCTACTAGTCTAGCCTTGTTTCTTACTATTATTCCATTCTCATCCATTTTGTTTCTAAACACCCATTTAGTTCCAATTATTTGGTTACTTTTAGGTTTTGCAACTAAATCCCAAACTTTGTTCCTTTTAAATTGATTTAACTCCTCTTACATTGCAATCATCCAATGTTCATCATTAATAGCATCATCAACACATTTTGGTTCTAATTGAGATACAAACGCCATGGTATTGCAAATATTCCTTAAAGAGTTTTTAGTGGTTACCCCTTTGGCGATCTCACCAATGATATTGTCTAGCGGGTGATTCTTTGAAACTTGCCACTCCTTAGGAAGATTTTCTTGTTGGATTTCTGCTTGAGGTTCTTTATTGCTCCCTTCATATTCCTTTTACTTATTGCTGTCTTTTCCTTCATCAGATTTCACTTCATCTTCATGAGTTTCTGCATCATCAAAAATGTCCTTTCCCAACCTTTTGGGGTTAGACTCATCAAATGTTATGTGAACAGATTCTTCTATTGATAAAGTACGCTTATTAAACACTCTATATGCTTTTCTAGTTAATGAATAACCTAGGAAAATACCCTCATCAGCTCTGGGATCAAATTTCCCAAGATTATCCTTGCCATTATTTAGCACAAAACACTTACAACCAAAGACATGAAAATGAGAAATGTTAGGTCTTCTTCCCTTGTAAAGTTCATATGGAGTTTTCTTCAAAATTGGCCTTATTAGAACTCTATTTAAAACATAACATGCAGTACTCATAGCATCAGCCCAAAAATACTTTGGTAAATTAGAGTCACTTAACATGGTTCTATCAATTTCGTCAAGTGACCTATTTTTTCCTCTCAACTACTCCATTTTGTTGTGGAGTTCTAGGTGCAGAAAAATTGTGTTTTATACCATGTTCATCACAAAAGTTATCAAACTCCTCATTTTGGAATTCTCCTCCATGGTCACTCCTAATTGAAACAATTTTCACGTCTTTCTCATTTTGAACAACCTTAACCATTTTCTTAAAAGCTTTAAAAGCTTCATTCTTTTGTGCTAAAAATAGGTCCAAGTAAATCTTGAGAAGTCATCAACAATTACAACAGCATAAAGATTTCCACCAAAGCTTTTTGTCCTAGAAGGTCCAAAAAGGTCCATGTGCAACAATTGTAAGGGTCCACTAGTTGAAACAATGTTTTTAGCCTTAAATGAGGTTTTCACTTGTTTACCCTTTTGGCATGCATCACATAAGCCCTCTTTAACAAACTTCTTATTTGGTAAACCAATTACAAGTTCTTTGGAAATCAATTTATCCAAGTGATCCATATGAATGTGAGCTATTCTCCTATGCCAAAGCCAATTTTCATCTTCTTTGGAAATTAAGCAACATGCATCATTGGAAGTTAAATTGTCTAAGTCTAGCATATAGATGTTATTCATTCTATTTCCAATCAATTTTATGTTATTATCATGAATAGATTCAATCATACACAAATTTGAGTTAAAGTTTACCTTGTAGCCTTTATCACATAATTGGCTTATACTTAGTAGATTGTGTTTGAGCCCTTCCACATAGAGAACATCCTCAATCTTGATTACTGGACTTTTTCCTATTGTTCCAACACCAAAAATTCTTCCTTTGCTGTTGTTTCCATAGGTGGCATTTCCACCTTCTTTGGGAGTGAAAGATATAATTTTTGTGATGTCTCCGGTCATGTGTTTGGAGCAGCCACTATCTAAAAACCAGCTTGAGCTTTTGGCCTTCAAACACACCTACAAAACAGATTTTTTTTTTTTATACTTTTCCTTTAGGTACCCAAATCTGGTTGGGTCCTTTGGTGTTAGTAGCAACATAAGTTCCTTTTGGAACCCAAATTTGTTTAATGCCATCATTTATGTTCTTTCTAAGTCTGCAAGTAGCCGCTGTATGACCTTTCTTTAAACAATAATAACATTTCACAAAAGGACTAGTTGAAGATCTAGGTGCAACAAAAAGCTTCTTGAAATATTTTTCATATACCATAGGATTATATCCAATTCCAGCTTTGTCATACACACCCTTTTGATGTCCTAATATGGCATTCAAGTTATCTCAACCCAAAGTAAACTTAGATAGAGTTGTATTCAGTTTTTCAACTTCCTTTTTTAGTGTAGTGCATTTGGTGCAAATTGAACTAGATGCAAGTAATTGTGAATTTTTAGCTTCTAGATCTTTAAGCTTTATTTGTAAAGATGCATAGTCACTACATTGTTTTGCAATGATCTTCCTAGAAGATATAAGTTGTTTACCAATTTTAACATATTCTTAATGCAATTCATCAAAAGCATCTTGTAACTCGATCATCATAGGTAGGAGAAGAATCATTTACCTCGGTTTCACTATCACTTTGTTGATTTGCCATGAGACATAGGTTGGCTTCTTCATTTTCAGATTCACTACTAGTGGAATCCATATCATTTTATTCCCAAGCTATGTATGCTCTTCTAGGATTTTTTTCTTTCTTCTCTTTGTTGTCATTCTTCTCATACTTTTTTTTCTTTTGTAGCTTTGGAAATTCATTTTTGTAGTGTCCAAGCTTTCCACATTCAAAGCATTTGATTGTTGAGGAAGAGCTTTCACCTTTGTTCGTGTTCTTTTTGGTAGGAAAACTGACTTGCTTCTTGTTTCTATTCTTTTTTATGAATCTTCTAAATTTCCTCACAAGCAATCCCATGTCTTCTTCTTCGTATTCTTCACTTTCATCAAGGTGTTCATCTTCATCACTTTCTATTGATTCTTTGGAGATATGAGCCTTGAGTGAGAGTCCTTTCTTCTTTTTCTCCTTATCTTCATGACTTTTCAATCTATTGAGTTCCAATTCGTGTTCTTTCAGCTTGCCAAATAAAGTAGCAATCTACTTGGTGTCTACATCCTTTGCTTCAGCAATTGCAGTAATTTTTGGCTGTCATTCACGACTCAAACATCTCATTATCTTGTTAATCTTTTTTCTCATCTGTGATTGTATGTTCGAGTCCTTCTAGCTGGTTCACAATGTGTGTAAACCTCTTTTGCAGTTCATCTATCTCCTCACCATTCTTCATATGAAAGAGTTCATATTCATGGACTAGTGCATTCATTCTTGCTCTTTTCACATCGTTGGTTCCTTCATGAGTGAGTTGAAGAGTATCCCACATTTGCTTTGCCGTTTTGCAATTGGAGACCCTGAAAAACTCATCATAATTCAAAGCAGCTGTTATAATATTTTTTGCGTTAGCATTATAACCAACTCTTCTTTTATCATCATCATTCAAATCATCTCTTGGTTTAGTTTGTTTATTTCCCTTAGCATCAAGAATAAATGGAACATAGGGACTATTTTCAACAGCATCTAATACATCTAAAGCTGTAGCCTCAAGAAAGATAAGCATTCTCTCTTTCCAATACATGTATTGGGAGCCATTAAAGGCAGGGGGTCTAGTGAGTGAAGCCCCATCACCCAGGATATCATTTGTAGCCATCTCTTGAAGCTATTAAGCTTTGTAACAAGAGTTTTAGCCCTGATGCCACTTGTTGGTAATGGCTACAATCTCGGGGGGGGGGGGGGGTTGAGATATTGAAAACTTTTTTTAACAATTTAAAGCAAAACAGAGTTTAAAGAAAATTGGTTTTCACTCAATTTTAATTCCCAAGAATCAGGTTATGTAACAAGTAATGATGTTAAGAAGAATTATAAGAAGTAACAACAAGTTTAACACAGATTGCAGATCAAAGATTCAAGTTAACAAGCATTCTTAAACTCATTCAAAACACATAAGTGCATATAACAAGTATATGGAGTTTAGAGATGAGAAGAACACGCAAACCAATTTATCCTGGTTCGACTACCTCCTCTAGTAAGGCTACATCCAGTCCCACACCTCTGTGGTTTTCTCCACTATAACCAGAAATTACAATATCCAATTACAGCAATCACAAGGATAACCTCCTTGCTCAAGAACACACCAAAAAGCACACTTGCTTTTCTATATCCAAGGATCCCTTCTATCCTTGTTCACTCCTAAGAGATACCCTCTCTTAGTCACACTAATTCACAGAAAGAATTGAGTAGAAGAAAGACTTTAAAAGTCTGATTTATACAAATTGAAGTTCTAAGAAATATCACACTTTTCTCTCAAAGATGAAACACTTTTGGAAGCTTTTGAATCTTTTTTATTTTCACTTTCAGAATGTGTAAGATGTTTTAAAAGTGTTCCTTTTGATCCCTCTTTATATAGAAAACAAGTTATAGTCGTTGGGATCAATTAAAACAGATTTGGATCTGATTTAATAAAATATGTTTTCTTGATTCTCGTTCTTGAAACAAGATTCTGATTGTTCTTGTAGAATTCACGTCCATCTTGAAAAATAACCGTTTCCATCTAGCCATTAAGATTTACATTCGGATGGGCTAGTAGACGAGCTCCATTTAGTACTTTAGTGGATGGAGCTTCATATGCCACTTTGGTAGACGAGCGCTTCTCGTTACTTCAGTAGACGAGCGCTTCTTGTTACTTCAGTAAATGAGCTCTTCTTGTTACTTTCAGTAGACGAGCTCCATGTGCCACATCAGCAGACGAGCACTTCTTGTTACTTTAGTAGACGCGCGCTTCTGTTACTTTATTGGACATGAGCTTCTGTCACTTTAGTAGACGCGGGCTTCTGTTACTTTAGTGGTCGCAGCTTTTTAGTAGTTCATTGGACGTCAGCTTTTTAGTAGTTCATTGGACGTCAGCTTTTTAGTAGTTCATTGGATGTCAGCTTTTTAGTAGTTCATTGGACGTCAGCCTGTTTTATTCCAGTGTTGGACGAGCGCTTATATTATTCCACTGTTGGACGAGCGCTTATATTATTCCACTGTTAAGCTTTTGTCTTGATGATTCCTTGATCTTATTAAATTTAAGTACTTCACCTAAGAAATCAAATGTGCTATTTTTACAATAGCATCTAAAGTATGAGATCTTCATTGCTTGATGCTTTAGTCCTTGTCCATTGCTTTGTGTCCTTGGTCTTCCATACTTTAATCCTTGATTTATCTTTTTTCATGAGTGATCTTGCATACAACTTAACACATAATAAGTACATAGTCAAAATCAAAAATCTTATTCAAAATACACTTTGTTTGTCATACATCAAAATATGAATGAGGGCTTTGTCTTACACAAAGGCTCATCGCCCATGTGGTCATCTCCGTGCTAGAGAGTTGTGCTGACAGCATAAAGAAGAGCTCACTAAAACTATTTGCTATCTCCAACAGCACTGAGATTTTTTTCCCCAAAGCCCCACTTGTCTCCACACAGCAGTGCTAAAATCACAAGAGATCAGGACATGCCATGAGTTTTCTATATTCTTCTCGCACCAAGGGCGAAGATGGGAGCAATTCACCCCACGACTCTGCAGGTTGGACCTAGTTGGGAGGACCTCACGAGCAGCTCTCCATAAGAAGGTCCTCACTTTAGGAGGTACCTTAAGCTCCCATATAATACTCCAATTACCAGCCACTTTTAAATGATCAACATCCAAGATCCAGTCCAAGCATATTCTATAAGCCGACCTCACAGTGTAGGAACCTTTACGCTCAGGCCACCAAAACAATAAATCTTTTTGAACAGCTACCAGAAGGGGAGTGCTAATAACCAAAGCAACAGAGTCAGGATGCATGACTTCATTCACGATATCAATGTCCCAGCATTTCCTACTAGTCACCCACAGATCACAAACCTTGAGACTGATATCAACATTACTATTAATCTTCGGGATTGGCAAAGATAAGTCTCTAGTCCAAACATCCTTCCATACATTAATATTATAGCCATCACCAATTCTCCATTTCAAACCTTCTTTCAATACCACCCTAGCTTCGCACAAACTTCTCCACACATAGCTAGGATTAAAACCCAATTTGGCTTCTAGGAAATTACAATGTGAAAAATATTTAGCTTTGAGTAACTTGGCCACAATCGAATCCGGATTAGACAAAATCCTCCAACCTTGTTTACCAAGAAGTGCCACATTGAAAGTATAAAGGTTCCTAAAGCCCATACTGCCATCATGTTTGTGCATGGCAAGTTTGTCTCAAGAGAGCCATCTAATTCCATTGTTAGTCCCTCCCCCACTCCCCCACCAAAAAATACAATATTGAGCTAATATTTTATATATAATTGTATTAAAAGTCACATTAAGGTGTATAATAAATATTATAATTTATAAAATATTTGAGTTAAAATTAGGAACCAACGGGGGGAAATAATTCGTCAAAAAAAAAAGTGGGGACATAATTATACTTTAATTTTAAAAAATTTGCTATTGATTGTTTTATCTTAGTTTTGGTAAGAGATTTTACTATCTTTTCCTAGAACCTTCTAAAAAGTATTAGATGCAAGGAAAATAACAATACAAGGAAAAAAAATGTGGCCAACCAAATTTGCATGGTAAAAACAAGTCTGGCAAGGTAAAATTTAGGGGTGTCCATGAGTTTGGGTAGATCCACGAATCCAGTCAACCCGACCTAATCCGATCCAAATTTTGTGGGTTGGTTCGGGTCATGATTGGGTTGGGTTGGACAAAAATAAATAGGACTCATGGAGTATGAGCTGGGTAATGGGTTTAAGAATTCCAAACCCATTTAACCCAACCCAACCCATATTATTTAGTTTTGTGTTGATGGTTGTTGAGTGTTGATGATTTTTATTCTTTCATTATAATAATTTAGACTTTTAGTTGACGCTTGTTAATGATTTTAGACTTAGTTCATGATTGTTGATGTAATTTAAAGTTTTAAACATGTTTATTTGTCATTTTTGAGATTTTTCCACATTTTCTACCCCAACAGTCCCACAGACTCGACCCAAAAATGACATTCGTATGTCTCTTGCCAGACCCAACGTCCACCCAACCCAACACGTAAAATGGTCGGATTGGGTTGGTTTTGATTTTATAATTTATTTTGACCAACTAAACCCAACCCAACCCATTTACTTTTGATTGGATTGAATACCAAAACCAACCAAACCCAACCCATGACACCCATAGTAAAATTTCATAGAGTGGAAGGCTAGACTGGACTATTATGCGCAGATTGGCTTGTTAATTAGGGTATTTCTCAGAGTTTGAGCTTTCATGAGATCACTTCCCCTTTTGGAGATTCGGTTGGGTTAGTCATAGGTGATTCAGTTGGGGGTAGCGTATTCTATCCCGTATTATTACTTTGATGTAATTTTATTTATTTTTGGACGTTTTCACCCCCGTTGAGCACCCAAAAAAAATTGAGTGTAAAAAAAAGCAAGGTAAAATTGAGTCTAATTTTAATATAATATCAATTTACAGTATAAAAATCTTACATGAATTAAACTCACTAATAGATTGTTGGTCAAGTATAACCAACTTGCTCGTACAAGGACTTGAGGAACCTGACTTGGATTTTTTGTGGAGACATCATTATTGGAATGTTGAGAATCAGAGGGTAAAAATATACTCAATCAGTTGAATCAGAGATTAGTCTTATAGCGGTCCGAAGGGCTTAAACCATGGAAATACTCCCGAAGGACTTAAACCGTGAAAATACTCTGATGGACCACTCGACCCAAAGAAATCATTAGGGTGGGTTCCAAAAAAAAAACATTAAACTAAATCCAGTAAAATATTATAAATTCCAAAATTAAATATATACAGACCTTTTTTTTATTTTTATATTAATTCAAAAAACACAGGTTAACAAAACAAAGAAGAAATCCACCTATGCTACGCACAAGCACAACCCCAAATACAAGGATGGATCACTCACTCACTCACAAAACCTTCAAATTGGAACCCTCACTTTTGTTTCCATATCCCCTTCATATCAATATATTATCATCATAGCCACTCCAATCACAACATGCACCCACATCATTCCCTCTACGTTGAACCTCATCATGCAACCAGCTCCAGAAGCTTCCGCCGGCAACTCCTTGTTATCACCACCACTATCATCACCACCGCCACTATCATCACCAGATGACGACTTCGTCTTATCAGATTTAGCGGAGCCTCCTTTCGCCGCCGCCGGTGCCGGTGCCGGTGCCTTACTAGGAAGCACGACATCAAGAGGGAGAAGCACCTTGTCTACCTGATATATGGCAAGCTTGTTATCTGTGTACACCGTTCCGGTAACGGTGGCGTTAACCGCACCGGTCGTCATGCTTACTTGGCTTCCGCCGTAGGTTGTGACGTTAAGTTGAAGCCTTTTGGGGTCATCACCGGCTTGAGTCTGAACCGGGTTTGTGAGGGTATCGAAGTTCGAGATGGATATGAAGGAAGAAAGGGTGTGGAACTGCAAGAGCTCTACTTTCTGTCTATCAGTGAGAGAGTTGAGGAACCCTGGTTTGAGTTTTGAGAAGGCACTGTCTTCTGGTGCAAAAATGGTTAACCCTCCTGAGCCTGAAGTTACGAGCTGTGAGTTGAGTTGGTTGATGAGTTGAGTGGTTTTGAGGAGGCGAATGAGAACGGAGAATCTTTTGGCTTTTCTGAGGATTTGGACTATGTCTATGGTGGGAGCTTTTGGGATGATGGGGGTGGGGGCCCCACTGGGTGACACGGGTACTAGGGGAACTGTGTTGAGTCCCGGTGCTGGCGCGGTGGCTGTAGGTGGAGAGAGTGGTGGTGATTGTGGCAATGGTGGGGTTGGTGGAGATGATGCAACTGGGGCTTGAACAGGTGAGAGTACTTGGGCTGAAGTGGAGTAGATGAGTGTAAGTGATAGTGCTAGTAATAGAATTGAGGTAGAGAAGAGAGATTGTTGTGTCTTCATTTTATTGTTCTTAGGGAAAGAGTGGAATGCTAATTATTGAGGGTGTAGGACACTTGGTGTGTGTTGTGTGCTCTGCTGTGTGGAAAGAGGGAGAAGGGGTTGCCTTTTATTGAGGCTGGGAGAGGATGATTTGTATAGTTAGACAGAAAAGCTAATAAGTTCCAATTTTCTTTAGAGCAAATCTCATTTATCTATCAGGAACAGAACATAGAAAGATGATGCATCATGTTTGATTAGTAGTGTGAAACTGAAAAGATTTGGCAGTGATGGATGAGTGGGAGCACAAGGTACATACAGATAATGTGCATGCATGGAACTATTTTGCTTTCACATCCTAGTTACAATCAATTTGACGTGTGTAATGTGAAAATGTAGTTGGAAAAGGGGCTATTCGTCTGTAATATGTATATTATAGGTTGAGTTATTCCATCGACCAGAAAGAGAGTTTAGATTATTAATATTACCTCCATCTCCAAGTGGCATTTTCTGACAGGTGCTTTTGGTAAGGATTGAGGAACTACAAATCACACCTGATACCTACCATACTCATGTGATGTATAACTGACATCTCTCCATTCAGTTTATCCCAAAATATTCCTTGAAAATGGATTAAGTGTGCTCGCGCTATATTGAGTTTTATTTTCTAAAGGATTTAGATCATCTCACAAATTTTAATGTACTTTACACACAAAAGTAATTCTCTTTCTATATAACATGAAAGGATATAAAAGAGAATAGAAAAGAAGAATATCCCAATCCAAGACAATAAGTAAAACTGACTTTGTAGAAATTATTTGGTAAAAAATTCCAACATGCTTACAATTTTGCAGGAAATAGTTGTAGCAAACAGGGAAAATTGTGGCATCTCTGAAAATGGCTCTTGTGGATCAATAATTGATTGTGAGGTCCACTCCCACATAGAGAATATTTCAGCACAATGGCTTAGAGTGTGTTTGAGTATCTTTGGATAAACATATTAATTAAGCACTTGTATCTATAAGTTTCTTTCTAATAAGCTAAAACAACTTACTTTCATAAGCTTTTCTGACAACCTTATTGCAATAAAGTAAAATGGCTTACATGAAGATTATAGATTCTTTTCATAAACTATTAACATAAGTTTATTTTCTTAAGCTATTCTTGTACACATTTCTTCAAATGTGTGTGCATGACTGACCCAAAATCTTCTGAGTCTTCTACACTTATATAACATTAAGTTGTCAACCTCTTTTCAATGTGGCTTAATCAAAGTTGGAATTCCTAACACACCTTTGCAAGCAAATCCCACTGCTTTGATCATATGAGTATCACAATGAGCAAGTTGCCAAATGAACTTTAGTCTCATACCATCTTTCACTCAGTTGTGAATGATGATTTTTTTATGAGAATCTCGAACTTGGAGACAGTAAAGCAAGTTTGGGAGAAGCTTGATGAATAGTTCTTTAGAAATGAGAGACCCAAACAGATGTAGGTTCTTAATTTCAAAGTAGAGTTTGAGCTTCCAAGATAAATGAAGCTGAAACCATAAAGGATTTTATGTCCAAAATTATGAGGGTTGTGAATCAGATTCAATTGATGAGAGAAGAACTTTGTAGAATTGTAGAAAAAGTCTTGGTGGTTTTACCTGAAAGGTCTGAATCCAAGATTTCTTAGCCAATATATCTTTCTAAGATGAGCTTATCAGAACTTGTAAATGCTCTTCAAGCTCAAGAAAAAGAAGATTTCTTGGATAGGAGGAAGCAACACACAAAGGGGAAAGAGCCCTGTGTGTATGTAAGAATGCTTCACCCTGTCCCAAAGACCCAACAAGTAAGACAGCAATTAATTTACCCTATGCATAGATGTGTTTAAAATTTAAAAGCAGAATATACAAAAACCATCATGTATTCAATTCAAATGTCTTACAGCAAAACAATAATTTTTTTATTGAAGACACAATAAAAAAAAAACAAGGGTTCACATAGCTCTCAAACAACACTCTACCTACCCCAAATACAGACAAAGCCAAAAAAAAAAAAAGAGCATAAAGAGAAAAGTACACAAAAATTAAGAGTGCTTGTTCTAAAAACTTAGGAACAGCCTTCAAAAGGGTATTCCTCAACTGGACACAATGAGTGCTGTAACTAAAGCAACACCAAGGGAAACCAACATTGTTCCTTGAATACTAATCAAATTGATAGCACCAGAACTGTTCTTGGTTGACTCTCCCTGATCCTGATCTTCAGCAGATGAGTTGTCCTTATCAGCTTTAGGTGCTTTGGCCAGAGTTGGTGCAGGAGCTGGAGGCCTAGGCTTAGAGAAGTCCAAAGGAATAAGCACCTTATCCACATGATATATAGCAAGTGTTTTATCTGAGTACACAATGCCTGTGAGGGTGGCATCGACCACCCCAGTTGAAATATTTACATTGTTTCCATAAGCTGTCACATTCATTTGATAACCGGTGGGGCTATCACTGGCAAGTGTCAGCACAGGATTGCTCAGAGAATCAAAGTTAGAGCTTGACACATAAACAGGAAGAACATGAAACTGTATCAGTTCTTTCTGTTGGCGGTTATCCAGAGAGTTGAAGTAACCTGCTTTGAGTTGTGAGAAGGCACCATCATCTGGTGCAAGAATGGTTAAACCTCCAGTTTTTGTTGTTACCAGTTGTGCATTGATTTGGTTGATGATTTGGGTGGTTTTGAGCAAGCGTATCAGCGTGTTGAATGATTTAGCCTTCCTTAGAATTTTGATGATGTCTTGACCAGAAGAAGAATCAGACAAGGGTGACTGAGGTAATGCTGGGACTAATGGTTTTGCTGGTGCTGGAGCAGGTGAGGCATGAGTGGTGGGTTTTGGTTTTGCTGGGGCTTTAGGGGCTGCAGCAGGTGACTGGGCTAATGTGGTGGTAGAAAAGATGGAAGCAAATAGTACTAGAACAAGTGAGAAGAAGATAGTTTGCTTCATCTTCTTATTGCTAATTGGAAGCTCTAGATTGCTTTGCTGCTATTGGAAAGATACAAATGATATATAGGTTAATTGTTATTGCAGTGATTTTTTGCTGTGTGGGAGGTGTAAGAGCAGAGTGATTTTTATAGATGCCAAGTGAATGATAGGTAGGTAAAGGTTTAGTTATGAAAATAACCTATAGTATGGGGGTATATACTATATCATATATGTCGTGCAGATTAAGGTGGTACATCAAGGCATGCAGATAAAGGTGAATGAGAAGGGGATTTGGCTGCTGTCTTTTGCTTGCAAATGCAGGGATTATTGAATGAGAACTCGGTTGTGAGCTGATAAAATATGCACATTAATACAGATAAGGAAACATACTTTTTTCTTTTTATTCAGGTAAGACAGATGTGAAATCAAATCAGTGAAAAAAAGTTAAGAATGTTGTAACTGTTTATGATATAATACATTAATACTTTTGTAATAAAAATCTCTCCAATAATCTTCTCTGTATTTTTAATTTAACCACTTTTTTTTTTTTTTTACGAAAGGAAACTACTTCATTTCATTAAAAATCAAAGATTCAATACATGTAGGGATATCATAAAAGAAATGAGGACTGTCATATGAAATAGCCACCCTAGCTAAGCTATAAGCAACCATTTTGGCTTGCCTCCTAGAGAACTCAACATAAGAGTTTTGACAAAAAGAAAACATCAACTCCTCACAAGAGGAAATAATCGAACCAAGGTTCTTCAAGACAGGAACTGCACTCAGGTGACCTAAACCTCGGCAGTTCCAATCGAAGATCATAATTGGTCCCGGTAGGCCTAGGCACCAAGATGTACCTGTAAAAAATGACTAGAACTTTCATAAACACCTCCACCCGAGACTAAGCTCCTGGACGCGAGCTCCCTTCCACGCTTTAACGACCCATGCACGTCCTCCTCATTCACATCAGCATGCATGTGAGGTGCATCAAGGGAGCTAATAGCCAATGCATTATTGTGCACGTTCATAGCATCTGATTGCCCTCCAATAGTAACAATGGATTTGCCTCTCTGCTCATTAAAACGGGTTTCACGTGTATAATTCCCTGACGCGTGAACCAATCTTTTTATAATCAAATTTGAATTTGATTTCAGCATATCCACATCGTTATCAATATCCCTTGATTCTCTCCCAACTCCCATATCCGAATCCCGATATTCACTACCCAGCGGATCAATATTTCCGGAATTGGCGCCCTGATATTCTCCACCATGCTTTCTCAGCCAGCGGCTTCCCCCACCGTTACTACCTCTCCTCGTATCAGCTCGGAGCTCCACACTCCAGTTTCGGTGGCTGTCATCGTTTTCCAGTGTCAACCACATGTTCTTGCCACCACCATCAAGCCTCCTAGGTTCTGCACGGATCTCAGCCCCCCACTTCCGTACTCCATCATCAACATCTCTCTCCAACAGCTAAGGGAAATCAACCATCTCTGTCATAAATCCTATGGGGAGGTTATGAACTTGCACCCAAAACTCGATGTGATAAGGAGGAGAAACGAAACCGCCATCCCCTTCATCCAACAACGACAAACCCTCCATACACCCCTCCATCAGAAAGAGGAGAAAGAAAAATCACATACACCCCTCCATCAGAAAGAGGAAAAAGAAAAGCCAAAAACACTCACAAAGAGAGAAATAACCAAAGCTCTCACAAAGAGAGAAAACCAAAGCTCTCAGAAAGAGAGAAAACCAGACCAAAAGCAAATTCTTATCAAAACAATTACTTTTTAGTTGCTTTAAGTAAATTAATTACACTGGAATTTTTTAATTTAACCACTTATTTTGCATTGGTTGGTGTATTAATATGAAATAATATTTTCACTCTTGATTTTTTCTACTATGAAAGTTTCCCGATTGATTGCAATAACAATTAACCTCTTATAGACAAATGGCAGGGTAAAGTATGGGCCGTGTTCACTCACCAGAGGCCTATAAATACCAAGGCACCAAGGAGTAACACTCACTTGTCATCCTTCATTTATGTATGTCACATAATACATTTGTACACTGTGCTCTAATTATATATTATCACCACGTACTGAATAGCAAAAAAGTGCAAAATTAACACTATTTATATTGACCCACTGGTTTCCATCTTCCTTAATAATTAACCTTCATAAATATCGAAATGCAGTTTAAACTTTATCCACTACTACAGAAAAGGACTTTAGTAGCGCTTTTTTTTTGCCTTTAGTAGCGCTTCAAAGCGCTATCTATTCACCCGCTACTGAAGGTGGGAGAGATTCAACAGCGCTTAAAAAAGCGCTACTGAAAGTAGGAATAGGTAGCGCTTCCTTGAGAAAGCGCTGTCTAAAGTTGGTAATAAACAATCTATTACATACTTTAGACAGCGCTTTCTCAAGGAAGCGCTGTCTTAAGTTTGCAATAGATAGCGCTTTTTCAAGGAAGCGCTATCTATTTGTCACT
Source organism: Sophora flavescens (assembly GCA_030762895.1). Classification (NCBI taxonomy): domain Eukaryota; kingdom Viridiplantae; phylum Streptophyta; class Magnoliopsida; order Fabales; family Fabaceae; genus Sophora; species Sophora flavescens. The sequence goes on along the minus strand of CM061062.1, from coordinate 96,180,912 downwards.
TTAAGCAGCGTTTTTTCAAGAAAGCGCTACTGAAAGTAGGAATAGGTAGCGCTTTCTTGAGAAAACGCTGTCTAAAGTTCGTAATAAGACAATCTATTACATACTTTAGACAGCGCTTTCTCAAGGAAGCGCTGTCTAAAATTTGCAATAGATAGCGCTTTCTCAAGGAAGCGCTATCTATTTTTAACTTTAGGCAGCATTTTTTCAAGAAAACGCTACCTATTCCCCCCTTTTTTTTTAATTATTTACATTATTTTTCTATATTTCTCACATGCACTAAGCAAAACTAAGACATTAAACAGTTTATCCATCTCATTGCACTTAACAAAACTCAACAAACCATACATTTACATACAAAAGCTTAAATACAATATTTTTTTTGGATAAGCTAAAAGTATATTGATTAAATGGTATAAGGAGTACCCCAACCCGTATACAATAATAACCCAACAACATAAGGAAGAACCACTGTAACTAAAATGCTACACTCCAAATTGCCCAGCATTGCCATTACAGAGCTGTTATCATGACTGAAAGTACTAAAACTAGCATCATGAAGAGCTGTAATCCTTTCGGGGTACATCATTCAACCGTTCAGGCCACTTAGGCATGTATGTAAGAGCAGATTTCCTATACTTTGGATCTGGAACCACAACACAAGTACGAAGTGGAGTGTACCATGCTGAATCTGCTTCAATGCTGTCATCACATTTTGGTGGATAGGTGTCTCTAGGCAGCTTATCATAGCAATTATTATCTTTAGACTTCTGCCATACAGCAATGTCATCCTTTTTATTGTACAATTTGAAGCACATTGAAGTAAGCAAATCCTGTAACTTATCATAATCTGTTCTTTGCTCTTCCACAGTTGTGTACCATCTGCGCCACCTACGCTCATAGTTTACCGGTGGACCAGACAAAATCCAAAATCCTCCAGGACGAAGAATACGGTGTATTTCAAGGAGATAAATTCCACCTAAAAGCTGAAAGAGATTAGCAGCAAGAGATAAAAAAAAAATGTTGGAAAACATGGTAGAGGAGAGAAATGAGAGAATACACAAACTGAGATGTTACCAAATGGTGCAAACTGTAAAGTATGTGATATAAGCCTAATACATGATAGTAAATAACTATCAACCAATCACATATCTATCTGACTAATCACCAACCAAGTCAACTAATCATCAACTAACTATGGAACTAGATGCATAGTAGTAAAAATTGCATAGAAAGATCTGACAAAACTAGATGCTCATTGAAACTTGTTATAAGCCTGATTAGAAAGAACCCTATGTCATTTACAACAAATGTGTGAAACACTAAGCTTAAGCAGCTTCAAGCTAGTAAAGTTCATGAAAATATTGCATAAACAGGAATAAATTATGTTTAATTGCCAAAATTCATAATCCATAGGAGAATTACCAAATTCTGTCCATGGGATAAGGCATCTGGAGCAATGAGCCATATCAAAGGAGTTTGATGGGTATGGAAGTCTCTGTGTAGAAATGATGCCAAGCATTGCTGGGATACCACGCTCCAGAGCAAATTGAACCTGAGCTTCTCTTAGGGCAAGAGAAATTGTTAGAATCCCGCGATCCAACAAGTCACCACCCCAGCTTGCAACCTAAAATCAATAAATCAGTTATGCACGATAACAGGTATAAGTTACCATATCTAGAAAAGAAAAAGTGTAATGCAGCTCATTGTCTTAAATAAGTTATATTTTGTGTGGCAATGGATGCAAACAAACATGTTAATGCACTATATCCTTTGATCTCCAAATTACAGTAATAATAAGTTGCACGTACATGATTGAGTTGTAAAATTTTGTTTAGCTTGACTATTTAAAGAAAATATATTTTCAAGATAGAATCTCCTCAGTAGCAGACTACCACAACAGAGTTTGACTAAAACACTACTAGAATTGTGTGTTTGCCCATAGTTAAACATGTTGGATAACAGAAGTTTGGTAGGCAGGGGGGTCTTGAAAGAAAAACGAACCGTGTAGCGAATCTGAGATCCGGTGATGCGAAAAACCAGATCTGAGAGCAGAGAAAAAAAAGTTTCTCTGTCGATCTTCAACGCAGAAACTTGATGATGTTGTTGTTGTATATCCTCAACTTCATCTTCCTCTTCCTCCTCAAAATCTGCAACTAAATCCAGCAACAGAAAATTTCCAATCAAACGAGAACAGAAAAACTATCTGCAAATTAGGTCAAAGAGGAACACGAAAAAAAGGAAGTACCAGGAACGTAGCCATAGTGGACACCATGGCTTAGAGGAGGCAGATCAAGAGCAATGAAACCACTAAGGCAAACTTCTGTAATGCCTTCTCCAGTTCTCAAAATATACAGAAAAGTACACAAACCGATTTTAGAATTTAAAAAAGCTCAAAAGTTAGCATTAATCTATAGATAATACAGGATACTTTACAGTCAATATGCTATTCAATTCAATTCAAGTATGTGCCCCATATTTTGGAATGTTATTACTATTAATTTTTCTTTGAATAAGTCAAACCTAAAAGCCTGAGTATTCCCAAAGTTATGTAGGGATTTCCTGACCCCGAATGTTCTTTCGACACATGCAGTACCCTTTCTAGCAGTATAATCACAGCTTATCACTGACCCTCCATATGGACTTGGCAGGCTCTCACACAGCTGCCAATGATAAAAAACAAACACTCAGTACAAGTCTATACCATATAAAATATAAAGTACAACTTGACCTTGTAGACAGGATGATTCTAAGGGCTTACTTGATTCACATAGTTGAATACTCTATCCTTATTTGCCTTTTGTCTGAGTTGATCCTGGATCCAATCCACAAGCATTTGACAAGATGAACACAAAAGAGTATCTGTAGCTTTGAACTTTCCGTGTCCCTTTTCAGTCACCAATGCCAGTGCTGCACAATAGTAGAATTCAAAGTAAATTTAGAGGTCTATTTCAGCCAAAATATTGCAGTGCAAGTAAGTGGTGCCAGGGCCATAACCAGTGGCAAAAAAATAATAAGCCAATGGTATCAATCTATCCCCCAACCCCCAAAAAAAAAAAAAATACAGTTTTAAATTACCTTCATTACTAATGAAACGACACAATTTCTTTTACCACATATATAATCATGTCACCACTTACAAACAGAAACAAATAAGGTATATGGCCCTGGGATCTAACATCACTTCTGAATTTTGACCATTATAAGTTAGGTGTCAATTTACAGAAAATTGAGAAAGCCTTGGGAATTTTGTTGATCATCATCATAACCACAAGGAGGGCCATATAAATAACAGACGGAATTCTCTATGTATGACAAAGACAAAACACTATCTCATGAGGTCCATTGAAGGGCTTGTTGGGAAAAATAGTAACATAATGGTAACATGAAATATAACATCACTTTTAAATACTTATAGAAGTAACAGCTTTATGATGTAGCAATTGGCAAAAATCTTAAATTGCAAGACTCGGAGCTCAGATAAGGAACTTAGTTCAGATGTTGTAGCATCCTTTAAAAAAAGGGTAGCATGATGCACTGACAAACATCTTAAATTGCAAAAATCTGAGTCAATGTTTGAAAAAAAGGGTAGCATGATGCACTAAAAACACATAATGTTTGAAGATTCAGCATTCTAGTCACCCTCTTCATTCTACAAGGAAAAATAAAAAAACCTGAAGGAGGTAAGGGCCAGGTTGGGAATATGGGAAGCTGAAGTCAATGATTACCTGACTTGTATCCTTTCCAGAGCTGTAACTCTACGTATTCAAGCATAACATGTAGTTGGCAATAAACTTAGGTAGACAGACTTCTATAAGAATATATTGAATACTTCATTTATCTTCTTGCAATATGCATTATAAAGTGGTAGTTAAATTCCCCATAACCATAAGTATTAAATTAAGAATCCACATGGATGGAAACCTATCACAAGGTGTACATAATACTATTAAGAATCCATACTGAATGTGCAAAAAACAATAACTCTGAGATTAGCTGTAGTAAAAGTTTTGGCCTCTACATGATGCACTTTGCAGACATTCCAATACGATTGAGATACTTTCAAGCATAGGATGACAAAAGGTAAATTGCAATTTATATCAACTTACTCAAGCCAACAGAGAAAAATCCAACGATTTACGCATTATTGGTGGATATTGAAAGCATGCACTGTTTGCAGCTAGCAGGGATTCAAAAGCATGCTTGAATTCCCATTCAGTTATTATTTGGCATGGATGCTGCTTGTTGTTCAGAATTTCAGATGAATATTAAAAATGATCTTGAAACTGACGGATCACAATTAAATTGGCACATAATCAAGGACCAATACTAGAGAGAAGAAAAGGAGATGTGGAACCCAACTGTCAGTCTTTGCATTGCAGTTTCTTGTTCAACATCATGTAAAACAAGATCAAGAGTTTTCTCAAAGACAGAGGAAGCACCATATTGGAATGACCTACAATTTACTAGATCATAGGAGAAGATACCTGTAAGAAATGATTGACAGCCCTTCTAACTACAGCAGGTTCATGAGGTGGTAACTGTATTTGTTTTCGTAAGAAAATAAATTAGTAAGAAATTTACACTAAGGGCATTCATTCATTCCATAAATCTAATCAATAAACTAAATTAATAAATGAGAAACATAGAGTTATATGAGTTGGAAGTATTTAATTCAGTTTTGAGCAGAAGCAAGAGAAATAAGGTAACAGACCACTTCACCAGGCCTCCTTTTGCTGGTGCGTTGAATATCAACATGACAAATATTTGACAAGGCATGAACTCCAGCATCCTGCACACATACATACATATACATATATATAAAATATTAAAATACACACTTGTATGTACTGGAATTGTTGCAGTTATACTCACAGTTTGACTTGAACAAATGATAGAGACTGGATGGCCGATAAATTTAGAAAAAGCATCCTACATGATCGACCACAATTAATAAAATAATTGATTTGATATGATATTAGGGAAAAAAACCAATAGGAAGCATGCATACCTTAAGAACACCGACGACAGTACGGCAAGTGAGTTGCTTCTGTGAACCAGAGAACCGACTCCCAATGTATTCAATTGCCACCAAGTACCGTTGGACTTGCTTCCTCCCATTCATAGGGTTTGATTTTTAACCGACTCCCAGAAACTGCAAGAGAGTTCATTACGTAAACCTAGAAGAACAAAGACAAGATCAGACCTTCTCCCTCTCTCTGAACCCACATCCCATTCGTGACCACATTAAACTGGAGTTTGAAAGTTTAATCAAGTTTTCAACAACTGACCACATTAAACCTTAAGCTTGTCCATTCTAAGCAGAGCTTTTGAGGGATACAAGGCTTACCTGAGGGATTTCACGAAATCGAAAGCAGAGAGTGCAGCGGCAGCGGCGAGGGAAGACGTACGGCGGCGAGGGTTGCGTGAAGCCTTTGTTGCCATTGCTGGACGCGAACGAGGGAGACAGCCGGTGCAGTGGACACGCGGTGGTGGTAGTGCTTGCAACGACGACACAGTAGAAGCTGCGGTGGAGGGAGATAGTCGCGAGCAGTGACTTGAAGCGGTGGGGACACAGTCGACGGTGGAAGAAGAAGAAGATGCAACGAAGTGGGGGAGGACAGTTGAGGGGCCAGCAGCTTCTTTTTGCGTGGGAGACCTAACGAGGAAAATTCGCGTGAGAGGGAACAATTTATTCTTATGGAAAGAACAAAAATTTAGGTATAAGAATAGATAGCGCTCCCTTAAAAAAACGCTGTCTATTATTATATATAAGATAACGTTTTCTTAAGTAAGCGTTATCTATTCATATCCATCCAGGAATAAATAACGCTTTCTTGAAGAAGCGCTGTCTTAGGTAATATCTAAAAGAGCGTTTCTTCAAGGAAGCGCTACTAAATGTCTTCTGCCTCTCTTTTAATAGCGTTTTCTTTAGAAACGCTATTAAAGGGGCGCTACTAAAACTCCTTTTTGTAGTAGTGATCTAATCTACGGGAAAGCAGTAAAGATGATCCGAATGATGAAAAAGCTTTCTCTACCAATGGGTATGCACAAACTACACAAGTAGTTGGGGAGTAACAATCCTAAAGGCATTGGGTATATGACTCCACCGCAGTCAACAATAAGCTAATGATCAGAACCACCAAGATACCAAGACATCACATCTCAACCCAAAACCTTAAAACAATGGATATATTGTGACACCCTAAACTCGGCATCACATGGTTACCCAATTGAGGAAATAAAACTGATTACAATGCTGGTTACTTTCGGAAAGTATCATTTTCTCGATGGATAAGTACACTAAAAACGTAGTTAATTTTTTTTAAGGGATGAAACAAGATAAAGGTGATGAACACTCAACATGAATTTAAGACAACATATATTCATAACATGTCCTAATGAGAGCCAAGTTACAGTACATAAGTTAGGGCCTTATCAATGGCCATTGCAACAGAATTAGACATCTAGAAGATACAACTTAAAAGAGAGTAAGTAAAGACACAGGGAAAGAGGGTCCACAACCACATCCAAAAAGGTAACTCTAAAAAAGTCAAATGACGTAAGACTATCCACAAAACGCTCCGAACTGATTACTGACACTGACTGGAAGCAGGGTCTCCACAAATGCTCCCACGAGACGAGACATCAGGTAATGGATCTATGACGTCGCCACCCTCATCTACGGAATCGTCGTCGTTGTAATAATCCATAACGTGATACTCCAGCTCATCCTCCTCCATGACCTTATAGAAGTCTTCCTCAGGGTCCTCCTCGGGATCCTCCTCAATCGGTGCTGCTGGCTCTATGTCTAGAGGTGGTGGCTCATGTAGCAGTCCGTTAGCTCGCAGTGCGTGAAGGTAATACCAAGTCAGAGGCAGAGCTACCCTCCTAGTCTCCACGGTATGGCTCCTACGGATAGGGTCTCCGTCAGCATTTAAATCGGTTGTAATGATTGCTCCGTGGTATGTGGCAGTTGTCGCCCCTGGATGTATCAGTCATGCACCGACATTCCCTGCGTCGTCAAAGACCTCAGTCTTCGACATTGTCGGCATAGGTGGGATATTGAGATCCATCCGAACTTATACACATACGGCGGTACCAAAAGGGAAGAGAGAATAACAAGTAGAAATGAAAGAGTGATATACCAACAACGGATATATCGCACAACAACCATACACATGATACATAGAACACCTTGGCATATTAACATTTTAAACATTACTCATAGGTAAACAACAAGTATTATTTCAGTGGGTCTCATACCTAAGTCAATCAATTTTATAAAGATAATGCACAACACCTCAATCATCAGGCTCTAAACTTAATCTCATGAGATACCATCACCGTTTTATCATTAAGAAAGAAAGAGTTGATCAGGCTCGTATGCCGCATTGGCAAGTTGTCTCCGTCACCTCATGTACCCGGATCAACACCATCACGAATCCCTTACAACGGCCATTCGGATGTATACATCATCAAATACCACATCTTAAGCGGGTATTCGGTAACTCAAGCATGTCTTCCAACGGGAAATGCATATGAATAAAAGACTTTTCATTATCGAGACTTTTCTTTGTGTTCACTCTTTTTCATTGTCGAAGCCCAAGGCTAACGACTATTCACAATTTTCATCACTTGAAAATCAATAACACAGGACGCGCTGTTCGAGTGCTCAATCACAACACCTTAGACCGATGTCGCAGTCCAAGGTTGCGGTCGTAGAAACAATTATACTCTTATCCATGTTTTATTTCAACATGATAAGGACTCCTAGCCCATAACAACGAAATTAGGACACACAGTCCTCAATTCCAAGATCAGGACTCCTAGCCCATAATATCATGATTAGGACCCTTGGCCCATAATCCTAGACACGGATCCCAGATCGCGTGCTTATAACTGAATATTAGAGGCGACATCTCGTGAGCTAGATTCTCTTTCACATGTGCTTACTTTTCGCTCAGTGAAAATCAAAAACCAAAACAAAACCTCGGTCACTTATCCAAGTAACTGGAACGTTTCTAAATCATTTAGGAGAAAATCTTTTCCTTTACAATTTCTTTTATAAAACATTTAGGAAATTCGTTTGCTTTTGAAATCCTTGATGGAATAAAATCAAATATTTTCAAAGGGGTTTTACCTTCATAAAACATATAGTTCGAAAAAGGTTTTCTCTTGTACAACTTTGGATCATAAAAAGGTAATTTCTATTGACTTAAAAATACTTCAACGTTCCTTTTCAAAACTAGAGTCTCATTCTCTTGAAGTAAGCGTTTTAAACAAGGAACTTTTATAAATGAAACCAATACTTTCAAAGTTCGATTCAAGGCTTATTAAGGCTTTTAATCCTTATAATCATTGTGCACAAACTCATGTCCGCCTTCTCAAACTTCAATTACCAATAATATTTTCTCAACAATAATATCACAGTTAACGACAGTTCATCACATATATACAACTCACAATACTTTAAGGCAAGTAATAATCAACTTCAAGTAACAATCACAATAGTTCAAGTAAACAAGCCATTCAAATATTTGCTCCACATCATAATAATATTCAAATCACTCAAGTAAACACATACACACATGCATATAGTCATTGAATATCCCTAGGCAATCTCCTCTTACCTTTTGTGAAGGTAAGGAGATTAGATGCTCGAAGAGGTATACTACAAACGTCCTCGTTTCCTCCGCGATGGAAGTTTAAGGTTATGAACACAAAATCACAAGTTAAAATCAAACAATAACACTAAACCACAAGGTATAGGTTCGGCCAAGATTAGTTCTTAGGGTTAGAGATTCCCGAAAATTATACAACTCATGGATTTATGATCCTTAAGTGTTAGGAGTTCACAAACAATGATCATTTAACAAAGTTGAATTAAAATCCCACTAAGTTATAAACTTAGGGTATTCGGCCAAGGCTAGTAAAGTTGGTTAGCATTCACTAAACTTTCCAATCTCTTAGGTTAGCATCCATATGTATTAAGGAGCTCAAAACTATGATCATTTTGGAAAAATAAGAACAAAGTATCCTAGGTCCATAACCTTCTAGGTTCGGCCTTCATAGGATTTATAGGCTAGAAATCTTTAAACTTTCCAATCTCTTAGACTTAGCATCCAAATATCTTATGGAGCTCAAGTCCATGATCATCTTGGAAAACAATGGAAACTTAAACATTCTAATCTCTTAGACTTAGCATCCAAATATCTTATGGAGCTCAAGTCCATGATCATCTTGGAAAAATGAAAGTAATATATCCTAGTTTTAATAACATAGAATAAACAAGTTAGAAATTCTTAAACTTTCCAATCTCTTAGACTTAGCATCCAAATATCTTATGGAGCTCAAGTGTAAGACCTGCTAAAAATATATTTAACTAATTATAAAATAGCATAAAGTATAAATATTAAATATGAAAAAAAAATATTATTTTTATTTGGCATCTTATAAGATAAGATAATAATATTAGAAGGGGGCAAATAATAATTATTTAAAGTGATGAGGAGAAATAAAATATGCTTTGTAATTAATTTAAGAATTTTTACTTTTTCTCCATAGTGTCTAGTTAAGAATAACTTAAGGTAAGGTTAGGGACTTTCTGGCAAAACATAATGAGTATATAAGCTTAGTGTGAGGGTTACCCTAATTGCGTTTGTGGTCATTCTTGAGAGAAAGGGGAAGAGGAGCGACGACCAAATAGTGAAGGAGCACCTTCTTGACGTGATTATTGTGGTTTGTGTGAGAAGAATTCACCTCTAGCATACTTTTCTTCTTCTAACTCGTCAAATCTTCAGGTGAGGGATTTTTGTATGTATTCTTGGATCAATTTTGCGTGGTTATGCTATAATATGGATAATGTTTCAAAAGGCATGATTTTTCCTTTATACTAACGATTTGTACGAGTGATTATTGTATACATTGTTCTTCAAGACTCTTTGTTTCCATGATTATTGTGTCTTATCCTCTGGTTAATATGTGATTCTTTCGCATCGTGTGAAGTTGGGTATTTTGTTGAATATCTAATATGGTGGCGTAGAAGAATTAGAAGGAGTGGGGATCAAATTTTGTTTGCAGCAAGCACACATCTCCTGTGCTGGAAAGAGGCGCCGATCTCCGTACTCTCTTAAGACAAACTTTGGTTTTCTTGGCTTGTAAATCACATTCTGGGTATTCACTAAATACAGGACGTGTTTTAGTTTATTTCTTGAATTAATGATGATAAAGATTTAGACAAAAACTAATATATATATATATATATATAACTTGTTGATTTTACTATTGTCCTTCTTTTCTATAGGAAACGAATATATATATTAATGTTAATAGTTGAATTCCTTTTTGACTTGTACAAAAAGTTAGGATATTTTCATATATTATATTATAGAACAATTGCCTTTGTTTTAATTAAGGGTGTTATGGATTATGCGTATCTGCCCATGAGATATATATATATATATATATATATATATATATATATATATATATTATAGTATTGATTGAGAAGAACCAAAATGTAAATATATGATAATGTGACTAAATGATAATTATATCAGGGTATATTACGTGTAAAGATTGTACCAATTGGAGTGATGGGTATAAATATGTAGGTGTGGTATGATGCAGTTATTCTGATAGATCCAGAGCTTATAAAGTCAATGATTGAGTGTTTTGAAACTGTTTGATGTATTGTGTTTGTGGCACTGGGGATTGTGATGTGTGGAAATTGACAAGATTTGGTGTATCCGATCGGTCAACGGATTCGACCGGTATATAAATGTGACCGTCGAAGCGTGGGGCCTCTAGTGAAAAACCACGGAGTTCGGAGGGTGGTTGTGTAGTGACCGAGGTCACTTGCCGGTCAGCGGACTCGACCGGGATATAAATGCGACCGTCGGAGTGGGAGACTCTAGTGAACAACTCCAAGGGGATACACAAGCACCTTGCCCAATGGCAAATTAACTTCATAGCAAGTGAAGATTTGCTATGTAAGCTTATATACAATATGAAGAACTCAATGAGATATTTATGGAGATGCTTATATATATATTGTACTATTTTGCTATTATGTTTTGTTTATCCCTCACTGAGTTCTGGGACTCACCCCCGACCCTTTTTGGTTTTAGCTTCAGGTATTCCACGAGTGGAGCCATCTCAGGGAGCCCATGCACTTGTCTAGTGCGGGCGGCTGTTGCTGTTTCAGTTTCTTGTGGCTTGGTTTATTGTCATATGAGAATCTTGTGTTGTTTGGAGTTTTAAACTTCATTCTAGTTGTAAGCCCATTTGGGCTTTGGTTTTTTTTAAAACTATTGATGTTGACTCGGGGCCACCTTTGGCTTACTTTTGGTATAATATTTTACTCTGATAATTACTTATGATATTCAATATATCTTGTTATGATGTGACTTATACGTGCTTGAAAGGCCTTGGGAATGGGACAATGAAGTTCTATTCTGGCCGGTCAGGGACGCCTAAATCGGGTCCTGACAAAGTCCATGATCATTTTGAAAAATAAAAACTCAAACATCCTAGCATCTAAACTCTAAGTTTCGACCATCATATGATGATGAGGAAAATATTCTTTGTTTAACAATAACTCTTAGGTTTAGAATCACAAGGTATTAAGAGTTCTAAATCCACGATCATACTTGGAAAGTTGAAACATAGTATCCTAGGCCTACTTATTCATATTTTTCGGCCATCATAGGAACAAGCTATCAAAACTTCCAAGATTTATAGATTCAAGATCAAGGGATAGTTAGAAACCCAAACACATGATCATATTCCAAAAGTTGAAACAAAAACTTCCTAGGTCACAAATGCAAGCATTCGGCCTTCATTGGAAGAGATGGGTAGAGATTTTTGTTTTACAAACCTCTTAGTATATGAAAATATAAGTTAATACAAGACTACAGAAAGTGGTTTCAACTTAAAATGAGTTTTCTACCATTTTAGAAGTTTAAAGCATATAAAGAACACATAAATTAAACTAAGAAATAAAAGATGAAACTTTCAAAAAGATTCATATGAGAGCATTACCCTTAGTATAAGGAAGAACTTTAATGAAGAACTTAAGTAGAAAAGATGAAGAAAAACTAAAGCTTTAAGAGCTTGAACTTTTAGAAGAAAGAAGAAGATGAAGGTTTAATGGAGGTTGAAGGAGGAAGATGATGAAGTAAAAATGAAAGGGTATATATAGAGGGGGGAAGGAAAGTTCACGGCCAAGTGGAGTGAGGAAGAGCTTGTTGAGCAAGTTTGGTGGTTTAATGCTTGATTGGATGGAGGAAGAGAGACAAATTACTTTTTGGATTAGAATAGTATTATAATTTGAAAAGTCTGATGATTACACTTTTAGAGTGTGTCATAGTCTCTTCCATCATGTCTCCTTATTCTTTTATGGTCCCTAATCTGCTCAATTTCGTACCCGGTTGCGTTTCTGATCGTAATTCTTCCGACGTTTTCGTCCGAATAAAATATATTTTATTTTAGCACGAAAATTTTCAAAATAACCAAAGTTGAAGGAAACATAACAAAAACACTAACTGTCTCGTTCATTGGTCAAAATTAGGTTTTCTGTATAGTAAACTTGTACAGGCAGTGAAAACACAGACTGAATTTCGTCTGAATTTTCAACCGAAATTTTTACCGTGAATTCATATGATATAATAACACAATAAAATGATTTTAGTTTAATTAAAATCATCATCTGAGTTTAATCTAAAATAAACACATTTAAATATGTATTTACTACTATAGACAACATAGGGAAAAACAGGGTGTTACATATATGGGTCACTTCTTTTATATATCATTCATTTAACTTATTCCTAGCCAATGTGTGACTTGACCATTCACACTTCCAACACAAGCATATGGATCAACAGGGATGTGGAGTGTACAGTTGTTATGAACTGAAAAATCAAAATGTCAGGCTCATGAGCAAATTTCCCGTACCGAAATTAAGGGTTGTTGTTTAGGCTGTTTTCACAAAAAATGTTTTTTTTATCTTAAAAAAAACACTTCTGACATTTATATGCCTATTTGGCCGTTTAGTTGAGTTTTTATTAAAAAAAATTGAACTTTTTTTTTTTGAGAAGCTATATTTTTTAGCTTCTTAAAAAATCAGTATTCTAGAATAGATTAAAATCATTTTCTTAAGCATAAAGAAATGGACCCTTAAATCAAATAAAAACAAAGCAAAGTATGGAGTTGTTTTAATTTAAATTTGATTGCCTCCAAAGTTCCAAACGAATTTTACCCTTGAGGTTAGAGATTATAAATCCTGGAATTGTCATTTTTGAGAAGGTTTTACCTAACAACCCCCACCCCCGCAGTCCGGGGTTAGTCTCACAGCTTTGCTTGTGAGATTACCCCATCAAAAACCAATAAAATATTATGTTTGATTCAATTATTTGCCTCATCCCAACCTTAGTGGACACTTCAATCAATCAATCATCTATTTAATAAAATTTGGTCCCTTTTGCCACTTGTCATACTCACATTTACTTTCATTTCACTTATTTTCCCGCTCACAACCTGACCACACTCACCTCACTTTCCTTATTTTTTTTTCATTTCATTTCACTTTTTTCTTTCCCACTTAGCTCTCAAATTTAAAATATTTCAAAACTGATTCCCCCTCATCCATTTCTTCCTCCCTCTCAGATCTCCCTCTCCCTCTCCTTCATCTCCACCTTTCCATCTTTGCTTTCTTCTCCAATTTTCGTGAACTAATTTTACCCTTATCTATTTCACTCTCATATACGTTTCTCAACATGCTGGTGCTGTCGCGTGGTTCTGCCGCCATCAACATGGAATGTAATTTAAGGAGGTTCACGTTACGATGTTCCGCCGTGTCAGGTGCGAAGAGGATCAAAGTTGCGAAGGTATGTGGTTCCTCCCTTTCAGATCTCTCCCTTCCTTACCCCATTTCCATCTTCATTTTTCCTCTGCAGTTCATTACGCCCTCTCCCCGCTCACATGCTGCTTCACACTAATTGCAAACACACACAACATTAATTTTCTGTTTGTATATATGTATTTGTTTTTAGCCCAATTCCTCCAAAATTATGGAGTATCCCTAATTTTAGGTGAGAAATGTTTTGAACTTCAAGATTTTATTTATATATTTTGTATTTGTTTAGCCGAATTCCCCATTTTGGAAAACCTTGGTTCAAGACCGAATATGAATAAAACCTGAAATATTGTAGTAAGATTCTTTTAGTTGCTTTGCATATGGCTCTAGGATAAATGAATTTATACCCGTATTTTTATTGATTTATATTACTTTAATTGATTCTGAAAATGGGGTTTTATTCTAAGATGTTTGTGTAAATTGGGTTGATTCTAAAAAATGCACATGAGGTGTTTGAGAAATTTCCTCTTTGTGGGTAAGAAGCTTTTTAATCATCTACACTAAATTTCTCAAGTTTTATCTCATTCATAGATTGTTTATCTGGAAGTGGAAGTTCAAATTCTGCCAGTAATACACAACGACGACATATTGCACAAATTTGATTTTGTCTTGATCCAAGACTTAGAACATGAGGGTTGGCTTTTGATGAGTGTGATTTCACCTCATTTTCCATGTACATTTCTGCATGCATTTGCATATAGTTAGGCCATTTTAGTTGGATTTTGTTTAGTTTTTCCTTTGGAACGGATAAGGTGGTATTGTGTGTTGTTTTGCAGGGATTTATGATTAAATGCCCAAGATTTAGCCATGAGGAGGCTGAGATGAAGAGAAGGCCTGAAAACTGAAGAAAAAGGGGGCCAAAAGTCAGAAGCTGTCACGGCCCATCACGGCCGTGACCCAAAACCACCAAAAGTCAGAATCGATCACGGCTTGGCCGTGATGGAGATCACGGGCGTGAAAAAATGGCTCGCGACGCGAATGTTAGCTCACCACGCGAGAGACTGATTGTGCCAGACCTCTAAAAGTCAGAATCGATCACGGCCTAGCCGTGATGTACATCACGGCCGTGACCCAAAAACCACCACAAGTCAGAATCGATCACGGCTTGGCCGTGATGGATATCACGGGCGTGAAAAAGTTGGCTCGCGTCGCGAAGAAAGGCTCGCCACACGAGAGAGTGATTTTGCCAGAACTGCAAGAGACAGAACCCGTCACGGCCTGGCCGTGATGGCTGTCACGGCCGTGACGGGCCACGAGTTATAAAAGAACCTCTGGGCAGAACAAAAAAAACATCCAGAAAACCCTAAAAACAGATCCTCTGCTGCTGTGGCTGCTGTGCAACATTCTATGGAGCTCTCTCCTTTGTTCATCTCTGTAACTCTTTCTTTTGTTTTATCTTCAATTATGTGTAGCTAAACTCCCCCTTGTTGGGGTTAGATTATTGCTTATTTGAACTTGATTATAATACAGTTTCCTTCTTCTTTATGAGTGTATGATTCCATGCTTAATGCTTTCCTAGGCTTGATCATCTTAAGAATGATTAGTTGCTTTAATAGACAATTGAAAGGTTGATGTTAAAGCATGCTCATGAATCATATGCCAAGTAGTCCAAGAATCTAGACATAGGTGTTGGCTGCTTGCAATCTTATGAATCTTTATTCTTAATGCAATTTCTCTGATTAATCCACCTAAGACATTAGGGTTTAATTTGGGATTTTAGGCTCATTCCACCTAAGACATTAGGGTTTGAGTATATTAGAAAAGATTCGATTGTCATAATTGAAGTAGGAACTGTGTTAGTTATCATTTCATAACAATCAAGGGAGGATTAGCTTAGTCTAACCCTAACAATTCTATCTAATTGTTATTCACATTTCTGTCTACATTCTAACTGTTTGATAAAATTCCAAAAAGAACAAAAACATTTTATTCTTGTTTGCTTGTTAGATGATAGAGCTAACTTCACTCCAAAAGTTGATCGCCTAGATAGTAGTCTAATTTGCGAAGTGGTAATTGTCCACGATCCCTGAGGACGATAACCGGTCTTACCGTTTTATTACTTGCAACGAACCGGTACACTTGCCGAGTCCGTGTCAAGTTTTTGGCGCCGTTGCCGGGGATCGGTGTGCCAATATCACGAGTACCAAAGTGGACTCCTAATTTAGGCATTTTTTCTGTTTTCCTACTGTGTTTTTCTTTCTTATTTTCTGTTTCTCTGCTGTAAATTTCTGTTGTGTCTTTTTTTTTCTGTTTTCTTTGTTTGTTCTGCGCTACTCTGTTTGTTCAGTGTATGCGAGGTACAATCGACCCAGGTGAACTCCAATTCGAACCTGAGATCGAGAGACTCTGTAGAAGGAATAGAAAGAAAGCCAAGGCAAGACAGAACAGAGAAATAGCATCTTCTAGTAGACAAGAGCAACAAGTTGAGTTACCTAGTGTGCAAGAACCACAAATTGAAGTAGCAGCTGTCACCATGGCAGAAGATAATGCACCAAGGAGAACAATGGGGGACTACACTTCCCCTAGAGTTGATAGATGCGGAACTCCGATTGTGAGACCCGCAGTGGCTTGCAATAATTTCGAAATCAAGGCATCACTTCTCCACCTTGTGCAGCAAAACCAGTTTGGAGGTTTGGAGAGTGAAGACCCTCATGCTCACATTGGTACTTTCATTGAGCTGTGTGACACCATCAAGTTAAACGGAGCTTCCGATGAGGCCATTTGTTTAAGGCTTTTCCCTTTCTCTTTGAGGGATAGAGCTAAGTCATGGCTGCAGTCTCATCCTCATGGAAGCATCATCACTTGGAACGACTTGGTCAGCAAGTTTTTATCTCACTTCTTCCCTCCGTCAAGAATGATCAAGTTGAGATCAGAGATTAATGCCTTTGCACAGAGGGATGTTGAGTCACTCTATGAAGCCTGGGATAGGTTCAAGTCCTTACTCACAGCTTGTCCAAATCATGAACTAGAGACATGGCAGCAGGTTGCAACATTTGTTAATGGGCTCAACAGGAATTCAAGAAGTATGATTGAAGCGGCTGCAGGAGGGACATTGAGTCAGAAGACGCCCGAAGAAGCAAAGGACTTGATTGAGAACATGGCTAACAATGACTATCAAATGCCTAGTTCTCGGTCAATGGTCAAGAGAGGTGTTCTAGAGCTAGATGAAATTGGCGCTCTCAAGGCACAAATGGCCATTCTTACCAAACAACTGGGAACGGTTCAACTGCAGAATTCTCAACTACAAGCTGTCCAAGTTCAAGGTACCTCAGTGTGTGATTTCTGTGGAGGCAACCATGCAAATGGAAACTGTGAGATCAACGTGGTTGGAAGTTCGGGACAAGAAGAGGTAAATTATATGAGCAACCAAGGGCCTAGAAATGATCCTTACTCCAACACCTACAATCCGGGGTGGCGCAACCATCCTAACTTTGGTTGGAGACAAGGGCAAAGTTCAAGTACTCAAGCAAAGCCTCCTCAAGAGAGTTCAAGCAAATTGGAGAACATTCTAGGCCAGTTCATGCAAGCGACTCAAGAGACTATGAAGAATCAAAATGCCTCAATCAAGAACTTGGAGCATCAAATAGGCCAACTGGCAAGGCAGATGGCAGAGAGACCTCAAGGACAATTGCCTGGGGATACTGAGAAGAACCCAAAGGAAGATTGTAAGGCCATTATAACAAGAAGTGGGAGAGTGTTAAATCCACAAGAAAAAGAGAAAGAAGAAAAGACAAGTGATGCTGGAATTGATAAGGTGCAGTTTGAAGAGGTAAACAATGAAGAACCCGGAACTTCCCAAGATACTGCCTCTATTCCTCTAAGTGCGAAGCTGAAAAACCGCAGAGGAGAAATTGGTTGATGAAGAATTTGCGAAGAAGAAGACTAAAAGACAGATTCGGAAGAGGTTGATAATCCCAAAGAGCTGCCCCCATATTTGAGAATCCCGTATCCCCAACGGTTGAAGAAGGAGGCAAAAGACCAGCAATTTTCTAAGTTTCTCGGATGTATTCAAAAAGCTACAAATCAACATCCCGTTTCTTTGAAGCTCTACAAAGAGATGCCTTCCTACGCAAAATTCATGAAAGATATTCTTACAAACAAAAGAAGGTGGAAGGAGGAGACAAGTGATGCTTCATCAAGAGAGTGCAGTGCTATACTTCAAAGGAAGTCGCCAAGAAAGATGAAGGACCCGGCAGCTTCACTATCCCATGCACGATTGGTCATCCGAACATAGGGAGAGCATTGTGCGATTTAGGGGCAAGTATTAATCGATGCCGCTCTCCATTTTCAAGAAGTCGGGATTGGTGAGGTAAAACCAACAGGGATTTCTCTTCAATCGCGCAGACCGCTCCATTACATATCCCTATGGTGTTGTGGAGGATTTGTTGGTGAAGGTAGATAAATTCATTTTTCCAGCAGATTTTGTGGTGTTAGATATGGTCAAGATGGTGACACTCCTCCGATTCTTGGGAGACCATTCTTAGCAAAGGTAGATCCCCGATCGATGTCGATCAAGGGGAATTGGTGCTTCGGTACAAGACGAAAAGGTCACCTTTAATGTGTTTGAAGCGATGAAACACCCAAGCGACAAGGACACATGCATGATAGTGGACCTCATTGATTCATTATCTGACAAGAGTTTGCACCAGAAGTTTGAAGATTCGTTAGAAGCGGCTCTAATGGTAGAGGATGTAGAAGAAGAAGTATGTGCAGAAGAAGTTGATCTCATGATTAAATCTATGGAGGCTTGTCTGGTTGTGAATACTGATGAAGACAAAGTGGTGGAAGATGTGAGAATTGAAGACAAGGGTGACCCACCGGTGCTAGAGTTGAAAGAATTTCCATCCCATCTCCGTTATGCTTTCCTTGGGATGAACTCTTCATTCCCAGTTATCATCAATAGTGGGTTGAATTCCTTGGAAGAAGAGAAGCTGTTGAGGGTGCTTAGGGAGCACAAATCTGCAATCGGGTGGTCTATGTCCGATTTGAAAGGGATAAGTCCCTCCTTTTGCATGCACAAAATCCTGGTGGAGGAAAATTTCAAGCCGGTTAGGCAACCCCAAAGACGGCTCAACCCGAATATGAAAGAAGTTGTGAGGAAGGAAATTGTGAAGTTGTTGGATGCGGGCATTATCTATCCCATCTCCGATAGTCCATGGGTGAGTCCGGTCCAAGTTGTCTAGAAGAAAGGGGGGATGACAGTGGTAGCAAATGAAAAGAATGAACTTATTCCCTCTAGGACCGTGTCTGGATGGAGGGTATGCATTGATTACAGAAGACTGAATGAGGCCACCAGAAAAGATCATTTCCCTTTGCCCTTCATTGATCAGATGTTAGAGCGGTTGGCGGGCCATGCTTTCTATTGTTTCCTTGATGGGTACTCCGGGTATAACCAGATTGTGGTTGACCCAGAGGACCAAGAGAAGACCGCTTTCACCTGTCCTTATGGAGTCTATGCATACAGGAGAATGCCATTCGGGTTGTGTAATGCACCCGCCACTTTTTAAAGGTGCATGCTATCCATATTTTCTGATATGAATGAAAAATTTATTGAGGTATTTATGGACGATTTTTCTGTGTTTGGTGATTCTTTTGATAACTGTTTGAATAATCTTGCCTGTGTTCTAAAAAGATGCCAAGAAACTAACCTTGTTTTAAATTGGGAAAAATGTCATTTCATGGTTAGGGAAGGTATAGTTCTTGGGCATAAAATTTCATCACGGGGGATGGAGGTTGATAGAGCCAAAATTGAAGTGATTGAAAAACTTCCTCCTCCCTTAAATGTGAAAGGTGTTAGAAGCTTCCTAGGGCATGCGGGTTTTTATAGAAGGTTTATAAAAGATTTTTCAAAGATTGTGAAACCCCTATGCAAGCTTTTGGTAGATGATACTCCTTTTATATTTGATGATGATTGCATGCATGCCTTCCAAGTTTTGAAAGAAAAACTCACCTCCGCACCGGTCATTGCACCTCCAGATTGGAGTTTACCATTTGAGCTAATGTGTGATGCAAGTGACTATGCGGTGGGAGCCATTTTGGGCCAAAGAAAAAATAAAGTGTTGCATGTCATTTACTATGCCAGTCGTGTGCTTAATGATGCCCAATTGAATTACACCACGACTGAAAAAGAATTGCTTGCTGTGGTATTTGCTTTTGATAAATTTAGATCCTACTTGATTGGCTGTAAAACTACTGTCTACACTGATCATTCTGCTTTGAGATATCTTATGACTAAACTGGATGCCAAGCCAAGGCTTATTAGGTGGATACTACTACTCCAAGAGTTTGATTTGGAAATAAAGGACAAGAAAGGAGTGGAGAATGTGGTAGCCGACCATTTGTCTAGGCTTCCACAAGCAGATGTTCAAGCAAAAGCAAAGTTGCCAATTCAAAAGGAATTCCCAGATGAACAGTTGTTTGTGGTGCAAGTGGCACCTTGGTTCGCAGATATTGCAAATTACAAGGCCGCCAATAAGATTCCGAAGGACTTCAATGCACAACAGAGGAAGAAGCTCATTCATGATGCCAAATTCTATATATGGGATGAGCCGTATCTTTTCAAAAGAGGTTCGGATGGAATTCTGAGAAGGTGCATTCCGGAAGAAGAGATTAATGGGGTGTTGACTCACTGCCACAACTCACCCTATGGAGGACACTTTGGTGGTGAAAGGACCGCCATGAAGATTTTGCAAAGCGGGCTATTTTGGCCCACTATTTTCAAGGACTCCAGAGCTTGGGTGATGAAATGTGATAAATGCCAGAGGACCGACAGTATTTCCAAGAGAAATGAGATGCCCTTAAAGGGTATATTAGAGGTGGAGCTCTTCGATGTGTGGGGGATCGACTTCATGGGTCATTTCCCGTCATCTTACAACAACAAGTACATTCTGGTGGCGGTCGATTATGTGAGCAAGTGGGTGGAAGCTGTGCCAACTCTGAAAGATGATGCAAGAACTGTGATCAGTTTTGTGAGGAAGAATATTTTTACCCGATTTGGGACCCCTAGGGCTATCATTAGTGATGGGGGTACTCACTTTTGCAATAAGGAGTTCAATGCAGTGCTTGCCAAGTTTGGGGTGAACCACAAAGTTACCACACCATACCATCCCCAAACCAGTGGGCAAGTGGAATTGTCCAACCGGGAGTTGAAGAGAATTTTGGAAAAAAACGTGAACAATGCAAGGAAGGATTGGGCGAAGAAATTGGATGATGCACTTTGGGCCTATCGGACTGCTTATAAGACACCTATTGGTATGTCACCTTACCAATTAGTGTTCGGGAAATCATGTCACCTTCCGGTAGAGCTACAACACCGAGCTTTTTGGGCAGTGAAGGCCCTGAACTTTGATACAAGGCTGGCCATGGACAAGAGGATGCTTCAATTGAATGAGTTGGATGAGTTCCGACTCTTGGCTTATGAGAGTGCTAGGATATACAAGGAAAGAACAAAGTTCTGGCATGATAAGTACATTCTTCCCAAGAAATTTGAAGAAGGCCGATCGTTTCTTTGTTTAACTCAAGACTCAAGCTCTTTCCGGGCAAATTGAGATCAAGATGGTCAGGCCCATTCTATGTCAAGTCTGTCTCTCCATTTGGTTCAGTTAAATTGGAAGATCCATCATCCGGTGATACCTTCACTGTTAATGGACAAAGGCTAAAGCACTACCTTGGAGGCAACTTTGATCGTCAGGCGGTCTCCGTCACTCTTCAGTCACCATCTTAAAAAAAAAAAATTGAAAAAAAAAAAATCATCCGTCAAGCTAGTGACGTTAAAGAAGCGCTTATTGGGAGGCAACCCAAATTTTATTTTCATCTTCTCTTTTGTTTTTGATTTCTCCTCTTGAATAATTTGAGAAGCTCAAGAGGTTTGTTAATAGTTTGTTGAGTGCTTTCAGATTTTGAAGGAAGGAGGAGAAGAAGGGCAGGAGGAAACAAAACCAGAAAGCATGTGATGCAGCACCACTACCACCTGGGTGAGTTGTTCCAGTTTTCTCCCTTCTCTAAGCTTCATTATTTACATTGGGGACAATGTAAGTCTTTAAGCTTGGGGTAGGGGTAATCTTTTTGCTTGCATTGTAAATATTGCATTCATATAGGCTTAAGTTTGCATGATCGCATGATTCGGTTACCCCTGCTTAGATTGAGCTTATGATTGTGAGAGCTAAGTGCCAATTTTTTTGTGATAGTGAATTTTTGGACCCTGATTTTCTATTCTTGTGATATGGCTTCATTAAATATTCTTGAGATGGTCTTGGATAGTTGATGATTAGCATGTGTTTCTTTAGACTTGTGTTTCTCACTGGTTTTTGAACTGATAAATGTGAGCTTTTGAGCCATTAGGGGGTACTCACTAAATCTGCCCCCGTTCTTTGTGTAGAGTGTTGTTCCTCTTGGATTGTTTTTCTCTAGAACTTGACTTGAAACCATTTCAAAGCGTGAAAATTTTTGAAAACATTTTTGAAAAGGATTGATGCAATAGGTATCTTTTTCTGGCATTCTGAGCTTTGAATGAATAATGCTACCCCTAGTTGCCCCATTTTGAGCCTGAATGAATAACATGCTTTTCTTGGTACCCTGAAATGTTTTGTTAATTAAGCTTATGAGGGACCTTCTAAAGTATTGAAAAAAGGGTGAAAAATGTAGTTGAAAGTTTGGGACGAAAAAAAAATAAATAAATAAAAAAAATATCCCCTTCTCCAAGCAAAAGAAAAATGAAAAGAAAAAGAGAAAAAGAAAGATATATAGAGAAGGGGATGACAAAAACAAGAAAAGTGAGAAATAACAGAGAAGAAAGAAAATAATGGTGGAAAAATGAAATCAAAACCCAAAGAAGGGTAGTTTAGAAGGTCGTGCCTTGCAATGCTTGATTGTTTGTATAGCCTTTTGAAATTTCCTGTTCTTGAAATTCCCACCTGGAAATTGATCCCATGGCCCCATTACAACCAAAGAATAAGACCTCTTGATTCTTAGATGTTTTCATTAATAAAGTAAAGATTTGGTTGATAGTCAAGCATATGATAGGAATCATTCCTTGAGGAAAATGGAGTGAATTGTTATATATACTTGAACACTTGAGTGAGTGAGGCAAGAATGAGAGCCAAGCAAATGAACAAGCTTGGGGTGAGCTTCAAGTGAGATAGAGTACCCGAATCAGTGAGAATGTGAGTCTAGGAAACCTAAGCCCCTAATTGGACTTGAATTGATTGTCTCTTGCTGAAATAATTGAATGCCTGTTACTTGGATCATTTTACTCGGGTTCTTGATTCACTATCCATGCTTTGTTTATTTTGGTCTCATGGCCTTGGTTTTTGCTTGAGGACAAGCAAAGTCTTAAGCTTGGGGTGATTTGATGAGTGTGATTTCACCTCATTTTCCATGTACATTTCTGCATGCATTTGCATATAGTTAGGCCATTTTAGTTGGATTTTGTTTAGTTTTTCCTTTGGAACGGATAAGGTGGTATTGTGTGTTGTTTTGCAGGGATTTATGATTAAATGCCCAAGATTTAGCCATGAGGAAGCTGAGATGAAGAGAAGGCCTGAAAACTGAAGAAAAAGGGGGCCAAAAGTCAGAAGCTGTCACGGCCTGGCCGTGATGGCTATCACGGCCGTGACCCAAAACCACCAAAAGTCAGAATCGATCACGGCTTGGCCGTGATGGAGATCACGGGCGTGAAAAAATGGCTCGCGACGCGAATGTTAGCTCGCCACGCGAGAGACTGATTGTGCCAGACCTCCAAAAGTCAGAATCGATCACGGCCTAGCCGTGATGTACATCACGACTGTGACCCAAAAACCACCACAAGTCAGAATCGATCACGGCTTGACCGTGATGGATATCACGGGCGTGAAAAAGTTGGCTCGCGTCGCGAAGAAAGGCTCGCCACGCGAGAGAGTGATTTTGCCAGAACTGCAAGAGACAGAACCCGTCACGGCCTGGCCGTGATGGCTGTCACGGCCGTGACGGGCCACGAGTTATAAAAGAACCTCTGGGCAGAACAGAAAAAACATCCAGAAAACCCTAAAAACAGATCCTCTGCTGCTGTGGCTGCTGTGCAACATTCTATGGAGCTCTCTCATTTGTTCATCTCTGTAACTCTTTCTTTTGTTTTATCTTCAATTATGTGTAGCTAAACTCCCCCTTGTTGGGGTTAGATTATTGCTTATCTGAACTTGGTTGTAAAATGACTTGATTATAATACAGTTTCCTTCTTCTTTATGAGTGTATGATTCCATGCTTAATGCTTTCCTAGGCTTGATCATCTTAGGAATGATTAGTTGCTTTAATAGACAATTGAAAGGTTGATGTTAAAGCATGCTCATGAATCATATGCCAAGTAGTCCAAGAATCTAGACATAGGTGCTGGCTGCTTGCAATCTTATGAATCTTTATTCTTAATGCAATTTCTCTGATTAATCCACCTAAGACATTAGGGTTTAATTTGGGATTTTAGGCTCATTCCACCTAAGACATTAGGGTTTGAGTATATTAGAAAAGATTCGATTGTCATAATTGAAGTAGGAACTGTGTTAGTTATCATTTCATAACAATCAAGGGAGGATTAGCTTAGTCTAACCCTAACAATTCTATCTAATTGTTATTCACATTTCTATCTGCATTCTAACTGTTTGATAAAATTCCAAAAAGAACAAAAACATTTTATTCTTGTTTGCTTGTTAGATGATAGAGCTACCTTCACTCCAAAAGTTGATCGCCTAGATAGTAGTCTAATTTGCGAAGTGGTAATTGTCCACGATCCCTGAGGACGATAACCGGTCTTACCGTTTTATTACTTGCAACGAACCGGTACACTTGCCGAGTCCGTGTCAGCTTTACTTATTATTTTGTCAAAATAGTATAGTTAATTTTAGAAAGTCGTCTCATGGTTCAAAGGAAAGAATTACATGTACTATAGCTATCAAATGAGTATTAATTTATTCTCTTTATGGGTGAATAACATGTTATTTGAATTATTTTCCATGAACACCTTTTATCTACTATGATTATTGAAATTTAGTTTGAAAAAATTACAACAAGGATAGAGTTTTTCCAATTCTTTTTTTTTTTTTTTAGTTTCAAGGAATTTTGAATAGAGTGTTTGATTATGGAATCTTTTTTGTGTATTTCCAGTTTGGGGCATTCATAATACCTAAGGAAGGTTATGTGTTACTTCCGTTTGCTCTTGCAGTTGGTACACACCAAACAGGTAGTGGTATAGGGCTCGTGCAGCTTGCTAACTCAACTATACGTTTTCTTTTTTCTTTTCTCTAGGGTTAACAAGCCTTTGTTTTGAAACGAAAAAAATATGCAGATGATAGTGAAAGATGATCTGAACCTCGACACTTGATTAGGAAATGTCAGTTGATCCGAAATCCTTCTTGATGGACGAAGAGGTTGTCAATATTATATGACACAATGTTGAGTTGAATGGTCAACTAACCAACCACAACGTGACATGTGGGTGGTGCACCACTATACCACTTTGTGGGTGGTGCACCTTAGACCAAACCTCTCCATTGACCCACAAGGGCACTACTCCGCCCTACACTATCCAATGACCTAATGTGTGCATGAGCTAAAATGTAAACAAATTAAAATGACTCATATAATTGGTAACATATGCTTTGTCATTAAATTAAATACCAGGCTCATTATTGTATTGGTCTTTAACTTATTCAACTAAATATATATGAACAAGAATGGTTACATAGGGACAAAGTACCCCTTACACTCTCATCAATATACTTTATGCTTATAAAAAAATGTTTATCACGAGTGAACAAGGTGCTTGATATCCATTGGGTAAGTGAAGGCTGGAATCGAATTATATGAAGTTATAGCAGTGATAAGGTTCACAGCCTCAGTGGGATGGAATTGATCCCAAAACACGTACTCATTCCAATTCTGGCATGGCGTTTCATCAGGAGCACATTGCCCATCCTCCCTCGGTGTGCAGCAAGAAGCATTCAAAACCTTGAAACCTAAATATTTAGATGGACCATGGTTACACCCCAATCAAATAAGAGACATTTATTTAATTGTTTCATGCTTTCAATATAGCTATAGAGATATCTTTTTTTATAAGCCTAATTATGAAGTATAAGAAAACTGAAGTGTTTACCAAGTGAAGGGTCAGGGGTCCCGGCTTTACTGTTTATAAAGATGTATTTGGAATGAGAAAAGAATTCGGTATTGAATCGATCCACTAGAGATTTAAGCTTGTCATTAAAAGTGAATGCAGCAACATTTTGCTCATCAACACAACCCGATGCATTTGTCGGTTGAGTAGTGATGGCTCTTGGGGTGCAACCTATAAGACCAACCCCAACCAACACGTGCTTTCTTGCACCAGCAGCATGCAGAGCCTTAGCCACCTTCTACTATCCATAACATATACAACCTACATATCCAGATTCATATCTCTATTGATTTTCGTTTCTGTATATGTAGGTTGTATATGTTATGTATAGTAGAAGGTGGCAAAGACTCTGCATGCTGCTGGTGCAAGAAAGCACGTGTTGGTTGGGGTTGGTCTTATAGGTTGCACTCCAAGAGCCATCACTACTCAACCGACAAATACATCTGGTTGTGTTGATGAGCAAAATGTTGCTGCATTCATTTTTAATGACATGCTTAAATCTCTAGTGGATCGATTCAATACCTAATTCTCTGCTCATTCCAAATACATCTTTATAAACAGTAAAGTCGGGACCCCTGACCCTTCACTTGGTAAACACTTCAGTTTTCTTATACTTCATAATTAGGCTTATAAAAAAAAGATATCTCTATAGCTATATTGAAAGCATGAAACCATTGAATATTTGTCTCTTACTTTGATTGGGGTGTAACCATGGTCCATGTAAATATTCAGGTTTAGTGGTTTTGAATGCTTCTTGCTGCACATCGAGGGAGGATGGGCAATGTGATCCTGATGAAACGCCATGCCAGAATAGGAATGAGCACGTGTTTTGGGATCAATTCCATCCCACTGAGGCTGTGAACCTTATCACTGCTATAACTTCATATAATGGTTCTATTCCAGCCTTCACTTACCCAATGGATATCAAGCACCTTGTTTAGTCGTGATAAACATTTTTTTTAATAAGCAAAAAGTATATTAATCAGAGTGTAAGGGGTACTTTGTCCCTATTTAACCATTATTATTCATATATATATATATATATATATATATATATATATATATATATATATATATATATATATATAGTTGAATAAGTTAAAGATCAATACAATAATGAGCCTGCTATTTAATTTAATGACAAAGCATATGTTACCAATTATATGAGTCATTTTAATTTGTTTGCATTTTAGCTCACGTCCACATTAGGTCATTGGATAGTGTAGGGCAGAGCAGTGCCTTTGTGGGTCAATGGAAAGGTTTGGTCTAAGGTGCACCACCCACCAATGTGGTGTAGTGGTGCACCACCCACATGTCACATTGTGGTTGGTTAGTTGACCATTCAACTCAATATTGTGTCAGCTATAAGCTATCATCTAAAAATTAGCTTATCAGCTATAAACTAGTTTATTAGATATTTTTGCTAAACAGAACAATAATTGGTGGGGACAGAGTTTGTTATACCAAAACAGGACAACAGATCCACATCCTATAATGTGATGTATTATTATTCGGTGTCAAATGTAAAATAGAAATGCTAGTTGATGCGAAATATTATTCATGGAAAACATGAATCAGCGATGCATGTACATGATGCAGGGGCTAGTAAGTGGAGAATGAGGCAGGGATGAGGCAACCCGCTAGCGAAGAAAGGAGCAAGACGAACACTGAATTCTGTTTTTTATTGTAAATGTTATGCTTTAATTAAAACAAGAGAAGATGTCAGATCATCCATCATGAACTCGTAGTTGCACTTGCTCGTACTATATATCGGTGCTAATCTACAATTATGTTAGAGATATGAGATTTTAAATTATTTGAAAATTGATATTGAATAAGTTTTAGTGGGGTGTATTGGATTGAGATTTTAAAAGATTGTTTTGGGCTTAAAAAGTCTTGTGGATTTTTAAAGACTATGTAGGAATGTAATGACTTTTAAGACTTTTTGTTAAAGATTGTTATAATCAGAATTCTCATGTTTGGATTTTAAATGATTTATATCATAAGATTTTATAAGATTTAATTGGACTATATGGATTTATAAGATTTGAAATGAATTCATGATTTTTTAGTAAACATTTAAAGTTACAAAAGTTAATAAAAAATATAACAAAAAATAATAATTTTTAATTAAAATTTTTCTAATCTTTTAATTAATGAAGAATTCGATGGAGTTTCACGTCCTCTTAATCTTTTTTTATTTCCTTGTTGTGAATCTCTCATTTGAATTACTACTATAACATGTGTAGGAAACCTATCAGTTATTTTCAGAAGAATATCTATTATACCAATCAATAAAATTACAACTTGGAATTAGTGTATAAAAAAAACATGAATTCAACTATTGCTATTTTTTTTTTCTAAATCATTATATATATATATATATATATATATATATATATATATATAGGCACAATCTGTATATTCTGTACGACACCTTCCATCGACCTATTATGCAAGGTAAATATGTAATACTCTTTTTTCCCAAACCAGAATATGATATATTACCTATAAATAAACATGATATATATATATATATATATATATATATATATATATATGCAAGAAGAGGGGGTATTGTACCGCATCATGGTTTCAACAAATTTTAAAAATGACACGCAAGTATCATTTTATCGCCTGAGCAAAACTTGAAAGAAAAGAGATACATAAAATTGCAACAAAAGAGTCTATGTAACATCAAAGAAGAACACAAAAGAAAGAAGGCTTGAGACAAGAAAAGTCTGAGAGAGAAGAAATGAGGGGAAAAAAGTCTGATGGGTTGCTTATAAAAAAATAAAAAATCTGATGGTTTGGGTGAGATTTTGGGATGATTTTTCTATTTATACATCTCACTAAAAAGCCTCTCAAAATCCATTATACAAAATAATCAATCGAAATCAACAAACTTTTTGTTTTGTAATTAATGTAGATCATGTGGATCGTGCCGAATACTGATCAACATAGGCAGAAATGGCTCTCACTAGCAGCTACACGTTGGAAGAGGTTCAAGCACGATCTGACTAGGCATTACTTATTTGGAGCGAAGAGCTCCGAATCTCCTCTTGCTTGCTACTGATACCTAGATAAGGATACGTGGGGTGCCTTTGTTAGGAGCCGAGGCACACTTGCCTTTATGATTAGTCGAAGTTAATTTACTTATCCATTTTAAAGTACATTTAAGTAAAGAAAATCTATTTAACTAAATTTATTATGTGTTATTTGTAACAGGCTAAAAGGGAAAAGGGTAAGCGAAATCAAGCAAAGAATGTTCACACCCACCCCTTGTCTCAAGGTGGGTATCCACTTTGATGAAGGGTACACTAGTGCAATAAGTGCTTTTTACGTCAGTTAAAATTGATTTTTTACGTCAGAATACTGACTGACGTAAATACAGCTGACGTTAAAGGTTAAACTTTTAACGTCAGTTGAGAACTGACGTTAAATATAACACTATATATTAACGTCGGTTCTTTAACACAACTGACGTTAATTTTGTCAAAATTAACGTCAGTTCTTTAAAAAAACTGACGTTAATTTTGTTAAAACTAACGTCAATTGTTATCAAGAACTGACGTTAAAGGTCTTAATTTTAACGTCAGTTGTAATAAACAAATCGCGCGTTAATAGTGTCTTGTATATTTTATAAAAATACTATTAACGTCGAGTTGTATGATAAAACCGGCGTTAATAGTATTTTTTTTTAAATTCAGTTTTAAAATATCACTCCCCTCGACCATCCCTCGCATTCAATAAATATCCCAAAGAATACGAATATCACACACATTACAGAATTGCAAAGGAAAAATGGAATAATGATCCATATGTATTCATAAACAATATATATTTATTAACATAGGTTATAACTCAAAATAAATACATAAATATAAATAAAAATAAATGTATACTAAGTTTAAACTACCTATATCAATATCCCTTCGTGATGATCATCACGAGTGGCATGTACATCGTCCACCTGTGTCTCCTCGATTATAGTAGGCATGTTTGTTGAAAAAGAAGGAGTCTCAGGAATATCAAGATTTGAATCTTCATTTTCATCACTACCATTATACATGCTTTTTCCTTGGAGAACCACGGACAACCTTTTGTTAGAAGAATCAGTGATGTAGAACACTTGTTTTGCTTGGGAAGCCATTATGAAAGGCTCATTTATATGACCTAACTTGTTGAGGTCTACCAATGTGAACCCCAATTCGTCGGTTTGTACACCACCGTTACTATCAACCCACTTACATTTTAATACCGGCACCGTAAGCTTAGTGTAATCGAGCACCCAAATATCTTCAATATATCCAAAGTAAGGTCTCGAAGTCTTGAACGGGTTTTGTGTCCTTTGCACTAGAGAAGTGCATTGCTTCGCCACGATCATAACCCCACTATTTTGCATGGTACTCTTGTTATCTTGTTCCTTTGTATAAAAGGAAAAGTTATTTATGTCGTATCCGGCTCCAACATATGACGTTGAAGTTAGGCCCACGTGCTAGCCATTTTACGTCATCGGAAGACGATACTACCATCCTTAAGCATTTCTTCCTTGAACCATGGTAAGAAAGTCTTGTTATGCTTGTTCAACAACCACCTTTCGCTCATTCGAGGGTTTTCTTGATTGACTTTTCTTTTATGTTCAAATAAGAAAGGCTGAACACATTCGATGTTGTTCAATACATACAAATGTGCTTGAAGCACTTCCTCCCGATCCTTCCTATTAATTCTTAAGCCATGTGTACCCTTACCTTGACATCTGATCTTATCATGCTGAGGCTTAGGAACCCCTATAGGATCCGTGTTATGAAGGTAGTCCGAACAAAACTCAATAGCTTCTTCTGCAACATACCTTTGAACAATAGATGCTTCCGGACGATGAGGATTCTTCACGTACCCTTTCAAGATCTTCATGTAGCGCTCAATTGGGTACATCCATATTAGAAAAACCGGCCCACATAATCTAATCTCCCTCACCAAATGAACAATTAAGTGAACCATTATGTCGAAAATGGAAGGAGGAAAATACATCTCCAATTGGCACAAGATTGTAGCAGCCTCAACTTCCAAGTCATCCAACATACGGGGGTCAACAACTTTGCTACATATAGAATTGAAGAATGAGCACAACTGAGTAATGGCATGTCTCACATTTTTTTGTAGCAATACCACGAATAGCAACGGGCAGAAGTTGTTGCATCAAGATGTGATAATCATGAGACTTCAAGCCAACCAATTTAAGATCACTAGAGACAAGCCTCTTCATATTTGAAGAGTAACCATGTGGAACTTTGATGCCCTGAAGACACCCGCAGAAACTTTGTCTCTCTTTTTTTGACAAAGTATGACATGCTGGCGGCAAATAAGTCCGCTTACCATCCTCAACAACTGGAGCTAACTGCTCTCGTATACCCATAGCAACGAGGTCGAGACAAGCATTCACACCATCCTTTGTCTTGCCCTGAATGTTAAGAAGCGTCCCGATCACACTATCACACACATTTTTCTCCACATGCATCACATCAATGCAATGTCTGACATCAAGCTTGCGCCAGTATGGAAGATCAAAGAATACCGACCTCTTCTTCCATATGTTTTTCTCAGCAGCTTTACCTTTCTTTTTGGACTTGCCGAATATAACATCGATGTCCTTTACCCTCTGATAAACCTGCTCTCCAATTAAGGCCGCCGACGCTTCTTCTGTCTCTTGGCATCCATTAAAAGCTTTTTTCATCTTACGATATGGGTGATCACGTCTAAGAAGTCTCCGATGCCCAAGGTAAACCGTCTTCTTTCCATGATGCAACTGAGTGTAGCATGTGCCTTCTTCACATATAGGGCATGCTTTATGCCCCTTGACACTGTACCCGGACAAGTTACCGTATGCTGGAAAGTCGTTGATGGTGCAAAATAACATGGCACGAAACTTGAAAGTCTCATGAGAATACCCATCGACTACATCAACACCTTCCACCCACAGCATTTTCAAGTCTTCAATCAAGGGACCTAGATAAACATCTAAGTCATTTCCCGGTTGCTTTGGGACCGAAATCATCATAGACAACATCATATATTTGCGCTTCATGCACAACCAAGGGGGCATGTTGTAAATTACCAACAGAACAGGCCATGAACTATGAATACTACTCATGTTACCATAAGGATTCATTCCATCCGTAGCAAGTCCAAGCCTTAGGTTTCTTGGCTCATCGGAGAAATTCGGAAACATAGTATCGATATTCTTCCATTGAATAGAATCAGCAGGATGACGAACCTTTCCATCACGTTTCCTCTCATCATTATGCCATCTAAGATTCTTCGCATCTTTCGCATTGGCAAACAATCGCTTGAACCTTGGAATTATTGGAAGATACCACAACACCTTCGCAGGAGGACCCTTTTTTCTCACATCATCAAGATCATCATCATCATCACCACCCTTCACTTTGTATCGTGATAACCCACATTTGGGGCAATCGTGATTGTCTTCATGAACACCGGTGTACAATATGCAATCATTGGGGCATGCGCGTATCTTCTTATACTCCATACCCATAGGACACAATACCTTCTTGGCCTCATAGTTACGGTCAGGCAATGTGTTGTCATCCGGAAGCAAGTCTTTCAACACTTCAAGCAATTCCGTGAAGCTTTTATCGGTCCAACCATTTCTCGCCTTCACACAAACCAATTTTAGCACCGCCGACAACCGTGTATGAGTAGTACACCCTGGATATAAAGGCTTATCCGCATCACCGTACAACCTATCATACACATGAGCTCGATGAAAAGATTCTTGTCCAATATCACGGATCATGTCCTCTACTCGATCATCCTCCATATCTACGTCAACGTCCTCACTTTGGGAGACACTCGCCGTACTACTCAACAACACATCACCATGCCATATCCATCTTATATAACTCAAGCAAATCCCTTCACAAATCAAATGAGTACGTATATCCTTCACCGTACATTTCCTCGTATTCAAACACTTGACACAAGGACAACAGAACATTCCATTACTATTAGGAACATTCCTTTGAGCAAATTCTATAAATTCTCCCACCCCTTTCAAATACTCAGCACTAGTACGCTTACAAACCATCCAACTACGATCCATAACTAGATAGGTCCTGTAGACATACAAAACATATATCCAATATAAGGACAATACGGGAGATTGAAAACTATAGTTTTTGAAGATTGCCAAGCACTGGTCACGGTCTTGGAGTGATGTCCATCACGACCGTAACGTGCCAACTGAACTAGACCATGCCATCACAGGCAAAACTGATCACGGCCTAGCCGTGATGAGCATCACGGCCGTGACAGATCAACCAGCAGAGCAACATGCACTCAAAACAAAAAATAGAGACGTACATTCCAAACAACTCAAACTCACGGTTTCAAGTTTCAACTACTGAGACTACAGTTTCAACATACACTCAAAACCAAAAATACAAAAATGTGCCCTAAATACTCACCAGAAATAGGTGCTCGTGTGGTGGTTGGGAGGAATCGCTCGAGTGGTGGCCAACGTTCGATGTAGTTACTGAGAGCAGAGGGACAAGGAGAGTTAGTGCGTAGGAAGGGGAAAGAGAGATGTCAAGTTATTGCAAAGAATGAATGGAAAGATAGAGTTAGAGTTAATAGTGTACCTCACGGTGGCGGCGAAGATGCCCTCGCGATGGTTGCGGTGGAGATGAGCTCGCGATTAGGGTTCTGTGCTGGGTGAGAGTGAGGGTTGAGAGTGATCTAGGGTTGAGCGTGATGAAAATAGAAAAGAGACGTACGTACAGAGCGAAGTGCAGAAGGCGCGCGGGTGTAAACGTTATAATCAAAAAGCAAAAAATAAAACAACATTTAACGTCAGTTTTATTAAACAACTGACGTTAAAAGTAATTGTTTAACGTCAGTTGTATTAAACAACTGACGTTAAATATTAATATTTTTTTTAAAAAATACTTTTAACCTCAGTTGCTGAATTCAACTGACGTTAAAAGTGTTGCGTAAAAATCATTCTCTATATAAAGTACCATTATTCTGTATCAGTCTGTAATACTGCCTCTTCTTTTCCTCTATATTTCTATTCCTTCACAAAATGGCTCTGAGACCTGTGTTAAGAGTGACAACAGGGCATATAGGGACATAGGATTATTTACGTCAGCTATTTATTTAACTGAAGTAAAAATCACACTTTTAACGTCAATTGGATAAACAACTGACGTTAAAAATAAATATTTTTTATTTTAAAAACACTTTTAACGTCAGTTTTATTCAACAACTGACGTTAAAGGTATATAAGTTTCTGCAAAAGCATTCATTCCTTTGACTACTCTGATACTAAATTACCCATTACTGCTGTGCTACTTACCCATGCACATTGTAACCTATAATCCTCTTTATGAGCACTAAGTTTATACCTAGACTTAAAGGTCTATTTCTTCCTATTCCTTCGGGCGTTTTCTTTTCTGCACGTTTATAATATATGATTGCCAACTCCCAATGCGCCTTGGAACCTAATGCTCTTAATGATCAATTTAATTTGTTAGCAACTTACGACGCCTAGTAACTTCATCCCCTACTCCTATAAATAGCTTCCTTTCTTCCTTTAATTTTTCTGCTTCACAATATGGCTCTGCCATGGAGATTAACTTCATCACTCTTTCTTCCTATACCTAGACTTAAAGGTCTCTGTCTTAATGGTCAAACAACTTCTGAGTTTGAGTAAATCACATTACATGGGTGATAAGGGTGTGTAAATCGCATTATGTGAATTGCACACACCATCATCCTTCTGGAGAATCAGCAGCTACAGTTCCAAAACCTCAGCTTTGGAACCAAGTGGCTGTTCCAAGAATATTGCTGAAACAGATCGAGTGCACCCTTCACTCTGCTTTGGCTCCAAATTGACTGTGGATTCAGATGGAGCATCAAGGACTTCAAGTAAGGGAGGATATGCATTCAATATTAGAGTTTCTGAGGACAGGACTGAGAAGAAAATGATGTTGAAGCAGAAACTTTTTTATATTTTAGTGCTATCTTGAGGAAATTTTTTATCTTTTAATCATGTAATTGTAACTTATGAATCGCTTCAATGATATACGATTTGATTATACATATATAACTTGTTTTATGTTAAGTGTTTATTTATTTTAATTTGCACAAGAATTTGTTTACTAATTCAAGCTAATTAATTAAGATTAAAAATAAACTTTTTTTAAAAAAAGATTAGAAATAAACTGCACTATATATGGAGTGATGATCTGCGTTAAGAGTGACAACAGGGAGATGACAACGAAAGAAAGATAGGAATGAGTTGATTATTTACGTCAGTTATTTATTTAACTGAAGTAAAAATCACACTTCTAACGTCAGTTTTATAAACAACTGACGTTAAAAGTGTTAATAATTCTTGCAAAACAATTTTAACGTCAGTTCATTAAACAACTGACGCAAATAGTGATTTAATATTTACAAAACTGCCACCGCCTCATTTTTAACGTCAAACATATGGTCAACTGACGTAAAACGTTCCCGTATATTACATTATTTCCACTAGTGGTATGACGGAGGATAAGTTAAAGGAGAGGCAAGAGGAGCTTAATGAGAAGATAGCAGCAGGAGAGGCACTTGAGGACTCAGTTGTTGATCCTCCGTCTCCACCTGCACACGAGGATTGTTGGGTGGATGTCCGAAAGTCAAAAAAAGGAGATTTTAAAGATGAAGCCACACGCATTGTGGCAGAAAAGATTGTAAGTAACAAACTAACCGCATTTCTAGTTGATATTTGTATCACCTTGCCTTCTTACACGTTTTTAATTTAGTCTTTGTAGGAGGAGCTTAAGGAACAAAGCTCGCAGGGATCATTCGTCCCACATGGACGTCGGGATATCTTGATCACCGCCCTAGGCAAAGATGACCACCCTGGTCGGGTCATTGGTGTTCCAGGGACGGTGGACATTAAGAAATTCTTTGTGAAATGCTCCTCACGTAGGCGGGTCGAGTAGACGATCGATAGGGCAGAGCTCAGACAAGAGGTTAAATCGGTGCTCATTGTCGACCCGACCTTTAAGAAAGAACTACTAAGAGAGTTTCTAGCTGACCCGGATCTCACACAGATGTTTAGGTAGCAGTTTTCCTCCGTGGGTTCCCAAGAAACACCGGGAGTTGCCCAACCATCACATGTGAGCACAAAAGAGAGCTGTCGAAAGACACATGTGGAGGTGGATCCTTTGTCAGAGAGGGAGCGAGAGTTGGAGAAGAAACAACGGAAGCTGGAGTTGGCGATGCAGGAGTTCAAGTTGTCCCAGGTATATTCATAATGATCATATTTATCGATTACTTATTTTTTCTTTATTCTCAATTACTTATACTTTATTTATTTACAATTGAAGGCAAAGCAGAAGCCGATGCCGCTTCGTCAGTCCCCGTTACTCGTATGTTCTCTCTTGGTCATGATTTTTCAGTTCGAGGTTTTTGAATGTCCGTTGGAACACGATGGATGGATTAAACGCCGAGACCAAGCATTTACATTTAGATTCTGTGGTGATGATCTTGAGAATTTTTGCATAGATGGCCATTGGATATCCATCAATATTCTGAGTTTGTGGTGTACGTAAGTACATTTTAATTTTATAATACATTTAATTTTTATATTTTATTTCAATTTTATAATTTATTTAAATTTCATTTTATTACGTAATTAATGATTACTTATTTCATATCTTAGGTATCTGCATCGCCTTCTGATTGACAGGGCGGCATTGTTTATAGATTCTTAGACCCCACTATCATATCTCAGTTCTTGACCGATGACAGTAAAGTCAGTAAATACCTTGGCGCCTTAGTGAGAGGAAGTGATCGGAAAGACATATATCTAGCACCCTACTTAAAGGATAACCATTGGCAGTTGCTCATACTTCATCCTTCTAGGCATACTGTCATATTCTTATGCTCTCTCCACAACGACCCGCAAAAGGATGTGGTGGCCTCTATCAATACGTAAGTAATTAGTCTTCTATTTAATTAAATTTGTAACATTTGCTTTTATTTTATTACACACATGGTGAACATATAATTGACATGAATATTTTGTTTATGATAGCACGACAAAGGCATGCAACTTATCTTGCGCCAACGGGAAGAGTAGGTCTTCAAAGTTTAAAGGAAATCCTAAATGGATTAACCTCAAGGTTTCTAGTTTATTAAATAGTAATTAATGTTATAATTACTATATATATATATATATGTTTAATTGACAGTGAATTTCATTTCTTTTGTAGTCTCGTTATCAGCCAGATACTTGGTCGTGTGCCTATTATGTGATACATCATATGTTGAACATCGTCATGGCATCTATTACCGAGGGATGGAGGAAGGCAATTAATTAAACAAGTTATTTAATTATATATTTTATTTTTGGTGATGACTTTATTTAATGTGTATTTTATTTAACATGCAGGCTCTCGGCTATCAAGGTCCTCTTGAGAAAGACGAAATTAAAGACTTGAGGATGCAATTTGCAGAATTCTTTTTGAAGTATGCAGTACAAAAAGGAATAGAAAATATACCTCCTACATACTTAGAAGATGTGTAGTTTGTATGAATTTTTCATGTATTGTGGCCTGAATTGTATAGTTGTATAGAATATGTAGTTGTATATAAAAGATACATATTGTGTAGTTGTATAGAATATATATGTATTATTATGTTATGAATTTTTCATGTATTGTGACCCGAATTGTGTTAAATAAGATAGTTATAGTTCTAATTGTTTTAATTAAGAATTATTTTAATTACCTAGTAATAGTTCTAAAAGTATCTTGAAATTAATGCAAATACATGAGTTAATGTATATATATTGGACTTGTTAGTGATGAGTGTGTGTGCAAATTCTGTATTCTGTAATTAGTGAATGCAAGAGGCAAGCTGGGGGAAGGGATACTGTAACGGAATTTTTTTATTAAAAAAACCTACTTTTAACGTATGTCTTTTATTCTAAAGATGTTAAAAGTAACTTTTAACGTCTGTTATATAGTATAACCGACGTTAAAGGTGTTACATATAACGTCAGTTTAGTAAAAGACAGATGTTAACTGTAAACTTTTACGTCTTCTCTAAACCGACGTAAAAAGTCACACATTTAACGTTTGCCGTAACGTCTGGCTTTTTTGAGATGTGAAAAAGCACTTTTAAAAAATGCTTCTTGCACTAGTGTGTTATATAATTTTATTCGAGTTTATCGATCTAAAGAATTGGATCATCTTTATTTCCCCCGTTTTATGTTAGAAGAGAAAAAAAATATAAAAGCAAGTTTTAGTTTATTTTACTCCAAAACCAATCATCTATGTAACATAAGAGGATGAAATAGAAAAGAAAAGAAGAATATCCTAATCCAAGGCAATAAGTAAAATTGACTTAATTTGTATAAATTATTTCGTAAAAAATTCCAACATGCTAACAATTTTGCAGGAAATAGTTATAGAAAAGAGGGAAGTTGTGTGGCATATCTAAAAATTGTTCTAGTGGATCAATAATTGATTGAGAACTCCACCTCCATTGGGAGAAAATTTCAGCACAATGACTTAGAGTGACTTTGGTAGTTAACTAGGATGTCTCCGGATAAATATCTTAATTAAGTACTTATTCAATAAACATTTTTCTAATAAGCTAAAACAACTTATTTTCATAAGATTCTCTAACAATATTATTACAATAAATTAAAATAACTTGTTTCATAAGTTGTTACATTCATTTGATAACCAGTGGGGCTATCACTGGCAAGTGTCAGCACAAAATTGCTCAGAGAATCAAAGTTAGAGCTTGACACATAAACAGGAAGAACATGACACTGTAGCAGTTCTTTCTGTTGGCGGTTATCCAGAGAGTTGAAGTAACCTGCTTTGAGTTGTGAGAAGGCACCATCATCTGGTGCAAGAATAGTTAAACCTTTATATTTTGTGGTTACCAGTTGTGCATTGATTTGGTTGATGATTTGGGTGGCTTTGAGCAAGCGTATCAGCGTGTTGAATGATTTAGCCTTCCTTAGAATTTTGATGATGTCTTGACCAGAAGAAGAATCAGACAAGAGTAAATGAGGTAATGCTGGGACTAATGGTTTTGCTGGTGCTAGAGCAGGTGAGGCATGAGTGGTGGGTTTTGGTTTTGCTTGGGCTTTAGGGACTACAGCAGGTGATTGGGCTAATGTGGTGGTAGAAAAGATGGATGCAAATAGTACTAGAACAAGTGAGAAGAAGATAGTTTGCTTCATCTTCTTATTGCTAATAGGAAGCTCGAGATTACTTTGCTGCTATTGGGAAGATACAAATGATATATAGGTTAATTGTTATTGCAATGATTTTTTGC
Organism: Sophora flavescens; assembly: GCA_030762895.1. Classification (NCBI taxonomy): domain Eukaryota; kingdom Viridiplantae; phylum Streptophyta; class Magnoliopsida; order Fabales; family Fabaceae; genus Sophora; species Sophora flavescens. Next base: position 96,141,484 of record CM061062.1, on the reverse strand, counting down.
TGTGTGGGAGGTGTAATAGCAAAGTGATTTTATAGATGCTAAGTGAATGATAGGTAGGTAAAAAGGTTTAGTTATGAAAATAACCTATAGTATGGGGGTATATACTATATCATATCTGTCATGGAAATGCAGATAAAGGTGAATGAGAAGGGGATTTGGCTGGTGTCTTTTGCTTGCAAATGCGTGGATTATTGAATGAGTACTCAGTTGGTTGTGAGCTGATAAAATATGCACATTAATACAGATAATGAAACATACTTTTTTCTTTTTATTCAGGTAAGACAGATGTGAAATCAAATCAGTGAAAAAAAGTTAAGCTTGTTGTAACTATTTATGATATAATACATTAATACTGTTGAAATAAAAATCTCTCCAATAATCTTCTCTGTATTTTTAATTTAACCACTTATTTTACATTGGTTGGTGTATTAATATGAAATAATATTTTCACTCTTGATTTTCTCTACTATGAAAGTTTCCTGATTGATTGCAATAACAATTAACCTCTTATAGACAAATTGCAGGGTAAAGTATGGGTCGTATTTGCTCACCAGAGGCCTATAAATACCAAAGGCACCAAGGAGTAACACTCACTTGTCATCCTTCATTTATGTATGTCACATAAAACATTTGTACACTGTGCTCTAATTATATATTATCAGCACATACTGAATAGCAAAAAAGTACAAAATTAACAATATTTATATTGACCCTCTGGTTTCCATCTTCCTTAATAATTAACCTTCATAATTATCGAAATGCAGTTTAAACTTTATCTAATCTGTGGGAAAGCAGTAAAGATGATCCGAATGATGAAAAAGCTTTCTCTACCAATAGGTATGCACAAACTACTCAAGTTGTTGGGGGGAGTAACAATCCTTAAGGCATTGGGTATATGACTCCACCGCAGTCAACAATAAGCTAATGATCATAACCACCAAGATACCTGAACATCACATCCCAACCCAAAACCTTAAGGTAATGGGTATATGGATCATCTTTTTTATATATCCTTCATTTAACTTATTCCTAGCCAATGTGAGATTGACCATTCACACTTGAATTCTAACACAAGCATATGGATCAACGGGGATGTGGAGTGTACAGTTGTTATGAACTGAAAAATCAAAATGTCAGGCTCATGAGCAAATTTCCCATACCGAAATTAAGGGTTGCTTTTTAGGCTGTTTTTAGAAAAAGTGATTTTTTTTTATTTAAAAAAACACTTCTGACATTTATATGCCTCTTTGGCTGTTTAGTTGAGTTTTTATTAAAAAACAGTGATTTTTTTTTTTTTGAGAAGTTATATTTTTTAGCTTCTTAAAAAATCACTATTCTAGAATAGATTAAAATAATTTTCTTAAGCATAAAGAAATGGATCCTTAAATGAAATAAAAACAAAGCAAAGTATGGAGTTGTTTTAATTTAAATTTGATTGCCTCCAAAGTTCCAAATGAAATTTACCCGTGAGGTTAGAGATTTTAAATCCTGGAATTGTCATTTTGGTGAAGGTTTTACCTAACAACCCACCCCCACAGTCCGGGGTTAGTCTCACAGCTTTGCTTGAGAGATTACCCCATCAAAAACCAATAAAATATTAAGTTTGATTCATTTATCTGCCTTATCCTAACCTGAGTGGACACTTCAATCAATCAATTACCTATTTAATAAAATTTGGTCGCTTTTGCCACTTGTCATACTCTCATTTACTTTCATTTCACTCATTTTCCCGCTCACAACCTGACCACACTCACCTCACCTCACTTCCCTTTTTTTTTTTTTTCATTTCATTTAACTTTTTTCTTTCCCACTTAGCTCTCAAATTTAAAATATTTCTGAAGGGTGAAAAACAAAGGATCTTACAACACAAGGTTTTGGAGGAAGGGTTTTGGGAGGCAAACAGAAGTGCAAATGATATGTGGGAAAAGATGGTCAAGGGGATTAGGAAGGTAGCTATAGAGACGCTTGGTGAATCAAGAGGATTCGGACCTAAGGGGAAAGAATCCTGGTGGTGGGATGAAAGTGTGCAAGCTAAGGTTCGGGTTAAAAGGGAATGTTTTAAAGTTTGGTCTTTATGTAGAAATGCTGAAAATTGGGAAAATTATAAAGTGGCCAAAAAAGAGACCAAGAAGGCAGTGAGCGAAGCTAGAACTAAAGCTTTTGACGGGTTGTACCAATCCTTAGGCACCAAAGATGGTGAGAAATCTATTTATAGGCTTGCTAAAAGTAGGGAAAGAAAGACAAGAGACTTGGACCAAGTGAAGTGTATTAAGGATGAAGAAGGTAAAGTTTTGGTTAAGGAACAAGATATTAAAGATAGATGGAAGAATTATTTCCACAAGTTATTTAATGAAGGATTTGAAGTTTTATCATGCTCACAGGTGCTTGACATCAGAGAGGAGGACCAAAATTACACTTTTTATCGTAGAATCCAAGAGCATGAGGTAAAAGAAGCTTTGAGAAGGATGGATAATGGCAAGGCAGTTGGACCGGACAATATACCTGTGGAGGTATGGAAGAGTCTAGGAAATAGAGGCATTAGTTGGCTCACGAAGTTTTTTAACGAGATTATGAGGTCAAAGAAAATGCCGGACGAATGGAGGAGAAGCACTTTAGTTCCGATTTACAAGAACAAGGGAGATATACAACATTGCGCAAATTTTAGGGGGATTAAGCTTATGAGTCATACTATGAAGCTATGGGAAAGGGTGCTTGAACGGAGACTAAGAAAAGAAACCCAAATCACCGACAACCAATTTGGTTTTATGCCCGAGAGGTCGACCATGGAAGCAATTTACTTGCTACGACGAGTGATGGAACAATATCGAAGGGATAAAAAAGATTTACACATGGCCTTCATTGATTTGGAGAAAGCGTATGATAGGTTGCCAAGAGAGGTTTTGTGGAAAGCCCTAGAAAAGAAAGGTGTTCGGATTGCCTATATTCGAGCTATCAAGGATATGTATGAGGGGGCCACAACTAGTGTGAGAACACAGGGTGGAGCCACAAAAGATTTCCCAATAACCATAGGCCTGCACCAGGGGTCAGCTTTAAGCCCCTATCTTTTTACCTTGGTCTTCGATGTACTTACGGAGCACATTCAAGAGCCAGCACCGCGATGCATGCTTTTCGCTGACGATATAGTCCTAGTTGGAGAGTCGAGAGATGATATAAATGGAAGGTTGGAGACTTGGATACAAGCTTTAGAAGCACATGGCTTCCGCTTGAGTAGAAGCAAGGCGGAGTATATGGAATGTAAGTTTAGCAAAAGGTGAAACACCTCTAGCTTAGAGGTGAATGTTGGAGACCACAACATACCACAAGTCACACGGTTTAAATATCTTGGGTCTATTATACAAAATGACGGAGAAATTGAGGGAGATGTAAACCATCGGATTCAATCAGGATGGTCGAAATGGAGGAAGGCTTCGGGTTTTTTGTGTGATAAAAAGGTACCTCTTAAGCTAAAGGGAAAATTTTACCGTACAGCCATTAGATCGGCGATGTTGTATGGGACGGAGTGTTGGGCAGTAAAAAAATCAAAACGAGAGTAAAATCAATGTAGCAGAGATGAGAATGTTGCGCTGGATGAGCGGAAAAACTAGACGTGATAGGATTTGGAATGATAGCATTAGAGAGAGAGTTGGGGTAGCACCTATTGTAGAAAAGATGGTTGAATCTCGACTTAGGTGGTTTGGGCATGTATGGAGGAGACCTTTGATTCTGTAGTAAGGAGAGTGGACCAAGTGGAAGGCAATCCAATAGCTAGAGGCAGAGGTAGGCCAAGAAAAACTATAGGAGAAACTATTAAGAAAGATTTGGAGGCCAATGATTTAACTATTAACATGATTCATGATAGAACATTATGGCGCCGTATGATCCATGTAGCCGACCCCACCTAGTGGGATAAGGCTTGGTTGTTGTTGTTGATTCCCCCTCATCCATTTCTTCCTCCCTCTCAGATCTCCCTCCCCCTCTCCTTCATCTCCTCCTTTCCATCTTTGCTTTCTTCTCCAATTTTTGTGACCTAATTTTACCCTTATCTATTTCACTCTCATATATGTTTCTCAACGTGCTGGAGCCGTCGCGTGGTTCCTCCGTATCAGGTGCGAAGAGGAGCAAAGCTGCGAAGGTATGTGGTTCCTCCCTTTCAGATCTCTCCCTTCCTTACCCCCTTTCCATCTTCATTGTTCATCCGAAGTTCATAACGCCCTCTCCCCGCTCACATGCTGCTTCACACTAATCACACAAACACACAACATTAACTTTCTATTTATTTATATATATATATATATATATATATATATATATATATATATATTTGTTTTTAGCCCAATTCCTCCAAAATTATTAAGTATCCCTAATTTTAGGTGAGAAATTTTTTGAACTTCAAGATTTTATTTTTATATTTTGTATTTGTTTAGTCCAATTCCCCATTTTGAAAAACCTTGGTTCAAGACCGAATATGAATAAAACCTGAAATATTGTAGTAAGATTCATTTAGTTGCTTTGCATATGGCTCTAGGATAAATGAATTCATACCCCTATTTTCATTGATTTGTATTACTTTAATTGATTCTGAAAATGAGGTTTTATTCTAATATGTTTGCGTAAATTGGGTTGATTCTAAAAAATGCACATGAGGTGTTTGAGAAATTTACTCTTTGTGGGTAAGAAGCTTTTTAATCATCTACACTAAATTTCTCAAGTTTTATCTCATTCATAGATTGTTTATCTAGATGTTGAAGTTCAAATTCTGTCAGTAATACACATGGAAGACCTATTGCACAAATTTTATTTTGTCTTGATCCAAGATTTAGAACATGAGGGTTGCCATTACTTATTCTTTTGTCAAAATAATAGTTAATTTTAGAAAGTCGTCTAATGGTTCAAAGGAAAGAATTACATGTACTATAGCTATCAAATGAGTATTAATTTATCCTCTTTATGGGTGAATAACATGTTATTTGAATTATTTTCCATGAACACCTTTGATCTACTATGAGTATTGAAATTTAGAATGAAAATATTACAACAAGGATAGACTTTTTCCAATTCTTTTTTTTTTGTTTAGTTTCAAGGAATTTTGCATAGAGTGTTTGATTATGGAATCTTTTTTGTGTATTTCCAGTTTGGGACATTCAAAATACCCAAGGAAGGTTATGTGTTACTTCGATTTGCTCTTGAAGTTGGTACACGCCAAACAGGTACGTAGTGGTATAGTGCTCGTGCAGCTTGCTAACTCAACCATACGTTTTCTTTTTTCTTTTCTCTAGGGTTCACATGCCTTTTGTTTTGAAATGAAAAAATATGCAGATGACAGTGAAAGATGATCTGAACCTCGATACTTGATGAGGAAATGTCAGTTGATCCGAAAGCCTTCTTGATGGATGATGAGGTTGTCAATATTATATGACACAATGTTGAGTTGAATGGTCAACTAACCAACCACAATGTGACATGTGGCTGGTGCACCACTACACCACTTTGTGGGTGGTGCACCTTAGACCAAACGTCTCCATTGACCCATAAGGGCACTGCTCTGCCCTACACTATCCAATGACCTAACGTGAGCGTGAGCTAAAATGTAAACAAATTAAAATGACTCATATAATTGGTAACATATGCTTTGTCATTAAATTAAATAGCAGGCTCATTATTGTATTGGTCTTTAACTTATTCAACTAAATATATATGAATAAGAATGGTTACATAGGGACAAAGTACCCCTTACACTTTCATCAATATACTTTTTACCTATAAAAAAAATATTTATCACGACTGAACAAGGTGGTTGATATCCATTGGGTAAGTGATGACTGGAATAGAATTATATTAAGTGATAGCAGTGATAAGGTTCATAGCCTTAGTGGCATGGAATTGATCCCAAAACACGTACTCATTCCTATTCTGGCATGGCATTTCATCAGGAGCACATTGCCCATCCTCCCTCGGTGTGCAGCAAGAAGCATTCAAAACCTTGAAACCTGAATATTTACATGAACCATGGTTACACCCCAATCAAAGTAAGACACATATATTCAATTGTTTCATGCTTTCAATATAGCTATAGAGATATCTTTTTTTTATAAGCCTAATTATGAAGTATAAGAAAACTGAAGTATTTACCAAGTGAAGGGTCAGGGGTCCCGGTTGTACTGTTTATAAAGATGTATTTGGAATCAACAGAGAATTTTGTATTGAATCGATCCACTAGAGATTTAAGCTTGTCATTAACAATGAATGCAGCAACATTTTTCTCATCAACACAACCAGATGCATTTGTCGGTTGAGTAGTGATGGCTCTTGGAGTGCAACCTATAAGACCAACCCCAACCAACACGTGCTTTCTTGCACCAGTAGCATGCAGAGCCTTATCCACCTTCTACTATACATAACATATACAACCTACATATCCAGATTCATATCTCTATTGATTTCCGTTTCTGTATATGTAGGTTGTATATGTTATGTATAGTAGAAGGTGCCAAAGGCTCTGCATGTTGCTGGTGTAAGAAATTCGTGTTGGTCGGGGTTGGTCTTATAGGTTGCACTCCAAGATCCATCACTACTCAACCGACAAATGCATCTGGTTGGGTTGATGACCAAAATGCTACTGCATTAATTTTTAATGACAGCCGTAAATCTCTAGTGGATCGATTCAATACCAAATTCTCTGCTGATTCCAAATACATCTTTATAAATAGTACAGCCAGGACCCCTGACCCTTCACTTGGTAAACACTTCAGATTTGTTATACTTCATAATTAGGCTTATAAAAAAAAGATATCTCTATAGCTAGATTTAAAACATGAAATAATTGAATATATGTGTCTTACTTTGATTGGGGTGTAACCATGATCCATTTAAATATTCAGGTTTCAAGGTTTTGAATGCTTCTTGCTGCACACCGAGGGAGGATGGGTAATGTGCTCCTAAGCCAGAATAGGAATGAGTACGTGTTTTGGGATCAATTCCATCCCACTGAGGATGTGAACCTTATCACTGCTATAACTTCATATAATGGTTCTATTCTAGCCTTCAGTTACCCAATGGATATCAAACACCTTGTACAGTCGTGATAAACATTTTTTTATAAGCCAAAAGTAAATTGACGAGAGTGTAAGGGGTACTTTATCCCTATGTAACCATTCTTATTCATATATATTTAGTTGAATAAGTTAAAGATCAATACAATAATGAGCCTGTTATTTAATTTAATGACAAAGCATATGTTACCTATTATATGAGTCATTTTAATTTGTTTGCATTTTAGCTCACGTTCACATTAGGTCATTGGATAGCGTAGGGCGGAGCAGTGCTCTTGTGGGTCAATGGAGAAGTTTGGTCTAAGTTGCACCACCCACCAAAGTGGTGTAGTGGTGCACCACCCACATGTCACATTGTAGTTGGTTAGTTGACCATTCAACTCAATATTGTGTCAGCTATAAGCTATCGGCTAAAAATTAACTTATCAGCTATAAACTAGTGTATTAGATATTTTTGCCAAACAGAACAATAATTGGTGGGGACAAAGTTTGTTATACCAAAACGGGACAACAGATCCCCATCCTATAATGTGATGAATTATCATTCGATGTCAAATGTAAAATAGAAATGCTAGTTGATGCCAAATATTATTCGTGCAAATCATGAATCAGCGATGCATGTATATGATGCAGGGGCTAGTAAGTGGAGAATGAGGCAGGGAGGAGGCAACCCGCTAGCGAATAAAGGAGCAAGACGAACACTGAATTCTGTTTTTTATTGTAAATGTTATGCTTTAATTGGATAATGTAATTAAAACAAGAGAAGATGTCAGATCATCCATCGTGAACTCGTAGTTGCACTTGCTCGTACTATATAGCGGTGCTAATCTACAATATAATCAGATTCTCATGTTTGGATTTTAAAGGATTTATATCATAAGACTTTATAAGATTTAACTGGACTATATGGATTTATAAGATTTGAAATGAATTCATGATTTTATAGTAAACATTCAAAGTGTAACACCCCGATTTTTTTTTTTCTACTTGTCTGTAAATTGTGATTATATGAATATTTAAGATTTATTTTCATAAATGGTGATGAATTATTTTGATAGACCAAATTAAGACATTTTTATTTATTTTATATTAGAAATGTACAGTTGAATTTTCGGTAGAAAATTTTCGACGTTACGGGTTGAGTTTTCTCTATCAGTTAAGCTCTACTAACTCTAAAATAATTTTAAAAATTTTGTAAATTTAAATTTTATTTTTTCTAACCCAGTTATATTTATTGTTATGATTTTAGAAATTAATCCATAATGAATATATATTTCCCGAAAAAAATCGACATATTGTTAATAATATCATTTTTTGTGAAACGAGGTAATTAATGTGATGCTCGGGGAAAGGGTGTCACATTAAGGGTGGTATCAAAGCTGGTCGAGTCTTTCGGGAATCTTTAGGAATAGGTTTGTTGTGTTTATGTTGTGTGATCTCTGACTAGGCTTGTTTAAATTACTTCTTAGAAGTAATGATTGTTGGAAAGTGATTAAATAGCTCTTATCTAGTTGTCATTTAACTAATTTTTATCTTATTGATCGGTATGGAGCTAGACGCAGGACATGGACGTGGCCGTAGAGGAGGCCGTAGAGGTGGTTTCGTAGGTGGATGCGGACCAGATGGTCGGGGAGCAGATTTTGCAACCCAAGCTATGGCAGACGTTGCTGCTGCCATTGCCCAGTAGACCGCTACTATGGCTGCACAACATCAACAAGAGCGAGCTCGTGCTGAGCAAGCTGCAGAAGGTCATGCTCTGACTGCATTTCGACATCAGAACCCACCACAGTTTTATGGGGATGTTGATCCTATTAGAGCGGACTTATGGATTCAAGAAATCGAGAAGATTTTCGAGTTTATTAACGGTCCTGAAGCGGTACGAGTGCCGTACGCTACCTTCTTGCTAATGGGAGATGCTGAATGTTGGTGGAGAGGCACCAAGCAAATGCTCGAGGCGAATCAACAAGAAATTACTTGGGAGGTTTTTCGCATTGCATTCCTGGACAAATACTTCCCACATAGTGCTCGAGGGGAGAAGGAACTGGAATTTCTGCGTCTTCGCCAAGGAGACATGACTGTTGGAGAGTATGCGGCCAAGTTCGAATCACAGGCCAGAAATTTTCGCTTTTTCCAAGACAATCCGTAAGAGAGCTGGAAGTGTGAAAGATTCGAAGGAGGATTGAGGTATGAGATCAAGGGGTCAGTGCTGCCACTGGATATCAGGAATTTTCAATAGAGGGAATGTTGGTGGACCCTCGCGATCGAGAAACCAACTCCAAGGCCAGAACCAGAGGGGTAAGCAAACTCAGAAGAAACCAATTCCCGTGGCCTCGGCTTCTGGATGTGTTAACCAGAGGAGTCAAGGACCAAGTCAAGGAAGGAGATGCTTCAAGTGTGGAGACCCGGACCACTTAGCTGATGTATGTCCCGTGAGAGGGATGAAATGTTTCAACTGTGAGCGAGTAGGGCACCTGGCATAAGATTGCAGGGCACCAAAGCGGGAAACCACCGTCAGCAGTACCAGAGTACTTAAACCAATAGCTAAGGGAAGAGTTTTTACCATGAGTGGTGCTGAAGTCTCTAACTCCAAGGACCTCCTGAAAGGTATCTGTGATATTGCCGGTAATCTTTTAACTGTGCTTTTCAATTCTGGTGCGACGCACTCATTTATCTCAAATGATTGTGTGAGACTCTTAGCATTACCTGTTACTTGTTTGCCGTATGATTTGATTGTCTCAACTCCTACCGCCGAACCTGTCACTGTTAATTCAGTATGTTTGAAATGTCCGGTTATCATTCAAGATCGACACTTTCTTGTTGATCTGATTTGCTTGCCTTTAGTGCAATTAGATGTGATTTTGGGTATGGATTGGTTGTCTTCCAATCATGTTCTCTTAGATTGTTCTCGTAGAACATTGATTTTCTTGAACCCCGAGATTTATGGATTTCTCTCTACCCATCAAGTGAAATCTTTTTCGGAGGAAAAGGATCATAGGTGCTTGCATTTAACAAGCTTGGAAATTGAAGAATAAGTTATTCTAAATACAATACCAGTTGTAAGAGACTTTCCAGAGGTGTTTCCTCCCGATGTACCCGGATTACCCCCGGTGAGAGATATCGAATTCTCCATTTATCTTGTTCCAGGAACAGGTCCGATATCGATTGCTCCATATCGGATGTCGTCAACAGAACTTGTGGAATTAAAAGCTCAATTGGGAGACCTGTTGTCAAAGCAGTTTATAAGGCCGAGTGTTTCCCCGTGGGGAGCACTTGTTTTTTTAGTACGAAAGAAAGACGGAGGATCAAGACTTTGCGTGGATTATAGGCAACTTACCAAAGTGACTATTAAGAACAAGTATCCATTGCCACGTATAGATGATTTGATGGACCAATTGCAAGGAGCTGCCGTTTTCTCAAAAATTGATTGAAGGACGGGCTACCACCAGGTCAGACTGAAGACATTCCAAAGACTGCTTTCCGAACGCGTTATGGCCATTATGAGTATCTTGTAATGCCATTTGGAGTGACAAACGCACCTGCTGTCTTCATGGATTACATGAATCGGGTTTTTCATCCGTTCTTGGATAAGTTTGTTATCGTGTTCATCAACGACATTCTCATCTACTCCAGGAGTCATGAAGAACATGAAGGGTGGGGGTTAGGACGAAAAACCCAAATTACAATTGCATGCATGTGATTGTTTCAATTGCATGCATGTGATTTGTTCGTGAGAATTGGGAGAAGAAGCATCAGAATCACTAATTGGCTTGTTCTGGTTAATAAGATGAGTGGTGGCATTGGCTTGTTCTCTCATGGCATTTACCATAGCCATCCATTCAGCATTACCAGGTCCGGGTTGATACTCATGATGTTGATTCAATGTCTGCACACATTGTACAAAACATTAAGTTGATCAGGCTTAATGCTTTATATCAAAATAATAAGATTGTGGAAAATGAAACCAAAAGTAAGAAAGAACTAAACTAATTATTCACAGCCCAATTGGATTGAACTGCTCTGATACCATAAATGTAATACCCCGTGTTACATTTTTTTGTAAGGCATAAAGTATCACATGAAGGTTAGACATAAGTAGATGACGACAGAGTGGCGAAAGCCATAAGTCTCTGGTTAGTACAAATTATGTCCATAACACTAAAATAAAAGAAATTGAGTTTCGAACTAAGGCATTAACCAGTTAATATTACATACTAAATCTGGCTTATACAAGGAGTTTTACAAAAGTCCTCAATGCCTGCAGTCCTTGAAATACAGAGATGCTCTACTCTTTCTTATCTGAAACAACAAATATGAGTAGTGAGATAACTAATCTCAGTGAATTTCCTGCAAAAGTCAGTTTTTTAAAACACACATAAGTATAATAACAATAAACATCAATACATAATATGAGAGTAAACTTTATACACTTGGACATCCAATGGGTTTTTGTCAGTGAAAAACGTCGCTGTCCCCTCCTTGTACACTAAGGTACTTAGAGGAACCAGCTCTATACTGTAAGACATAGGTCTATAACAAAACTGAAGTGTTTACCAAGTGAAGGGTCTGGGGTCGCGGCTACACTGTTTATAAAGATGTATTTGGAATCAGCAGAGAATTTGGTTTTGAATTGATCCACTAGAGATTTAAGCTTGTCATTAAAAATTAATGCAGTAGCATTTTGCTCATCAACACAACCAGATGCATTTGTCGGTTGAGTAGTGATGGCTCTTGGAGTGCAACCTATAAGACCAACCCTGACCAACACGTGCTTTCTTGCACCAACAGTGTAACACCCGGGTGCCGACGAGGGCGGGGAGTTGTCGCCCGTGCAAGAAGGCACGGACAAGGAGCGGCTCCTGACAGGCTTCTAGGCGGAGGGGCACATGAATGAACCAATTACACACCCGAATGAGAAGGATCCTGAGACTGTGTAAGTATGAGACTATACAGTTGAGGAAGGCTTATATGAATTGATTGGTACTACCTATACTAATAAGATGCATCTTCTTTTCGGGAGCCCATTACTTAAGAACTCCACAGTTAAGCGTGCTTGACTTGGAGCAATTCTGGGATGGGTGACCTCCTGGGAAGTTTTCCCGGGAAGCGTGTGAGTGAGGACAAAGCACGCTGAAAAGACCCGTGTTGGTTTGTGGGGACAGTCGTCGATCCATAAAGCAGCCAGGGATGTTACAAATGGTATCAGAGCGGCACCTCTCCCAGTACGGTGTGGTTCGGGGATGAACCAAGCGGAAGCTGGTGGGCATGTTACACCCGGGTGCCGACGAGGGCGGGGAGTGGTCGCCCGTGCAAGAAGGCACGGACAAGGAGCGGCTCCTGACAGGCTTCTAGGCGGAGGGGCACATGAATGAACCGATTACACACCCGAATGAGAGGGATTCCGAGACTGTGTAGGTATGGGACTATACAGTTGAGGAAGGCTTATATGAATTGATTGGTACTACCTATACTCAAGGTTTTGAAAACCGGACCGGACCGGCCGGTCCGACCGGTCCGATCGGGAACCGGGACCTTGGCCGGTCCGGTTCACAGGGAAAACCGGCCTAGCATCGAACCGGTGGAAAAACCGGAAAACCGGTTCAAAACCGGTAAAACCGGTCATAACCGGTAGTGAACCGGCCAGAACCGGTTTCTTAAAAAAAAAAAAAATTAGTATAAAAGGATTTGGGTCATCCTAGCCAAAACCCAATTCTTTTGTTTTCTAACATATGTGGGCTAGTTGTAGATTTTGGGTTGGTTTTCCCTATGAAGATGATTTTAACATATATTTTTATATTTATTTAGTTTAATTTCAAAATAAAAAAAATTGTGCTTAATAATTTTAGTTGTTATGTTGTTTTTTTGTTTAATATTGTTACAAATATTATATTAAAAATTAAAATAATATTATTTAATTATAACCGGTTCAACCACGGTTCAACCTCGGTTGGACCATTGAACCTTGAACCGCTGCCTTCACCGGTTCGATGGCCGGTCCGGTTTTGTAAACCTTGCCTATACTAATAAGATGCATCTTCTTTTCGGGAGCCAATTACTTAAGAACTCCACAGTTAAGCGTGCTTGACTTGGAGTAATTCTGGGATGGGTGACCTCCTGGGAAGTTTTCCCGGGAAGCATGTGAGTAAGGACAAAGCACGCTGAAAAGACCCGTGTTGGTTTGTGGGGACAGTCATCAATCCATAAAGCGGCCAGGGATGTTACAAGCAGCATGCAGAGCCTTTGCCACCTTCGACTATACATAACATATACAACCTACATATACAGAAACAGAAATCAATAGAGACATGAATCTGGATATCTAGGTTGTATATGTTATGTATAGTAGAAGGTGGCTAAGGCTCTGCATGTTACTGGTGCAAGAAAGCACGTGTTGGTTGGGGTTGGTCTTATAGGTTGCACTCCAAGAGCCATCACTACTCAACCGACAAACGCATTTGGTTATGTTGATGAGCAAAATGTTGCTGCATTCATTTTTAATGACAAGCTTACATCTCTAGCGGATCGATTCAATACCAAATTCTCTGCTGATTCCAAATACATCTTTATAAGCAGTATAGCCGGGACCCCTGACCCTTCACTTGGTAAACACTTCAGTTTTCTTATACTTCATAATTAGGCTTATAAAAAAAAATCTCTATAGCTATATTGAAAGGTTGAAACAATTGAATATATGTGTCTTACTTTGATTGGGGTGTAACCATGGTCCATGTAAATATTCAGGTTTCAAGGTTTTGAATGCTTCTTGCTGCACACCGAGCGAGGATGGGCAATGTGCTCCTGATGAAATTCCATGCCATAATAGGAATGAGTACGTGATTTGGGGTCAATTCCATTCCACTAAGGCTGTGAACCTTATCACTGCTATAACTTCATATAATTCTATTCCATCCTTCACTTACCCAATGGATATCAAACACCTTGTTCAGTCGTGATAAACATTTTTTTTTTATAAGCAAAAAGTATATTGATGAGAGTGTAAGGGGTACTTTGTCCCTATGTAACCATTCTTATTCATATATTTTTAGTTGAAAAAGTTAATGATCAATACAATAATGAGCCTGCTATTTAATTTAATGACAAAGCATATGTTACCAATTATATATCATTTTAATTTGTTTGCATTTTAGCTCACGCTCACATTAGGTCATTGGATAGTGTAGGGCGGAGCAGTGCCCTTGTGGGTCAATGGAGAGGTTTGGTCTAAGGTGCGCCACCCACAAAGTGGGGTAGTGGTGCACCACCCACATGTCACAGTGTGGTTGGTTAGTTGACCATTAAACTCAACATTGTGTCATATAATATTGACAACCTCTTCATCCATCAAAAGGCTTTCGGATCAACTGACATTTCCTCATCAAGTGTCGAGTTTCAGATCATCTTTCACTGTCATCTGCATATTTTTTTGGTTTCAAAACAAAGGCATGTGAACCCTAGAGGAAAGAAAAAAGAAAACGTATAGTTGAGTTAGCAAGCTGCACGAGTACTATACCACTACCTGTTTGGCGTGTACCAACTACAAGAGCAAACCGAAGTAACACATAACCTTCCTTGTGTATTTTGAATGCCCCAAACTGGAAATACACAAAAAAGATTCCATAATCAAACACTCTATTCAAAATTCTTTGAAACTTAACCAAAAAAAAAAAATTGGCAAAACTCTATCCTTGTTGTAATATTTTCAAACTAAATTTCAATACTCATAGTAGATCAAAGGTGTTCATGGAAAATAATTCAAATAACATGTTATTCACCCATAAAGAGGATAAATTAATACTCATTTGATTGCTATTGTACATGTAATTCTTTCCTTTGAACCATGAGACGACTTTCTTAAATTAACTATACTATTTTGACAAAAGAATAAGTAAAGGCAACCCTCATGTTCTAAGTCTTTGATCAAGACAAAATCAAATTTGTGCAATAGGTCGTCCTTGTGTATTACTGACAGAATTTGAACTTCAACATCCAGATAAACAATCTATGAAAGAGATAAAACTTGAGAAATTTAGCGTAGATGATTAAAAAGCTTCTTACCCAAAAAGAGGAGATTTCTCAAACACCTCATGTGCATTTTTTAGAATCAACCCAATTTACGCAAACATCTTAGAATAAAACCCCATTTTCAGAATCAATTAAAGTAATAAAAATCAATGAAAATATGGGTATGAATTCATTTATCCTAGAGCCATATGCAAAGCAACTAAAAGAATCTTAGTGCAATATTTCAGGTTTTATTCATATTCGGTCTTGAACCAAGGTTTTGCAAAATGGGGAATTGGGGTAAACAAATACAAAATATATAAATAAAATCTTGAAGTTCAAAACATTTCTCACCTAAAATTAGGGATACTCAACAATTTTGGAGGATTTGGGCTAAAAACAAATACATATATACAAACAGAAAATTAATGTTGTGTATGTGTGCGATTAGTGTGAAGCAGCAAGTGAGCGGGGATAGGGCGTTATGAACTGCAGTGGAAAAATGAAGATGGAAAGGGGGTAAGGAAGGGAGAGATCTGAAAGGGAGGAACCACAAGTAAAAGCGACTAGAGTATGTTTCATCAAGAAACTTCTGTTACCAAGAAGTCATCAGTGTTACAACTCAAGAAATAGTCATAATAGTTTTTTCAACGAAATGTGAAAATATCTAGACCAATGGATACTATCAAATCAATCCACTCAAATGTATAATACATCGAGAGGTATTTAGAAGCGTGATCATCAATTCTCACGTACAAAAACCCATTGGAGTAAATTTAAAATTACAGACTGACATGATCAAATGATGGATCATAAAAATTTCAAATTAGAGTCGGAATAGTCAATTCCACACATGAGTATAAAACTTGTCACTATGATTGTCCAATACAACCATAGGGATTAGAGAAATAATTGTCAATATAAAAATTCGTAGAGAATGCTTTAAATGGAATAAAGCAGTAGAAATTAACCTTGAAGATTAGGAAAGAGTAAACTTGTATGAGAATTACAGAAATAGAGAGGTTCAATATTCTTACTCAAGGCGGAAAGTGAAAGTATGACCGATAAAAGAGTTGAATAGTATAGTTAGAGTTTTCTTAGTCATGTGATATTCACTTAAGATTGAAGATTCGGATTTGGCTTGTCTCGACCCCAAACAAGCATGAAGATCCTTCCAGACATGCTTAGATTGGTATGTTGTTGTTTCATGTGTTCTCCTCTAAAATGTTCGTGATCACGGGTAACTTTGTCAGTTTCTTAGTTATGCGAAGGGTTGATACATATATTTGCTTATATTTTTATCCGAGACCTAGAAAATGATTTTAAATAAAATAAAATCATATTTATACTCTACTTTATAGTAGAGGGTTACGATTAAATTTTGGGTTGAAAATTCAGACGAAACTCGGTCCGTGTTTTCACTGACAGTATAACTTTACTGATCAAAAAACCTAATTTTGACTCGAGAACAAAATTTTTAGGTTTTATATTCCGTTTCCAACGACTTTGGTTATTTTGAAAATTTCAGCTCGAAAATGAAATATTATATTCTATTCGGGTGAAATCAATGAAGGAAACGCGCGTAAAACCTAAGTCGGGTAAACGACGGAGCCGGATATGGAGCTGAGATGACTGAAGTGACCAACAAGACACGTATTAAATGCTATCTTATCTTGTCATAATGACAACTAAAATATCTAGATATTTAGTTGTGGGAAATGTCCAAAATGCCCTGGAACTTTTTGTTTATTCCAAGTTTGCCCCTAAGTGCAATTATCATTTTGTCCCTAAATGAAAAAGGAATTGGACTCTTTTCTCCCTTAATGTCACGCAGCCACACCCTTCTTAAACACCGTTGGCCATTCATTTCATCCATTTGCTCATTTCACACACTTTTCACACAAAAACTCTTAAGTGTTACACTTGATTTACAAAGGAAGTCTAAGTTTTTGTTGGTTTCTTCAATTTCTAAAGGTAGATTCTTCTGATTCATGATCATACCTTCCTTTACCTTCATAACTTTTCTTTCTATTTCTAGTTTTCACAAAGTTCAAATTCTTAGATCTAGAATTTTAAATAATTCTAGAAAATCATAGAAAAATCATTTTAATGTGAGATCAATTTCTATGATCTTCATATGACTTCTATTTTCATTATCCAAGAGCTTGAAAAATTTGGAGATCCCTACCTATTTCTTCTAGAGTTGGCCGAACCTTTACTATATGGGTTTATGTGATTTTCTTCAATTTTTAACTTGATTTCTTGTTGGTTGTTCACGGCTAGGTTTTGTTGGTACAAGCCTTGAAGCTTTAGGTGAACACCATCATCTTGATATTTGATCTGAAGTGATCCAAAAAGGTATGGAGGAGTTTGCCATCATCCTACCTTAGGGTAGATATGTTGGTAGTTTTGTGTATATGGTCTTGTATATGATAAGTATGAAAGTTGTGTAACTTATTGATATATATATGTGTGTGATCCTCTTGGAGGATTTTGTTGATGTTTGATTGTCATATATGTTTATATTGGTGTGATTAATCTTTAATTGGAACCTTGGTTAAAGATTGATTGTTTTGTGAAACAAAAATGCCTAAAATGATGCACTAAGGTCATTCGGCCATGAAGAGTTTAATTGGTTCCATGATGTTTTAAATTGGTTGAATAATCTTTATGAGGATTTCATGATCATATAAGACTATAGAAATTGGTTTGGATTGATTTGGATGTATATATTGAAAGTTATGAATTTATGAGTCCTTAGGGACTAAAATGCAATTTCTGAGAATTTCATCTGCTGCCCTTAAATTCATATTTTGTGTACTGAGATTGTAGTCCTTGATGAGATGAAACCATAGAAATTGGTTTGAGGTCATTTGGATTAATATATAAAAAGTTATGGACTTTTTAATAATCAAGGACCTATTTGCAAATATTGTAAAATATGAGAACCAAAAATATAATTTTTTGGAAAATTGTTGGTAACTTAAAACCTTTTCTAAAGAAGTTGGTTTGGTGTGATTTGAAATTTTAGATAAAAAGTAATAAGGTTTTAAGTGAATAAGGACCATTTTGCAATTAATGAAAGATTAGGGACTAAACTGCAATTTTCGAAAATTAATATTATGGGAATGTTTGAGACTTATTTTCATGCTTAACTAAGTGTTCTAAGACTCCAAAATGAGTTTTGGACCATTAGAGTTTAAAATCGTTCAAAAAGAAATTATGCGATTTTTAACTTAACGACGTTCGGTCAAATTTTCAGAAATTTCGTACAAATGGGAATATGATTGTAAAATCAGTATTTCAACTTATTCATATAATAATTCTAAACTAGGAGAGTAATATATTTGAGGTGAAGAACTATATTTTCAAAAGTAAGGCTTTTAGGCCTAAATCCAGTAAAAAACGGTGAAACCATCGTTAAGTGTTTTTAAAGATTTTGAGAAAATGCTTTGAAGATTTTGATACTTGGATATTTTTAAGAAATCTGATTTCAAAATTCTTTGTTTTAACCAAATGTTTTGGTTTTAAGACAAAAATGAATTTAGTCCGTGAGGACGAGCATTTACGATAAATTGCAAAACCTAAGTCAGGAAAGACTTAGTGGAAATATGAACGTAATAATTTATGACGTATGGTAGAGCAAGACTTTTTGTCATAAATTATGGATGATTTATTATCCATATATCCATAAGATTTAATGGACTCGGAAGTATTTGATTTCTTGGAAGCCAAGAGAAAGGCTCAATTATAAAAGTGCGAAGAAATAAATAATTGGATTTGTGATCCAAACTCATAATGTGCTAGGATTGTTAATCCAATGTTTTAAGATACCTTTGCACAAAGATGAAAGGTTACTTAAGAACGTTAGCTCGATGTTAAGTATCGGTGATTCGGACTTAAGAACATCTAGCATCTGATAAAGCACGATGAAAGGATTCCGATGGAATCGAATTGTCATCCGGTGGATGGACGAGAAGAACGCATTTTTCCGGCAAAGTTTGCCTAAACACATAGTGAAACTATGTTCTGTAAGGCCGTTGTGCCTAGGAGATTGAGCTAACACTTTAATGCGGGTGTGAATTCCATAGTGACGATCTATTGATGCTAGGGGATGTCGGGGGTATGAAATACTCACATAGGCCGCGTTGGTAGCTCCTTATGTGGCGTGATGATCTTGCAATGCGCCGACATACTCAACTAGACGCTACGTGTCTTCTGGTAGTGTAGGATGTTCCCGAAAAAGCCATGTGCACATTGTTGACTATTGACGCATAATATTGCCTAAGACTGGCGTAGTCCGGAACAATCCTCCGAGCCACTATCTCCGACTGTTGTTAAAACCATGGTTTAGGGACTAGAAGTCATTCCTCGAGTCTTAGATGTTTCTATCTAGGAACTCATTGTCCCGTGGTCATGTTTATGTGAAACATTATCTCTGTGATGTGATTGATGTTATTATGATGAGGTGAATGATGATATGATTGAATATTGTTTATTGCGTGTACTTGAGAGTCACGCTATTGCATATCTGTCTTATGTGTAAGATGAAGGGGAAGCTCACCTCATTTTGTGTTTGCTGGTTCTGTGTTACTTTACGTTAGGTGAAGATGACGACAACGCTGTTTCGCCATCACACTCAGCTGGAGTTTGATTGGACTTGGATACATGGGCACAAGGAGAATGGTTTTTGCATATATTGGATGTGAGGAGTATACTCACGGAGTGATGAGATATCATCCAAGACTATTATAGTATTATGGGGATGATATTTCGTCATTGTTTTGTTTTGGTCAGCATGATAAGTCTTGTGTCTATGTTATTATTATTATAAACATATTTCCAGTTTGTTGTTATTTTACTCGCATTGGTATTTCTGCCATTATCTGGATATGTATGCTTATGACTATTAGTACTTGAGAATGGTTTGATATATATATAAGTTGATGACGTATGACGAAAATTATTTATCGAACTATGACGAAAGGAAAAAAAAAATTAAACCCGTATTTTCGGTAAGAAATAATTATTTGGCGCTTTACTCGGTCTTATAAACTAGAAGTGTCACCGATGACGTAGCGCCCGAGAAGGGTGTTACAAACAACATACAACCATTTGAGAAATCCTTCACGAACCTTCGGTACTAATCGGTCAAACCCATAAAACTGTGGGTCTCCATCATGGTCTTTGGCCTTTCCCAAGAAAGTATTGCTTCCACTTTCGCAGTATCGTCGACAATACATTCCTCTGTAATCTCATTCTCTTAAAGGATTTGTAGAGCTTGTCGTAGATACTCCTCATTGTCAAAGAACTTGACAACGAACTTATCAAGAAACAGATAAAACATTATGATTCGTGTAGTCTTTGAGGATAGCAGATGCATTCCTCACTCCAAAAGACATTACAAGATATTCAAAATGTCCATAATCGGTACTGAACGCGGTCTTTGGTATATCTTTGATTCCTACTCTAATGTGGTAATAACCTGTCCTTAGGTCGATCTTTGAGAAAACAACAACTCCTTGGAGTTGATCCCTCGAATCATATATGCTCGGCAAAGGGTATATGTTCTTGGTCGCCACCTCGTTGAGTTATCAGAAATCCACGTAGAGTCTTAAACCTTCGTCTTTCTTCCTTATTAACAAAGATGGTGCTCCCCATGGGGATACACTCGGTCTTATAACTGCTTTGACAACAGATTTTCCCGTTGAGTTGAGTCATCTAACTCGACTAACTTTGCAGGCGACATTTTACTTGAGGCGATAGAGATTGGACTGAACCTAGGAACTAGATTGATCAAAGACTCAATATCCTTCACAAGAAGCAAACCTGGAACATTCTCAAGGAACACTCCCGAAAAATCTTCGATAAAGGCACATCGCTTAAATGTCTGACCCAATCCAAAAGGATAAACGAATGTGCCACACATGAACCAATGCACCATCTACAAGCCATAGGTTCCCACAAGGTAAAGCCAGTGAAAACCCATCTAGAAAATACATACTTGTGTGTCAACACACATTGCTTCAACAAGGAAACAATCCAAACAAGACCTAACCAGATATCACACCACAAAAACATAACAGGCCTATTCCCCAGAGGTTCCCGATAGACTCGACCAGCTTTGATACCACTAATGTAACACCCCCTCGGTGCTACATGCTTAACTCGTTGCTGAACTTAAAAAAACAAAAAGAAATGCAGGTTGCTGTCGAAAAATATTTTTGTTATGTAATTATATTAAAAAAATTGCGGCTCTAAAATTTTTCTTACGTAACAACTACTTACAGACATCAAGGCAGGAAAATAAAGTAATAATATATACATCACAAGATAAATCTCCAAAGATTCAAAAAAAAGATTTTTCTCGCTGAGGCATACAAGTTTTAAAAATAGTCATAATAGACTATAATAATTACTTAGAAAAGACTCCAAAACCCTTACACCAAAAAGACGACTTCACAGCTGCTCAAACCCAGAGATGTCCGTTGGGAAATTCTCCAACGTCATCCCATCATCAAATACCTTGAAAACAAGACTTCGTAGCTCACTCCGGTGAGTGGTACGAGAGAAAAATTGAGTCTTGTCCACCACAGCTCACACATCGTCATTATTAGCATCATAATCTTCAAAACCTCATGGTCCTGTAGTGATTCAGAAAACTATCGAGACAAAACTGTACATATATCCAAAAATACCAGAGACATTTCACATATACATAGCAAGGGTGAGATACCGATAAGCACTGATCGATGTCAGGCTTCCAACCAATCATAAAATCAACAGAAAATTCCATGCAACACAATTTATCACATGCTTTCACAACCAACAATAAATTCACACAACGCAATTTATAGCATGCTTTCACAAATAACTCATGCATCACAAAATATTACACAATAATTTAAAACACACACCACAAACTATCACAAATAGTTACAGACACACCAAACAATTTATACACATAGTTATCAAAGCTCCTCGGGCAAACTCCCCTTACCTTAATGTGTGGATTTTTGTTTCGGAAATGATCTCGTAGTTCTCAGCTTCCTTCACAAGACTCCGAACAACAACTGCTAACACAATCCTTCACAAAACAACACATAACTAATTAAACTTTGAAAAAAAAAAACCTACTAGTTCCTAAGGGTATGGATTCGGCCCAAGCTAGAAAAATAGGCTAGAGGTTTCAAAATTTCACATACTCTTAGATCCATAACCTTAGAGTAGTGTAGAGCTAGGGAAAATTGTCATAAGTTGAAAATGAAGCAAATTCATCTAACCCATTTTGTGGGTAGGATTCGGCCCAAAATAGATCAATAGGTTAGGGGTTTCAAAATTTTATATACTCTTGGATCCGTGATCCTAGAGTAGTAGAGAGGTATGGAAAATTGTTAGAACTCAAAAATAAGCATTCTATAATTTTCTACAATTTTGTGAAGACATACATGAAAACTTGAAGAAAAATGGGTTTTGGACATGATTCAATGAAAGAAATGAAATAGGAAAGCTTATGATCATAGTTGAAGAGGTGTTACCTCTTGAAGATGGAGAATAGATGAAGAGTTTTTCTTTAAGTGTAGTTGATGAAAAATTTGTGTAAGTGTGAGTGTGAGGGGTGGGACTGCCGTGAGTAGAAGAGAATGAGGGACAAGGTGAAAGAGTCATTAAGGGTAATTTTGGGTTTCTAATTACACTTAGGGACATTTTAGTCTTTTACTAACTAAAATATCTAAGATATTTAACAAAGTTAATCATGACAAAGGGTGAGTCATTAGTGGTGACTCACCATACTCATCACAACCTTGTGACATTTGTCCAACCTTGGCCTGGTGTCCGGTTCAGTCTCCGTAGTTCCGATTCCGACTCCGTTATTTTCCCGATTTAGATTTTCCGCAACCAAATTAATTTGAAACTTCACCCGAACAAAATATAATATTTTATTTTAGAGCTAATTTTTTGAAAAGGCCCACATCACTTAAAAAGTGATAAGAAAAATTATCGTTTCGTTATCGGGTCAAAATTAGGTTTTCTAACCAGTAAAACCTTACTGTTAGTGAAAACGTAGACCGGGTTTCGTATGAATTTTCAACCCAAAATTTAACCGTAGGCTTTCACCATGAAGTCGAGTATAAATATTATTTTGTTTCAACCAAAATCATTTTCTAGGTCTCGGACAAAAATATAAACAGATATTTGTTTATCGATACAGAAAACAACAGAAATAGGGGTGCTACACAAAGCCCCGACCTTCTGTGGAGTTCGAACCCAGATTTCCCTAAAGACTCGTTTCCTTGGTCCGTAACTATCTAATTTATCAATCCACTTATGGATTGTAGCACGTTAACGTGGTGGCTTCATGCATGTAAAAGAGTTGGTTCATTGTTTTTCTTTTATGTTCGTTCTTTCTTGTCGAGGCTTAAAGCTCACGACTAATTTTATACAGGCATCAAGCCCATTCATACTTAACATAGGATGCGCAATCCGAGTGCTCATTTACAAAATTCTAGGCCGATTCACCGATCACTAGATTCATCTACTTTTGACATAAAGTCAAGTCGCCAATGTGGGTTTTTTAATCCGCGACCAAATACTGACTCACAAGAAGTCTAGTCCGACGTCTCGGTTGCTAGGTCCTCACAACATTCATAATTTTCAACACAATTTTTCGTTCTGTGAAAACTAACTCAAAAACCAAATACAAGAGTTTAACAACGTTTGTCGAAAAATATTTTTGCTCTTTTAGACAACATTTTGCAGAAATCCTTTTTAAAATTCATTTCGGAAAACGTCAAATCATTAAAAATCATTTCTAAAACTTTTTGACTAAAACAAATAAAATTATTATCAAGGATTTCATCATAAGGCATTTTTCTAAATATTTTTATTTAGAATAAAATTTTCGTAAACCAAAAGCTTTTCTTTCAAAAGACTTTTCTTTGGCTGCATTTGAAACATTTTTACGATTTTTTCTTCTTAATTTCTTTTATTCTTTTTGAAACATTTTCGGGTAATTAATATAAGTGCAGTTTGTCACGGTTCGTCCTCACTAACACTAATTTCTTAAGCATTATTTTAGAATTCATCTGTGATTTCTCAAAAACTTAGTTTTTAATAAAAATATACTTAAGTCACATTATTTTTATTTTTTAAAGTTTCTTCCACTTACTAAAATCAAAATCTTAAATTTTCTTCTTGAGAATTTTAGTATCTTAATCCTCATTATCAAGCTATGACCATTGTGACTCATGTGGATGAGTCATCACGGATGACTCGTCGCTCTTATCCTCTGGCACACCTCTGCAATTCCATTTCCGGTTCCGTCGTTTTACTTGATTAGGTTTCCAGCTCGTATTTTACCATCGTCCGAATAAAATACAATATTTTATTTTTGAGCGAGAATTTTAGAAATAGACTTTATCACTAAAAAATTGATAAAATCTAATATTTTTCAGTTTCAAGTCTAAAATAGGATTTTCTGACCGATACAAAATTGTACTGTCAGTGAAAACGCAGACCGAGTTCCGTCTGAATTTTGAACCCAAAATTTAACTATATCTTCGTAAAATATAGTAGGTTCTAGCTATGATTTTTTTTTCCCCTCAGAAATCATTTTCTTGGTCTCAAGTAAAAATATAAATAGATATATTGTTACCGATAATACATCATAGATAAAAAGCAGGGTGTTACATTGATGATCGATATTGCTAAGGTTGTAGCGCCATTAATACACGATGCACTGTTATGGAATGAGAGTGAGACTCACAAACTCTGCAATCAGGAGGAGTGTAGATATATACAACAACTTAGGGACGGTTTGTTTGGATTCTCCCAAATAGGAGTAGCTTTTATGCAAACGTCCATAAATTTATATTGAATTGAATTTGAGATGACATTTTGGTTAGATCATTTGATTGGATTCAACCATAAATTCTACCAAAAAAAGGAGAATTCAACCATAATTTAATCACTACTTAATATTAATAATCTAATCAAAATCAAATAAATATAATATATTCTTATAATATATAAAATCAAGCAATATAAATATATAATTAAGTTATGAATTATAAAAATATAGAATATATTGCCTCGAGAAAATATATTTAATAAATTCCATGTTAAGCATTTATGTCTGAAATTATTATTTTTTTACTCAATGTCTAAAATTGTCTACAATACACTAATACTACAATGCTTTCTAAATGAGAAAGAATGATGACCTAAGTTTCTAAGGCCAATTCCAGAGAGAAAATTTGATATCACAATTATCAATATTGTTAAATATTAAATTATTTTGGTTTAAATGGAATATTCACAAAAAGACCCAAATTAAAATTTAAATTGGATCCAAAAACGCTAGTACATATACATTTTTTTTTGTTCAAAGTACATATACATTTATAATAATAATATTGTGCTGGCTGCAATGAAAGAAATAATTTGTACACACACTAATCTCACACTCAATCAAGTGTATCTTTTTTTTGGTATAATCAATCAAGTGTATCTTTTTTACATTACACTACCTTGAGCATGTTTATTATATAAATTATAAAAGGCAAGAAAGCATGTATATTTCCCTTACTTCACATAATTGATAAAAAAAAAATTTGACGACACATAAATGATAATTGGAAAAATGCTATAAATCAAAATTATAAATAGATGCTTTGTCTTTTACATGCATATATGACATATATGTCTATTCATCAATTTATTTAGGAATTTATTTAACTTTTATTTAAATCAATTTGTAAGAAAGAGAGATTGAAACCTAGCTAGGTGGTAAGCCTTTGGTACTAATTTGTAAGAAATGAGTAAGCAAGAGGTATCAATTTGATTTAATAAAAGCTACTTTTATTAATGTTAATATTAATATTTTTACCTAGTTTGGTATGATTTGGATGCAAAAAAAAGAAAGTAAAATTAATTTTCAACTACATATATTTATACAATAAAACAAGAATAGAGGGTTCTGAGTTAGTGATGATCGGTCATGCTAAGGTTGTAGCGCCGTTAATACACGACGCACATTTAAGGAATGAGACTCACAAACTCTGCAATCTCTACTTAGTGCCAGTTTGTTTGGACTCTCTCAAATAGGAGTAGCTTTTATGCAAACATTCATAATTTTATCTTGAATTGAATTAGAGATGACATTTTGGTTAGATCATTTCATTGAGTTCAAGCATAAATTCTACCAAAAAAAATATATGAGTATGAATGATCTAATCAATATCAAATAAATCTAATATATTCATATAATATATAAAATCGAGCAATATAAATATATAAGTAAGTTATGAACTATACAAATTTTTTTCGATCAAATATGAACTATACAAATAAAAACTAAATTTCAACTATATTTTATGCTACACTTTAAAAATTGTATAATATAAATATATTATCATATATAAATTTAATTTATTAAATTAAAAATATTGTTCTTTATAATAATTATAAAAACTGCATTTTTAAATAATAGATAATATTAAATCCAATCTAAATAATCTAATTTTAAATAAAGTTCATCCGAGTTGATATTTACTTAATTGTAAAACAATTATTTGAAACATTGATAAAATTTATGAAAGGAGAATTAAATCAAAATGCATTTTCTTCTTAATTAGTTGTAACAATTAATTATAAATTAGTTATGTTTTATTTTAGTTTATTACTTATAAGATTAATCTTATGTCTGATTGAACGTGCAGATGTTCGATAGTCCGACTCCACTCTCTGCAGGGGACATTATTGACATAAGGTTGCGTTGGGCAACCTTCTTTTTTGAAGCGTACCAATCATAGTTTGTGTAGTTAGTTTATAAACATATCATGTATATACTAGCTAGATTTTTGACTAATATATATTTTGACTTGAATTCTATAACATATCATGTACTAGCTAGTTTTTTGGATTCTAAGTATCTTTGTTGGCATATTGTTCAGTTTACACTACTTGCGACATTATTACGTATTTAGCTCTGAAAGTAATTGAAGTGTATGTATCGTTCTTAATCAATATAGCATATTAATTTAGTGTGTTTTGGTTGTATAAGTGATTCAATGTTGAGAATATTTAGATTATGTTAACTTACTGAGAATGATCTGGATGTAATACTGAAACAGGAAAAAGGATTGTAACCAATGTAAACTAGTTATTTTTTAAAAAAAAACACTATAGACATCGGTTATTAGCTAAACCGATGTTGAAAGTCATGCACTATTTATTTTTAAAAACAGAATATAAGCACTTTAGACATTGGTTAAACTATAAAACCGATGTCTAAAGTATAGTTTAGACATCGGTTCTAGTTTTAACCGATGTCTAAATTTCTCATTCCTCAAACAACTTCAGCAGAACATCACTTTAGACATCGGTTAAAAGCTAGAACTAATGTCTAAACTGCACTTTCGACATCGATTCTAGATTTTAACCAATGTCTAAAGTGGTGTTCTGCTGAAGTTGTTTGTTGAATGAGCACTTTAGACATCGGTTCTATATTTTAACCGATGTCTAAAGTGTTGTTCTGCTTTCAGTATTTTGTTGAATGAGCACTATAGACATCGGTTTTATCTAGGAACCGATGTCTAAAGTGCACTTTAGACATCGGTTTGAAAACCGATGTCTAAAGTGCACTTTAGACATCGGTTTGAAAACCGATGTCTAAAGTTCCAATATACAACATCGTCCGTTTTAACATCGGTTCTAAAACCGACTTTAGAGGTCAGTTTTAACTAACGTTAAAATCCTTTTCTGCACTAGTGTGTTTTTTTAATTTGACACCAACTTATTTAAATCATTCTTATTACTTCAATCATTTTATTAGTTCAATGATAAATTTTTGTAGGTATTGATTGTGATGTTAGGTTCGGATTTAAAAATTAATATGTTGAATTTTTATTCAGTGTTATGTCTTAATTAGCATAGTATAATGATAGTATAATTAGTTTTTATGTTTCAAACAATAAAATATAGTGTAATTTGATTTCAAAATGATCATTGCAATTATTATTTTTAATTCACGGATAAATTAAGACACCTATCATACCAACTCACAAAATTAAATCACCTATAAAAATGTATGATCTTACAATTTTGAATGGAAATTAAAACTAAACTATATATTACTTATATTATTTGTTCATATACTCCCTAGCCTTGATGCATGCATGTTTTAATTAGTTTTATAATTTATTAGTTTTACTTCGTTAATTCATATGTGTGGCGCACTTAATCACTTCAGAATTGATAAAGGCAAGAAAGCTTTTTTTTTTCCGTTACTTCACATAATTGATATTTGGAAAATGTTATATATATCCAGATAATAAATAGATGCATTGTCTTTTATACGCACATATGACATATATATGTCTATTCATTATTTTATTTAGGAATTTACCTAACTTTTGTCTAAATCAATTTGTAAGAAAGAGAGATTGAAACTAGGTGGTAAACCTTTGGAACTAATTTGTAAGAAATGAGTAAGTACGAGATATCATTTGATTTAATAAAAGCTATTTCTATTAATATTAATATTTTTACCCAGATTGGTATGATTTGGAGAAGAAGAATAAAAAAGAAAGTAAAATTGGCTTGCAACTACATATATTTATACAATAAAACAAGAAAGCGAGACTATTGAGTTGGTGATGATCGATCATGCCACTATGGAGATTGCTTCTGCCTCATTCCCATTCAAGCATTATAAATACATGGTCATTAGCAACTTGTTGAGTACCCAACTCCTCCTGCTCAATCATGAATACCTTACATTGTCACGTTGCTATTGCCATGATTTTGGTCTTCAGATCATGGCTAACAGTGGCAGAAATAAGAGGGAACCTGCTGCCATTTCCACCATCACCATCATCTTTCCTATTGCTAGAAAAGAAAATGTCTCCACCACCATCATCACCACCACCACGACAACGACGACAACCACCACCACCACCACCACCTCCCTTTGTGCCTTCTTTTGACTAATTTATGCTGGCCCCTTACATGGCCACCATCCTTTGGTAAGGTTAACCAACAATGTAAGCAAACACCACCAATATTTACCATTCATGGGTTCTGGCCCCAGAACAACACTGGAACTCAACCAAATTTATGCGACCCAAAGAGCCAGATAGGTGGAGTAAGTATAATGTTTTTTTAAGGAATGGATTATTATTATTATTATTGTTATTTTTATATATTCTTGAGATACTGATTTTTATTTTTGTTTTTGTTTTGTCAGCTTCCCAACAAGACTCAACTTGGAAAGTTTTGGCCGGATTTAAAACAGCCGAACAATGTTGCTCTTAACTTTTATCTTTTTTTCTGGTCGGATGAGTGGCGAAAGCATGGAACTTGTTCTTTAATGGGTTCGAGCAGTTATTTTATTCTTGCATTAAATCTCTATGGAAAACAAAATATAACAAATTTCCTTAGAGACGAGGGTATTTCACCAGGTGGTCCAGAGTCCATAGATACAAACAAAGTTGTGATTGCCATACAGAAGAAAATTGGCCATAGTCCTCAACTCCAATGTGAAGAAGATTATTTACTTGAAATAAGACTTTGCTTTGACAAAGCATCCAACTACATAAATTGTCATCCTACTGTGGCGGCAAGCTGTCCAACAAATGTAAAATTTCCCTAATTTAAAATATCATAAATAAAGTTCATAAAAATAAATGTATTGATCCAATCTGTTTGAAGAGCTTTCAAGGAGTTGTTAACCTTCACTACTTTCAATATATGATGTTTGTGGTTTTGTTGTTTTTCTGATTGAATATTTGCCATTAGATTTTACCAAAGCATAAGTTGAAGACATAACTATTGGAACTTATATTGACACAGAAAATCTACTGAACTCAATACTCACACATATTAAATTTGATTGATTCTGAAATTGGAACTGTAATGATGATGGGGTAAATGGTGTTTTTAATTGTGCTTTATGAGGTAAATGGTGTTGCAGGATGAGGTCTGAAAAATGGCTTTGGGGTATAAGGCTTTGAGGTAAATGGTTTTGCCAATTGAATGAGGAGACATCATCACACCTCTCTTTTTAATGTAACATTACAGTGAAAGTCTCTGAGATAGGTGGGAGAGGCATACGGGGTCTTTGGGATTGTCTTATTATTGGAGCATTGGAAGAGGTTGGAGGGTCTGGACTCTGGAGTATGAGTTTCTGGATTAGGCTCAGGATAGTGTGGCAGTGTATGAACGGGTTCAGGATGGTGTGGCAATGTATGTGATGTTGCAGGCTCATACAAAAAATTGAATTGAGAAGGTTGAGACTGTGATTCGGTAATGGTGGAAATGGTGGCAGTGTTGAAAAAGGGAAATATGTGTTATGGAAGATCACATTTCTAGAGATAGAGATTTCCCTAGAAATGAGATCATGGACAATGTATCCTTTAACACCATGTTTAAATCCAAGAAAGACACATTCTCTCTAGCTATTAGGTCAAGCTTTGTTCTTCCTTGAACCAAAGTTGAGCTGAAGCATAGGGACCCTAAAACTTTAAGGTCTAGAAGTGTTGGTGGTGAGTTGTGTATAATTTCAAAAGGAGACTTGTTGTTAAGGATTGGTGATGGCAATCTGTTAATCATGTGTATAGCATATGTGACAGCATAACACCAAAAGGGTTTTTGGAAGATGAGAATGAAAAAGAAGACTTCTTGTGACATTCAAAATGTGTTTGTGTTTTCTTTCAACAATTGAGTTTTGCTGTGGAGTTTCAATTCAATATTTTTGGTGTATTATTCCAAGATTGGCATAATAAGAGGGACAATTAAATTCAGTCCCATTTTCAGTTCTTACTATTTTGAGAACATTATTGAACTGAGTTTAATTTGACCAAAGAAATGAAGTTTTGAAGCAGTGTTCTTGCTTCTGATTTGGCTTTCATGAGGAAAAGCCATGTGTGCCGTGTGTGGTCATCCACAATTGAGAGAAAATAGTGATGGCCATGAATAGATGCCAATGGACCCCATATGTCTACATGAATTAAGTCAAAAGGAAGAGAAGTGTTAGTTATGCTATTTGGAAATGGCAGCTTTTGTTGATTTGCTAAAGGACAGTAGTCACACCCTTTATTACAATCAGATTGGACATATGGAAAAGTACATGAATTGTGTTTGAGCACTTTGACAGAGGGGTGACCAAGTCTAAAGTGCCATATGTCAAAATCTTTACAAACAGAATTTACAGAAGAAAAGTTTACAAAAGAAAGGTCTTGATCTTGTGCAGAGAATGTTGGATATTTCAGGTAGTAGAGACCATGTTCTAGCTCAGCTTGCCCAATCATCTTCGAGGAACTCATACCTTGAATGGAGCAGGAAGAATTAGAGAAAGTTAGTTTGCAATTCAAAGTGGTGACAAGTTGTGGAACTGATATTAAATTGAAACTAAATTCAGCTATATAGAGGACATTATAAAAGGAAAAGTCTTGTGAAAACTGAATTGTGCCAGCATGATTAGCTGTGACAGAAGAGCCATTTGGCATTTTGACAAAAGTTGGCTTAATTCTGTGAAATGAAAGGAAATCAGACATGGAATGAGTTACATGATCAGTAGCTCCAGTATCAAGTATCCATTTATGAAAGGAATGAGAGGATATGTTACCTGAGTTAGCATTGAACTTGGATTGTACGAGTGGAGGACTCACCAACAATTGTTGTACTTATCTGATTAGTGTAGTGATCTTGATTCTTGATTTTGGACTGGTTCAACAAATTCAAGATTTGTTGAATTTGCTCAGAATTGAATTGACTAGTTTGATGTGGTACCAAAGACTGTGAGTCTTGATCAACATTTGGTTGATAGAATGCTGTGATTGATTGTTGTTGCTTTTGTAATCGGGTGGGAAGCCGTGTTTAAAGTAACACTGATCAACTGTGTGGCCTGTTCGGTTGCAGAAAGTACACTGCTTGCTGTTATTTTGGTTAATCCTGTGTTGTTAACCTCCCTTTTTGTTAATGGAAACAATATTCTACCATAGTGCACCACTGTACCGAGAAAGAATACCTTCTGACTATGTATATGTTTCTCTTTAATGTGATCATGGGAATTCTCTTGTCATTTTCCTATGCCATTAAAATCAAGAGTTAGATCATGGTCATGGTTTAAACGATGGAAAGCTGGATTTTTTGGTGCTAACTGATCTAATCAGAGCTAGTTAGATCATGGTCACGGTTTAATGGAGTAAAGGCTACAAGGAACCTCTCTTATTCAGATTGGTGTAACTGTCCTCTGGGATGTATAAGCTAATATATGTCAATTCAGTTTTCTTGAGCAAAGTTCATCCACAAGGTTTGTGATTGCTGTGAGTATTGGTGAGGCAACAAAATACACAAGTGAGTTTTTGAGTGAAATACTGAGTGACCTTCTCTTAGGTCCTTTTTCATGAGATTCAGATGTGAGTTTCATAGAGTATATTCCATACAAAATGAGTGGGACTCTATCATGCAAAAGGAACTCAGATCAGGTAGTTTTTAGCTTAATGCATCTAACGGCTTTTTGCCTCAAAGGCATTTTCTGGTTTCTTTGCAAGTTGCGGGTGTTTTTTGGAAGTTCATTCAGGCACAACAGCGAGCCAGGGTGGGGTGGGTGAGATAAACTCCAAAGTGAGTGAGATAAACTACGGCTTTTCTTACATATTGAGAGCTTCTCTGGTGAGGTTTTTGTGGAGAGAAAACTATGCTCTGGCCTACTTGGTTGGAGTGTTTTGTGTGGAGTGAAACTTTTTTGAGGTTGAGAGTCTTAAAAAGAGGAGTGTTTGTGGAGTGAAAAACGTTTTGGCCTACTTGGCAGGAGTGTTTTTGTGTGAAGTGAAATTTTGTGAGGTTGAGTGGGTAAAAAGAGGTGAGTTTTCTGTCATGTGTTAGTGATGGGCGTGACTCCGTAAGTGTACGGCTTCGTCGTCAAGTAATAAAAAGATCAGTGATCTTAAATAACAATTAATTATTAAATCAATTTAACTAAACTATATAAAAAAAGATTTGGAAAAGATTTGGTTTTTTAAATAAGAATTAACTAGCAAATCAAATATTTAAAACGCAATCAAATCAAATCCGAAGATTTTCAATATCAAAAGAGATTTCCAGGAATTGGGTTACCAACAAGACTGTTCATGCTACTAAATTGACTATCCCTCTTGTTAATAATCAAAATTGCTTTGAAGGTAAATTTATCCTAAATAAGTTAATGTTCCCTCTAGGGATACAAGAACCGTGCCCAATTAAACCAACCCCTACTCTCGTGGTAATTGAATTTAAATTGAACCCTTTAAGCTTTGTGACAATTCAGTGAACCCTCGAAGGACCGCTTCTAACTCTCGTGATTTAAGTCCTAAGTTCAATCCCTATAGATCCAATACCTAAGTTCATCGCTAGGTTCATCCTTAGAGTATCTATGACGTGCAAATAAGTGTGCATCAAATTCACAAGTAATTCATGCAATAGGAATTAAATCGAAAGCAAAATTGAAATTAACAAGAAGCAATACGTCAATTCATCACATAAAACGAGTCTTGGGCATAGCCTCAATCCCTAGAAATAAAAACAACTACTCAGCCATTGTCATATTCATAGCAACCTTGAATAATAAAAACATAAAAAAAAAAACCTAAGAGAAGAGAAGAAATTGAGAAGAAGAGAAATCCTAATTTTTGCCTAGGGTAGCAGCCAAGAGCTCCTATTTTCGAGCCTAAGAGTCCTGTTTATAATGTAAGGTAACTTGGGATTAAAGCAATTACAAATCAGATAAAAAAAACAAATCAAAATCCCAGATTTTGCGCGTCCCGGCCGTGATGATGCATCGCTACTTTGGCCGTGATGAGTTCTAACTTGAGATGGCTTCGCTTGCAGTACGTCACGGCCACGGCCGTGACCACCATCACGGCCTAGCCGTGATCAGTTCTGCCTGTGAGGGTCTAGTTCAGTTTGCATGTCACGGCCGTGATGGCCATCACGGCCTGGCCGTGACGAGTTCTTAGTTTAACCTTCTTTCTTTTCAGCCCTACTCGATCATGGCCGTGATGCCTATCACGGCCAGGCCGTGATGGGTTCTGTTTGGCTCATTTTTCTTGTATTTCAAGCTCCGCCTTCATGCAAACTCCAACATAACTGATCCTGAGCATTTTAATCTTCAATTCCTGCACACAAACACCACAAAACCACCTTACCCGGTCCAAGGTAAAAACTCATAAAAATCAAATTAAATATGCCTAAACTAGATGAAAATGCATGCAAAATGACAAGGAAATATGAGGTGAAATCACACTCATCACTTAGTCTCCTAGTCTCCTACGCGAGTTTCTGAGTTTACAACACAAAAGTTCTCTGAAATTCTTCTACACAAGCTTCATAAGTGTTGGCTGAGCATGCAAAAGGAAAGCAAATTGGAGTGTGTGTGAGGGAGTGACTAAATAAATGAGTGAAATTCTTGAGAGGCTTTTAGTTCTGAGAACTTTATGTTCTTTTCAGTTTCTGGTTACTGGTTTTTTTGTGAGATCTTTCGGTGCTAATTGAAGGTCCAGCCCAGCTAGCGTGAGAGAAAAGGGAATTGGATCACTCGGTTTTTTACATGTCATCCACTCTTCGAGGGGAGGCTATTTTTCTAGGAATTGCTGGAAGTGTGCTACTGGTGTTTAAACTCTTTTTTATGTTTTATGTTCTATTTGGAGGAGTTACTTTCTCTTAGCTTCATTGCTGTTCTGGTTTTACTTTGGTTCCTTTATAGTGTGGGAGGCTCCTTTGCTTCTGGTTATACTTGGTTAGTTCTTCACTGGTGGCCGCTGTGGGCGTATATCAAATCAAGGTCTGGTATAGTGCTACTACAAGGTCTGCTTTATGTG
Organism: Sophora flavescens; assembly: GCA_030762895.1. Taxonomy (NCBI): domain Eukaryota; kingdom Viridiplantae; phylum Streptophyta; class Magnoliopsida; order Fabales; family Fabaceae; genus Sophora; species Sophora flavescens. The sequence goes on along the minus strand of CM061062.1, from coordinate 96,106,578 downwards.
TCACTAAGTCCATAAAAGAAATGTAGTTGCCGAATCTGGTCCTATTACAATTACTCTCCATTCTGAAGGTTCTGATGCGGCTAGTATTGGCTCTTTCTTGAGCATGAGCTATAGTTATCGGTGGTGGGTCTTTTAGTTTCATTTATCTTAGAGATGGTATTGGCTGGTCTTGTAACAAGTGATATTCTATTTCTGTATGGTTTCTAGTGACTGTTATATGGGGTTTTTGCTTTGTGTACTTAATGCTGCTTCTCCATTTTAGGAGTAGTATCTCTTACACTTAGTTCTCTCTTTTTCTCTTTGTTATTGTATACGGTTTGGAGTACACCTAGTACTCCATATTAATACACTTTTGGTTTATCAAAAAAAAAAAAGAAGCATTTTGAGATGTTTTTATGTAAAAATCAGCAAATTAATTCAGTGATTAGTTTGATAGCAACAATAAATCATTATGCTGAAGTAAATTGCAAGAAAGTGCTGAAGTAAATGCATTAGGGCAGTCTGCCTTTGCAACATGTCACACATTACATAAATAAACTTGGAAACTGAAATCAGGACTTCCCGAAGTTTTGTTAACAAATTATACTGCTAAAGCCAGCACTAAAGAAAAAAAGCCAAAACACAACTAAGTAACAAAAAAGGGTGGCAACACCTAAGGGTTTGTTTGTGAATTTCGGAGGGGAAGGAAAGGGAAGGGAAGGCTTTGGAAAAAAGAAGGGGGAAAGGAATGGGGGAAGGGAGGATACTCCCCCACACCTTGCATGAGGTTTATTTTTTAACAAAAAAGAATCAAAATCCTCCAAAATCCTCCAATTTGGGAAACTAAAAAATTGAACTAGAAGAGGATTTTGGAGGGTTATCTTCCCTTCCCCATCCCTTACCCCCTTCTTTTTTCCAAAATCTTCCCTTCCCCTCCAAAACTCACAAACAAACCCCAGGAGTTTTAAGCCTTTGTATCTACCGGGCCAAGAAATGAATAGATTTAAAACATTGACTATAATACATACATTTCACAACTAAGGTGATTTGAGAAGGCACGGAGCATAATGTGGAGATCATGCTGATAACAGAAAACCGCAACACAAAGAAGTGGTAGCCAAATTCGTCCTGCTAGACACAGACTAGTGTAAGAAATGTGAAAGTATATGTGGCACTATTTTTTTTTAATCGTTTACTGACACGCCATTGTACAAACAATTTGATTTTTAAGTAACAACCACAATTGAACAGAAGAGTAGAATGTGTAGCAGTAGAAAACAAATTATCTCCACTTACTAGATTGTGAGGTCTTAACTCTTTGAGTACTATATTTGTGACAATTTCATGCTCCAAATAGACTTGTTAGGAATTCTTTTTCGTTGACCTGAGTTTAATTTTATCTTCTTTGAAAGTCTAGCTATGGATAAGGCAGCAAGTTCAAATTAGTATCCGAAGCCACCTCGGCAAGATATCCATCTACCAAATTTGCCGCCATTTTCATATATGTTAATGTATCAGCCCCAGCTACCATATAGCTTGCAATTATTAAATTTGTATAAAAAACCAAAGCAATATATAGCCTCAACAACCTCAACTGCCAGGAGCATTAGTATTACTTTGTTAGTCATCAAACTTGTGTAAGACATAGCTTGGAAACATATATTTAAATCATAAATATTTAATACTGGAAATATATATTTGAATTATCCTCATCCAGAATGCTTCCAGTACCATAGAAACATAGCACCACAAAAATCAATGGGATTAGAGAAGAAATAATGCAAAACCTAATCCCCCAATAATTCTTGGCTGAAGCGGGACTTTTTTAGTGGAAAGCTCATAAACTTGACAAAACACAATTAACAGTGTACAAAGTGGGTGCAACAAAAACCCATAGTAGAACGAACCTAAAAACTAAGCATCATCATATAGGAAAACAAGGGCTACATTATAATTCTTGGATATTGAAATGAACCTGATTTTAAATCAACAAGACCAGATAATTTTCATCGTAAGTGCAAGATTTGAATGGATAGTTAAGGTTTTTCAGAAATATTTGTCATGTATTGAGAGGGAAAATCTCAAAGCCAAGGTTTTTAACACTTATGAGATGTGGTGTCGTGTGCTGCACAACACATCTTTTCTATATAGAGAGGTGTACAGACAAAATTATATTTAGATTTACAAAGATCACCCATGAAGCAAATCTCCTACACTCCATTACTAACTTTGATAACCCATTAGCTTCCATCAACTTCTCTATAATCTTCTTTAATGCAGGAGAACTCAAAACACTTTATCAACAAAGCAGGATCTACCTTCTGCTGCCTTACAAAGCGGTGGATCTAATGGAATCTTTCCAAGAAAGGGTACCCCCATTTTGTCGCACATCTTCATGGCACCACCACCGCTACTGTCAAATACTTCACTACAAGCAATCAGATTCAGCATTTCTGGTGATTTTTCTCTCATGTATTCCCAAACCCACCCTGTGACATCCTTTTGCTCGCCACTATCTGTCAACTTCATAAACTTGAAAACTGTGATGGGTTGGCACAGGCCACTCATATTTTCTACTACACCAAGAACTTTGACTCCAACTTTCTTGCAAAAACTCACCTCTTTCCTCACATCAATAAGAGAGATTTGTTGAGGAGTGGTAACTATGATTGACCATCTACTCCTGTCACGTCAAGGCACTGGACAATTGAAATGTGTTCATCTGAGGTTCTAGGTGGAGCATCAACGACTAGAAAATCAAGCTCACCCCAGTAGACATCTTTTAGAAACTGCTTGATAAGCCCATTTTTGAGTGGACCCCTCCATATAACAGCTTCATCGAGATTAGGTAGCATGAACCCAATTGACATGACCCCAAGGTTGGACTCCACATAGACAGGAGACAACCCAAGGTTGCTCTGGTGTATCTCTGACCTTCTACACCAATCATCTTTGGGATGCTTGGACCACAAAAGTCAATGTCAAGAAGACCCACTCGATAATCCATTGCTGCTAAAGCATATGCCAGCTGGGCAAAAAATGTGCTCTTTCCAACTCCTCCTTTTCCTGATAAGACCAATATCTTATGCTTCACAGTAGCCATTACATGCGCAATGGCAACCAGATCTGTAGACACAAATGCAGAAGACAAGGTGACCAAAGTTCTTAAAGCTAGTAATATCACAATAAATAGTAAATCTATCATCTATCATAAGAAACTAAAATTTGTTTCCACTTCCTTCAATATGACCTTCAATTAAGACCTTTGAATTCTACAGAGAAAAATATAACAGCAAGAAAGCAGATATCTTTGCCATTAAGACCAAAATGTTTTATTACAGTTAACCATCAAATAGAGGGAAAATAAGAAAAACCAAAAGAATATTTTCAGGATAATAATATTCAGCTTCAGAGGATTAACATGCTTGTAAAATAGCTTAATTGTCCTTCAAACTAATACTAGAGAGACAAACACATTATATAAATAATGTCATGAGCTGGCTAAATGCACAAACCGTGTGTCAGTGAAAGCACGAGTGCTCGACAGGCACCCTAAACAGTGCAAACGCAATCCAACTTGTTAAGAGTCCCACATCGACTAGAGATATGGCCTAAGTAGTGCTTATAAGACTGTGGCAATCCTCACCTTACAAGCTACCTTTTGGGGTTGAGTTAGGCCCAAAACTCAAATTTAATATGGTATCAGAGCCTATCCAAGATCTGTTATTGGGCCAAGATCTATGTTATTCCACCCGCATTTGTCCACGCTCCAAGATCTCTGTTATTCCACACGCATTTGTCCACGCTCCAGATGTCCAGTCCTGGGCGTGAGAGGGTGTGTTGAGATCCCTGTTGTTCCATCCGTATCAGTCCACGCTTTAGATGTCTAGTCCTTAGCATGAGGGGGTATGTTAAGAGTCCCACATCGACTAGAGATATGGCCTAAGTAGTGCTTATAAGACTTGGGCAATCCTCACCTTACAAGCTAGCTTTTGGGGTTGAGTTAGGCCCAAAACTCAAATTTAATACAACTCATAGTTGTTAGTATTATATGATATGCATCTAGAACACTTGATTTCCACAAGTTATTTAATGAAGGAAGTTTTATCATGCTCACGGATGCTTGACATCAGAGAGGAGGACCAAAATTACACTTTTTATCGTAGAATCCAAGAGCATGAGGTAAAAGAAGCTTTGAGAAGGATGGATAATGGCAAGGCAGTTGAACCGGACAATATATCTGTGGAGGTACGGAAGATTCTAGGAAACAGAGACATTAGTTGGCTCACGAAGTTTTTTAACGAGATTATGAGGTCAAAGAAAATGTCGGAAGAATGGAGGAGAAACACTTTAGTTCCGATTTACAAGAACAAGGGAGATATACAAAATTGCGCAGATTATAGGGGGATTAAGCTTATAAGTCATACTATGAAGCTATGGGAAAGGGTGTTTGAACGGAGACTAAGAAAAGAAACCAAAATCACCGACAACCAATTTGGTTTTATGCCCGGGAGGTCGACCATGGAAGCAATTTACTTGCTACGACAAGTGATGGAACAATATTGAAGGGATCAAAAAGATTTACATATGGCCTTCATTGATTTGGAGAAAGCGTATGATAGGGTGCCAAGAGAGGTTTTTTGGATAGTCCTAGAAAAGAAAGGTGTTCGGATTGCCTATATTCGAGCTATCAAGGATATGTATGAGGGGGTCACGACTAGTGTGAGAACACAGGGTGAAGCCACAGAAGATTTCCCAACAACTATAGGTCTGCACCAAGGGTCAGCTTTAAGCCCCTATCTTTTCACCTTGGTCTTGGATGTACTTACGGAGCACATTCAAGAGCCAACACCGTGATGCATGCTTTTCGCGGATGATATAGTTCTAGTTGGAGAGTCGAGAGAGGATATAAATGGAAGGTTGGAGACAAGCTTTAGAAGCACATGCCTTCCGTTTGAGTAGAAGCAAGACGGAGTATATGGAATGTAAGTTTAGCAAAAGGCGAAACACCTCTAGCTTAGAGGTGAAAGTTGGAGACCACAACATACCACAAGTCACACGGTTTAAATATCTTGGGTCTATTATGCAAAATGACGGAGAAATTGAGGGAGATGTAAACCATCGGATTCAATCAGGGTGGTCGAAATGGAGGAAGGCTTCGGGTTTTTTGTGTGATAAAAAGGTACCTCTTAAGCTAAAGGGAAAATTTTACCGTACAGCTATTAGACCGACGATGTTGTATGTGACGAAGTGTTGGACGGTAAAAAATCAACACGAGAGTAAAATCAATGTAGCAGAGATGAGAATGTTGCGCTAGATGAGCGGAAAAACTAGACAAGATAGGATTAGGAATGATAGCATTAGAGAGAGAGTTGGGGTAGCACCTATTGTGGAAAAGATAGTTGAATCTCGACTTAGGTGGGTTGGGCATGTATGGAGGAGACCTTTAGATTCTGTAGTAAGGAGAGTGGACCAGGTGGAGGGCAATCCAATCGCTAGAGGCAGAGGTAGGCCAAGAAAAACTATAGGAGAAACTATTAAGAAAGATTTAGAGGCCAATGATTTAACTATTAACATGATTCATGATAGAACATTATGGCACAGTATGATCCATGTAGCCGACCCCACCTAGTGGGATAAGGCTTGGTTGTTGTTGTATAATATAATACAAATGATGTATCACACAATATGATGGTATCAATTTTAATACTTTGAATTCAGAGTAATGCTGCTTCAAAGACCAAAGTTCTACTTTGAAACCAAATAGAATTTGTTGATTTCAAGTTGACTTCTTTTTCTCATTTTCGTTGATCCATGACATTAAAAATGAACCAATTTCAGTTGACACCTTCGCAAGTTGATGGAAGATGCTGAGTCACACTTAGGTTCAAGTCAAGTAGCAATTAGAAAATTATTTGAAGAGCTCTGCCGACATGATCTTGGATTCGGAGTGTTGTAAACATCTTGTCACAAAGCAATGAAGCATTATGTAATGACCTAGTATATGTTCTGGAAGATTATATGAATGAACTGATGAATGATGAGTGATAACCTAGTATTATCTTATGTTTTCTTGTGTAAAATGCAGGTATAAAAGGGTACGAAATTTCTGTGTAAAGTTTTTATTTGTCATCATATCATAAGATAGTGAAACAACACAACAACTGTACATTTTCCATGAAGGCAAAACAATATGTTTACTATATAACAGGTGAAAAATTTTCAGAAGTTCACTGGGAACATTTGCCTCCACTCCCCTCAACATGGTTCCACCACTGCAATGATACTTCAAAAAGAATTGTCGCTCAGCTAGGCAAGCACAATGAGCAATGACCTAAATTGAGGTAATTTAGATCGTTAACAGCTAAAAGGAGCCTAAGTTATAGATGAAAACTGTGCAAGAATGTTAATAGAACTTGATGAGGGCATCTTCAACTCGAAACTAATGTCCACCAACATCCTAAACCCAAGCACATGGGGCAACAACATAAAGACAAGCGAATAATTAAATTAAAAAGACCTTCACCGAAGGATTCACATAGAATATGGCATCAACTATCACACGAGAGATTATGCGCCACCCAAAATCAGACTACTCATTTAGGCATTTAAACAAACATTTGTCATGCTCATGCACTTGCCATTTCAAACGAAGACAACGGTGCATACCCTCAAATTAGTTGTTGTCACATGAGTTGCTAGCAGTCAGTCAACAAGTGCCTTCAAAGTTACCAATCCCAATGCTATCTCCGCAAAAAGGCACATTGATTAAAATATTCCGGTATGAATATGTCACATTTGGAATAGAATCAAACTTAGAAATCACTAATGGATGCATAATTTGAATTCAAATCTTTTCAGGTTTAAACTTCCAATGGTATGTCTGAAATGTATTAGTCTAAACCAATTAACAGGACATATGTTTCCACTTGGGATGAATAACTAAGTCATTCTTGAAGAATGCTTGGTTGCTATGTTAATTAAACAGAGGTTCTTCCTGTGGGTCTATTCACAAACACAACTACATTCACAAATTCAATTTGGCTGCTCAATACAAATGGTAGGAGTAGGTTCCACAACTCTAATAGTAAGACGTAAATTGAAGTAATTGGATTATTCATTTTTAACTTACAGAGCACTCACTCAATCCTCCTGCTTTAAAGCATTTAAAATAACTTGGTCATTTCATTAAGTCAAACATAAACAACAAACCATATTTTAAAAATTAACAAGAGATTTAAAGAATAACTAAAGTAAATGGTTCACATATTGAAGACTCAACTTTTTCTAAAACACCAGTAGGAACACTAGCACATACTCTCACAAGCATTCCGTCAAACAGATAGAATGTAAATACAAAATAAGTTAAGGCATTAATAACTATCTTATACTTTCCCTATCCTTTCATCAAATAGTTGGCAAACATTTACAAAGGACATTAAATCATTATGATACAAGATTTTATTACAGTATACTCATAAGTATGACAAGTTATCTACTCTTGGGTATACTTACTTTTTGCATCTTCTCTTCAATATATTACCTCCTTCCTTTCAAGTGGATTTTGGGTATTTTATGTTATTGTTTGCAAAATCACCCTGAAATTTCATAAGCTCGATTATTGAGCCATCAAGCTTGAACACACCTAGTTTTTTATCAGTTAAAATGCCCAGTTAATTGATTTGGAAATTGGAACAAAAAGAAAAATTAAAGCACAAAATTAAACATAGTGGCATAGATATTTCAAGAATAATATAATGAAGTCCAAACAAATATATGTTGCTCATTAGATTATTAAGTTCCACAATTATAAGCTATTGGTACATAAAACTAGAGGCCATTTAGTAAAGGCAAAAGATCACTCTTGCAATTGGAATAGAAACAAGATCAAATTGCAAATAGAAAAGTAAACCTACAAAATAAAATTGATAAAACAATATTCTTATTATCAAATGGTTTGTGAATTTGTCATATACTTCATAATAATTATGATAAGCATAATTGACAAGCCACTTTGTATTCAAGGTAAAAGTAAAATCCTAATAACCACGATCATAAACCTCTTGGGTGAAAACAAGAAAAACAATTAATAATGTATTCCTCCAATTGGAAAAAGGCTTTCCTTATAAATTACTACATGAGAATTAGACTCTCCTTTAACACCAAGCTCCTCAATCATTTGGGTACTTAAATCAAACCAGACTAGTTCACCATCAGTTCTTCTGAAGAATATATCACCCTTCTTCCCCACTCCGATAGGATGCTCAATGCAAGGCAAGGGCCCAATAATGAAGAGTTTAGTCCATGATTCCTTCACACCGATTTCACCCAAAATTGATAAGTGAAAGGTAGTCTTACCAAAATACCATGAGATCAAAGCAATGGACCCATTTAACGCCACCAAGTGTCTCTGCACTAAATCAGGATCAAAACTATCATCTATGTCTGACAATATGTCTATGTCTATGGGTATGGCTGTTGTAAAGAACACCTCATTGCTCAAGTCAAATGATGACACATAGCATAAGCTATTGGATGGAGACTCATCATGTGTTTCACTTAGTTCTCGACCCCACCAATGACACATTCCATCCATGTACAGTCCTCCACCTAAAGATGAAACCCTATAACGAAATAGAGGCACGTCGACCTCAACAAGTTTCCTCCAAGAGTTACTTCTTAGACTATATATCTCCCATATGGGGCGATCGTCTATATCTTCTGGTTTGTATGGAAAATAAAAAGTGTCCCAAATAAATTGTACCTCCCTAATCAATTTATAGTCATCTCTAAGGTGGTCGTAACCAAATCCATAAAGATCAACAACAAGATCCCAATAACGTGATGGTACAGACTCAACAAAGGGGCTGGGAGGAGTGACCTTGAATTCCACCGTTGCTGGGTTCCACAATACAACTCTTTCATCACGATAAGTTGGGGAGTAGAGGCAAAGAATTCCAGTAATAGTACCAGAATCCAAAATATGAAAATGAGGGTCATCCTCTTGAAATGGATTTGGGCAGTCTAATTTGACCAAATTCTCAAACCTATCACCAGAAAGCGAACGAAAATCTACTCGCGCATGCAGTTGGAGGAGGAGAGATGTATCATCGTAGTAAGGATGATGCTTAGATATGAAATTGTTGCGGAAGATGCTCATGAAATGAGGGTTCTCAAATAAGAGGGACCACGATTTGCGTACGCATCCAAATCGTTTCAAAGATTTTAGAGGCAATTTTGACAAAATGGAGAATGCAAGATCATCAGGGATGTGGTTCCTAACCTTTTCACCCGCAAATTTCTCCATCTCCACTTGCAATTCCAATTGCAACCCGGCGGGGAATGAGAGAGATCGGGACAGCAGGCAGTGTGAGGCAGAGCAAAACAATTGTGTGCGTGTGGCAAGACTTCACCAAAAACTCTTCCACCCATTGTGGTATTTATCTATACTTACTAGTAGATAAAGGCAATCTTTTTGTTTTGGTGAGGTAGAGATCGTGAGAGTGGGCAGTGTGAGACACAACAAAACAATCGTGTTTTTTTTTTTGGTTACAAAAAGATAAAAGAAAGTTTATTTGTTAACTTAATTGAGAAGTAATTCTATAAGATATTTTTATCCAAAATAACAAAAGATTTTATATTTTTATTTACAGAATCCTTTTAATTTAGAAATAACTTTAAATATTTGGATTCTGTATATCCTTGTTTATCTTATCATTTTAGTATTTTATTAATTTTTAATTTATTTTCATTTTCTATCTTATCATTTGATCTTAAATTGTTTTTTTTTTATCTATATTTTTTTTATATAAAAGGAAGGATTATTCATGGTAAAATGAGCAGGAAAAACATAAAATACATCTTTTTTTTAATGTCAAATATTCAAAGATCTGCAAATTCTTGTGCAGATGTCATTGCTAAAAAGGATACTCTGGATCCTTTCTTTGACTCTCATAGAAAGGCCTTGACCTCTTTTACTTGATTTGATTTAGGAAGATAATGGGGGAGCTTGTTCCTCTATCTTCTTCTCTTCTTAGTTTTTAGGTTTCCTTTGTAATAAAAAAATAATAATACATCTAATATTTAATATAATATTTAATGTAATATGATATGAGTTTAATTTTTATATACTGTCGGTGGAAAGAGTTTTTACAATGGCATCTAATAATATATTGACAACTCAATATCATTGGGGTTTCTCTCTCTTAATTATTAAAATAAAATCACACATGTTAAAATGTTAGTGAATATTTTTACACTTATAGTATATATTACTTTAATCCATAATGATATAGTAAAACTTTTCTCTAGATAACCTAAATCTATCTATCTATCTACACTTTGTTTATTTATATTTATAAATAATACAAAGTAGTCTCCTATAAAAAGGAGAGAGTGTAACTTGTCATCTGCCACGTGTCATCATCAGAAAAATTGATTTTTGATTTTTTTTTATTACAATCACAAGAAGGGAATATTAATTGAAATAAAAGAAAGCGAAAATTAATTGAAATTCTCATTTTATTAGAAGTGATTGCTCTGATTGTGTAACACCTCGATTTTTCAATGCTTTAAAGTAGGGGTGGCAAAATGATCCATTTATCCACCATTCATCCAGTTCATCCATGAGAAAATCCATCCAATCCATCCATTTATAAAAAAATAATATAAATGGATTGGATGGATTGGATTATTTTTTTAGTGGATGGTTTATGATCCATCCAATATTTTTTAAAATCCATTGGACCAACAATAAAAAATGTAATGGATCAACTTTTATCCATTCTAAAACCAATTTATTTTTTTCATATTATTTTTCACCAAATAAAAAAAACCTCCATTTGTAACAAAAAAAAAACTCCATCTAATTTTCTCTTCCATTCCCTATTATTTTTCTTCACTATTTTTTATTTTTTTATTTTTTATCTCAGCATCCAAATTCATTTCAATAAGATCCAACATAACCAAAAAGCAAATATGAATAATGATCGGTCAACTTTTAGACATGGCAGTAAGCATCCTTGCATTTCTCAATCAAATATATCATAGTCTGTTCATTTCACCTGCAGAAATCCATTTCCTGTAGCGTTTCAATCTTTATCACCAAGATATGAGATCATTATTTCCCCATAAGCAAGGCAACAAGATGTGTGCAAAGGAGACCAAGCAACAAAGCAACTCGAATCAGATATGGAAACATATGAGAACAAGCAACAAAGCAACTCATATCAGACAACACTTTTGGGGCAAAGCATCTTGATTCACAATCAAACTTTCTATGCAGCACCAATGACATACGAGGAGGAGAAGTAGCATGTGCAACCAACTCCCATACTGGTGCCACTATTCTTTATTTTATTTATCTGCTTTTTTTTTCTTTTTTTTGTTATATTAAGTATTAACTAATTAATTGTTCTCAAGCACCGGTAGTAGTCCATGTTATCACGTACGTTTTTTTTTGTTGCCTTTTTTTTTGCTAAGAAACTTAAAGAAAAAAGTATTAACTAATTGAAAGCACAAAGTCGTAACAAATTTCGTAAAACAATGTCATGGAACATTGTGGCAAAACAACCTCTGTAGATGCACATAATCAATAACTCCCATATAATAATAGAAAAATGACCGTGATACAAAATGTTCGTGAGATAGAGTGGAGAGAAAGTAAAGATAGAGAGAGAGTAGGAAAAAAAGGGAGAGAGAGAAAAGGCGGAGAGAAGAAGAAAGAGGAGAGAGGGTGAGATAAAGATAATATTTTAATTTTTTTTACAAATTATTTTATTTTTAAAAATATTTTATGTATGGATAAAAGAGATATAAAATTATTTAATTTCTTAAAATAAATTTTAGTGGATGGATTGGATATCCATCCATGAAAAGTTGTTAATGGATGGATCGGATGGATTTTATTTAATGGATCATGGATGGATTGGATTTTTTTTAATGAATTTTTAATGGATTATAATGGATTAATGGATTGTTTTTAATCCATCCGTTAAGATCCGAATAAAAATTTATCCCATCCATCCATTTGCCACCCTTACTTTAAAGTATCCCCATCAACAGCGTATTAATTTATTGTTCCGTGTCCATTTTCTGGATGTAAATTATGGCTCTAGTACTTTTTCTTCTATATTGCATAAATATAAATTGCATTACTTTGAAGAATGCATGATATTTATTAGAATACGGTTTAACTCTGTCTTGAAAACTAGTTCACACGATCATGGTTTCCCAAGTTATTATAAATAGTTTTTCTACTTATATAATATATTTAAGTGACACAGGACTTTAATACTTGACACACTCGCACCCAGGATTGGGCATATGAAGTATGAAATTTGCAGGACTAGAACATATGCAACTATGAATTAGTTATCATCTCTACTATCATAATCCAAGAGATTGATGCAACAAAATTTTCCTCCCCATTTAACCCTTCAAGGCTGAACCCTACTTGTGTGGGTGTAGGAGGTTTTGCTTATTTTTCTTAGAAAGTAAACTTGTATATCATCTTCCTAGTATGTAACTATGTTGAATCCAAGTTGTTGTGTTCAAATAAAATCCCTAGCTCATGTTTCTATTAAGGGCCGAAACTGAGTTTTAAAGGAATTGGAGCATTTGATTTCAATTCTTTGTGTTAAACCATTAAACCTATGTCTTAAGTATTAAGGATCAATAATCCAAAGACTTAAGCAATTTAGAAATTTTAGTCACTAAATCCTAGCATGGCCGTGACTTACCTATAGGGGATAGAAGATTTTTATTTGCTTGTTTTTTTTTATAATTATGTTATGTGGTTTGTTGAAGGAGATTGTGTGTGAATCGTGTATCTGTGCTGTCAAGAAACCGGAGTGTCGGAAAACGGGTATCACAAGGAAAGATCTTCAAGAGGTAAGGGGAGCTTATCTGAGGGATTTTTCCCAATAACTGTGTCTGATTAGTGTGTGGTCTGTATTATTTATCTGTGGTTGTGGTGCATGTTTAATTTGGTTCAAGTTGTTTAAGTTAGGTTATTTTTACCTATGATGGTTGATTTGCATTTAAATTGTTTATCTGCAATTATATTATAATGTGTTGTTATGCATGATCTGCCTGGGAATATTTCTGTGATATTGTTGTTGATTGTTGTTTGAGAAGCCTGACAGTGGTTAGTGCCAAATTCAATTAATCAGATTAAAGCCTTAAGAAGCTTTGAAAAAGATTATATTCAATGTTTAATGGAGAAATATTGGAATATAATATTGATAGAAAATTTTATTTGGAAAAAATGAGGAATGTTGGAAAATATTATTATTTTAATGATTTAATAGCGTAAGAGTGTTTGTGAGTCATAGCGAGGACGTAATCGTGAAAATATTTTTGTACTGATAGTTTATACGTAGGAAATTTATAAATATTATAAAATGT
>CM061062.1:93039754-93092692 GCA_030762895.1 Sophora flavescens | reverse complement strand
AAAATTTTACCTTGTAATAGCATTAATGTCTTAATTCTCTCTTATCTTATAGTATAATTTTTTTTTTAACCGTTTCTTTAAAATTGTTAGTAACTTTATTTTAATTCTTACAAGGTAAATTTTTTTACTCTGTAATAATTGATGAATATTTATTGGTGTAAATTGTTATTCTTTATTATTTTTTATGACTCTTGTGATATTATTTGCTACTTGTTATTAGAGGATTTTTTTATTGTCTCTTGTTGTTTTAAATAGATCTTTATCATTAATGTCATTATTCTCCATATATTTATAGTATAATTTTTTTGTAGCAATATTCCTTCTAAATTGCCGGGTCTTTTAATTCTTACAAGGTAAAATTTTTTTTACTCTGTAATAATTAATTAATATTTATTGGCATAAATTGTTATTCTTATTATTTTTTTATATCTCTTATGATATTATTCTTTCTTTACCTCTTGATAAATAGTTTAAAAAAAAAGCCGTTTTGGTCAAAAGTATTTAAAACAACAAGAGGCAATAAAAAAATCCCTAATAACAAGTAAAAATAGTATCACGAAGTCATAAAAAATAATGTGATAACAATTTCCACCAATAAATATTCATCAATTATTGATTGTAAAAAAAAATTACCTTGTAAGAATTAAAAAGAAAGTTAGGTGCAATTTAGAAGGAACACTTGCTCAAAAAAAAATTATACTATAAGTATAGAGATACTGATAACATTGATGCTATTACAAGATAAAAATTTGTTTACTATTGTAATAATTGATGAATATTTATTGATGTAAATTGTTATTGCTATTATTTTTTTATATCTCTTATTATTGTTATCAATTATCTTCTTGTTTTTTGATCCGTCAGAATGAAAAAAATAAAATATACCACGTGTCCAAAAAATTCTCATTAATAAATAATTTCAAAACAAAACTAAGCTGATAAAGAATTTCTAAAAAAAAACCTTCTTATTAAATAAATAAAAAAACCGTTATAATCGAATCCTTCCATTCATTCCATCCTATTGATAACAGTTTGACTAAGTTGACTGTTAAGGAGTCCTTTTTAACAGCTCACGTGGCAAATTTCTCGGATGTGCTGCACGTGAGGGACACTAGTTGCCCTCCACAATTTGCAAATCAGAAAATTAAACCTTCATCATAATTTCTACAAAGGGGTTTCAAAAAAAAAAAATTATGCAAAGGGACCACATCTCCATCTCAGAAACTCTCTGCAAATCATAAAACCTTCCATCCATCTTTGGTTTTCTCACAATCATAAAGCTTCCTGTGTGCCATCCCTTCTTGTTCAAAAACTTCAGTGCCATCTCTCAACAAACAAACCCTAACAATACTTCCAACAACAAACAGCAGAACAATCTCTCACGCCTCGTCTTCTTCTTCTCGTGTCGGTTCAGGTCGTGCCTTTCCCAAACGAATCCCCCTTTTCTATTTTGCTTTTATATAACTAATTTATTTATTTTCATAAAGCTTTTAAGAAATTATTTTTTAAAAATAATTGATTTTTTTCCAAATTAATCATCAACGGGTTTTAAATGTCTTTGTTCAAATGAGTTTCCCTGCAAATCAGAAAATCTTACGCATTTCTTCTCCTTTCTCATTCTCGTTTCTGACTTCTGGCGCATCTGAATAAGCCACAAATTTTGCACAGCTCTGTCTCGTTTCCGACTCCTGACCGCTGCTCCGTTGTTTCCCCCACCCCCGGCGGCCCCTGCTCCGTCGTTCCCCCACCTCCGGCGACCGCTATCCCTCAAGAATCAGAGTCGAAGCAGAGAGAATGGCTTCGTCCAAGACATCTTCAGTGGGGCTTCCTCCTTAAGCGTGCTCCTCCCTGTCACTGAATGTAGATGCAGAAGAAATTTCAGGGAGAATGTGAAATTGGGAGCAGAAGACGTAATGGTATTGATGAGTTTCGTGGGAGAAATGTGAAAAATGGGGGTAGAAGACATAATGGAGGATTTAGGGTTCCTAGTGTGTCTCATGTCCAGCCCATGTGAGAAAATTGCCGCATCAGCTGCCAAAAGGAACTCACTAACAGTCAATTCAGTCAAACTATGAACAATTGGATGGAAGATAGATGGAAGGATCTTTGTAACAATCGAGATATTTGAGTACCTAATTTTCTCAATTGAAAGTTGGGTGATGTGATCAAGGATTGTTCACTAAGCATTTTAGGATCTTCTTTGATCTAATTGTTTCAAAATTAGAGATCAAACACAATTAATATGAATCTTGTTCTTCATGTGAAGAATCAAGAGAAACAAAAAGGAATAGAAGAGTACAATTATATATGTATTGAAATGATAGGAACAAGAAGTAAAGTACATAATTTAAAGTGCTGAGAATTAAAGAATAAAAGTAGAAAACGGAATAGGAAGAAGATGAAGGGAAGATGCCACAAATTGAATCATCTTTGAGAAGAAGATTGAATTTGATAAACCAAAGGAATATTCACCACTTGAATAAGGATATTCAAGATAAGATTCAAAGGTTCAACTCATGAACCAAGAAGAGGAGAACTCTCAACTCTCTCTAGAATCTCGAAGTGTGAAACCTCAAATGTATTCAAACTAGAAAAATGATTTACATGAAGCTTATTTATAGGCTTATACTACTTAAGGTGCAAGCTAGACTAACTTGAAGTGTAAGCTACTCTAACTTAAGATGCAAGCTAGTCTTACTTGAGGTATAAGCTACTCTAAGTCCTAATGGACTTGAACACTATTAAGCCCAATTATAAGCCTAACTAGATCAAAACCCGTACAAAATTTCGTCGTAAACTTGTAGCCCAATTTAAGTCATGATAGACACCGAATCAGGTCTTGAGTCAAAAATAAGATTTGTAGATAATCTTCGAAGCCTTCCAACACATCCAAGATCACTTCAATCGGACATCTACAACTCACGAAACAGCCAAAATTGTGAAGTAGGTTTGATTTGGATTTGTTTCAAAGTTGACTTGTCCCAATTGACCCATTAAGGTTGTGCTTCCTAGGATCACATCATCTCCTCTTTCTTGAAGAAAATCCGTCTCGAATTTTAATACTACATAGAAGAGAAGATGTTTAGGTTTATTCTTTTATAAAGATCCTAAAAAAAAAAAATTTGGGAAGGTGTTTTAGTTGAGACAAACAGTTGGAAAGATTTTTAATATGTGTTTTAGTTCTCTCAATGAATGGGAACCTTGATGGATGTGCATTAGTTTCTTTTGAGTTTGCAAAATAGGTGCAATGCACATAGGTAAGGTAGAAGCATTAGTGGTCAAGCAAACATCATCATGTTTAAAATCATTTATTGGTTGCCCTACTAAAAAAACTTCATTTACCTCACTTGTAACCTTATCAATATGCACACCTTGAGCACTTTCAACATGGCCCATAAATTCCACTTTGGTGGTGCAAAAAGTGTATTTTTCAAGATTAGCAAAAGGTTTTTCTTTCATAAGTAATAACAAAACATATTTTAATTGTTCAAGAAGACTTTCTTGTGTTTTGTTATGTACCAAGATAGCATCTTTGTAGATAACCACAAGCCTTTGAATTTCTTTAGTTTCTTTAGAAGTGACTTGAAGTTTATCCAAAAGAAACTCAGAGGCAGTAAGTAAAAAAAAAAGATGGAAGAGACTTGTTACAGAAATTGTTGGAATAAAGAAAACACAATGGAGGTGTTTCCAAAAGTATTTTCTTTACTTATTTTTCCTTTAAAACTATGCATTATTTGCCATCTTGTTATTTAACCTTATGGTTTTCATACAAGTTTTGTTCACTTGTGTCAATTGCCTTTTCCATATTATTTTGTGGCACATTCGTTTCTTTCACATTTATTTCTTTTTCTTCTTTGTCACTCTTGGCTTTTCCCTCAAGCTCCCTTTTCCCTCTCATTTTGTTTGATCCTCACCAATTTCTTTAGGAGGGAAGGGTACAAGAGTATTTGAAGAAGGGATAGAAGTGGAAGGTTTAGGGTTATGGATTATGGCCTTTGATCCACTTTTACCAACAACTTCAAGTTGTTTTGATGAGTCACCCTTGAAGTTGACACAGGAAAACACAAGAAGGGGGGTTGAATTGTGTTTGTTAATAATTTTCGAAAACAACCTTTAAAACAATTTTTGCACACAAGGAGATTAGAAAGGAAGCAAGCACAAAGAAATAGATCCTTTTTAAAAGGTTTTAACAAAATCAATATCAAAACCCTCTCGTTAGTAAGAAACAAATAAAGTTGTAAGAGTTAAGAGATAGAAGAATCACACAAGATGTTTTATCTTGGTTCACTCTCTTCCAACCAATAGCTACGTTCAGTCCCTTCTACTTGAAGGATTTTCTCCACTATTTTCCAAATAGATTACAGCCAAGTATTCAACACCTCTCCAGGTTACAAGTATTTATTTCTTACCAAGCATCTTGAGCTCTAACTCTAACAAAGAGATTTAATATTTGATCTTCTTAACTCACTATGTGTGAGGATATGACGATTTAAGATCGGATGAATATTTTCACAATATTCAAACTAGGAAATACCGACTCTTGCTCTTTAAAGAAATATGAGTATGGGTGATTGTAGTTTGACAAAAATTGAGCTAGCAAGGTTGTGCTGGCAAGAGAGTCGTTCTTCAGAATCTCGGGTCTTCTATTTATAGTGACCTTCTTCTTCACTTGTATTTCTTCAACGGTTACTTTGAATACTCTCGTTTAGAGATAGCATTTAATGCATGATATCCGTTGTGACTGATAGCTTGATTGTGGTAAGCTAAATAGTGCTCTTGGTTATCGAGGTAGCATGAAATAGGAGGCTTACTACTCTGAGTTTTGCATCTTAAGAACTTGTTGTTCCTCCTTTGTGTACAATCCAACTTTTTCAGCCATAAAGTTGTCATCGTACAGATTGTTTTGCAGTATCTTATTGTACGATTTTGCTTTTTGCATTTCTTGATAGTACTATGTTTCTTTTACAACAAGGTAAAATATTAAAGCAGATAGGACAAAAGTGAAGAACAAATATTCTATTGAAATAAATATCAATCATTTGAAATAAATTCAAGAGATTCGGATAGCATTTATTTATTCGAAGATGGAGCTCGTCTACTTTAAAAAACTTTGTCTACTTAGTTATATGTGAGACTAAGTCTGTTTCAACGGATTATTTTGCTCGTCCAATGATGTGGCATATCCTCTTGTCTATCAAGTCTTTGGACTTGCTATTTCTCAATGAGTTATAAAGATCTTCTTCCAGTGACGTGGCAGATAGAGTTTGTCTACCTGATTACTTTATTTTTCAATTCATTCAATTTTATCAATTATTTTCGTCTGCTTACGTGGCAAGATGGACACGCTTATTATCAAGTCTTTGGATTTGCTGTATCTAACAAGTTGTTTTGGTATTCGTATAGCAAACATTTAGAGCCTCGTCTACTTAAGAAAACCAATCTACTTAAATAAATAAATAAGTAACTTTACCAAAATATTGAGCAGCCCGTCTACAAGGGTGGACGCGTATTCTTTCAATAAAAACTTATCTCATGTTTCTTTTACTTATATTTAAATATTCCTGCATAACTGAAAGCACATGTTAGATCTCAACTAACACTTTGCCAAGCAAATTTAATCCTTTTGTTAGCATAAAAAATTAGAGATTTTTTAATCCAAAACCACTTTGGTTCCAACAACCCTCATTCTTGGAATTATCCTTCCAAGATGAGTTGTTGTTGTTGTTGAAGAAGGGTTTTTTGAAGGACTTCTCTATCTTCACTTGTGCTTCAACCTTGATTGCATGGTGTAGGTTCCTAGTGTAACTTGAAGGCACATATCTTTTTCTTAAAGCCCTATTCATTTCTCTCCTAGTACTAATTGGTTCCTCATCATACCTTCTTCTCTCCTTACACAATTGATCCCACCAAATTAAAGCATAATCATGAAATCCTAGACTAGCTACCTTTACTTTCTTTTCTTCACTATAGTAGTAGCAAGATAATATGTGCTTCAATTTGGTCTCCCATTCCAAGTAAGCATCGGGATCACTCTTCCCATGGAAGCTAGGGATCTTCACCTTCACAATATGCAACTTGTCATCCTTCTCATGCCTTTTTCCTCTATGCTCATGTCTAGGTCTCCATCTATCAAATCTAGTTCTATCCTCATGGTTTTCTTCCAAATTTGATGAGCCTCTATGTGAGTTGTCATGTCTTGATCCTTTTTTGTTCTCAAGCACTTTTAATCTTTCAAACGCTTTCTCTAAGTTCTTTGTCATTCTATCCAACTTCCTATTCAATTTCTTTGTTCTTAGTGATGATGGAGGAGAATCTTCATTGTCTTCTTCATGTAGTGAAGTCATGGTGCACTTACAATTTGAGAAATTACATACAAATTCCAGTGAATTGAAAAGTACTCAAATCAAATGAAGATTACACCAATAAGAACAATTATACCACCAAAAATCAAAAGAATTAAGTACAATCCAACAAGGGACAAATACACTTAAAGAACGAGTGAAAGAAAAGAATTACAAGTCAAAAATGAATATTACAAGGATCTCACCATTCACTCAAAGATTGTCACTCGTGTATATCACTCAATGTAGACTTTTTCAAGATAATTTCTCTCTTGTCTCTTTCCACTGAAGAGTTTCCTCCTCAAGGGATCTACAAGTTGAAACAAGATCTCAACAATTAGTCTCCATTAAACAAATGACAAATCAACCAATAGGCAATCAATTCAAAGAGGTCAAGAATTTTGAAAACAACTAATAAAAAAACTAATGGAGTTTAAAAGAGAAGCAAGAAAAGGTTCAACAAGAATTGCACACTCAAATTGATGTGAAGAAGACAAGTTGAAAGAGTCCAACAAAAGTGTAATTCAAATTTAATCAAAGTGTTTGTGAACAAGTGATGATCAATGTGAATTGTGCTACACCAATATGTGAAGGATCAATACAAAAATAAGCATGTGAAATGGTGGGAAATCTTTTACCTTTGCTGAATTTTTTTTCAGATTTTGCACCTTTGCCCCAAAACTTTGTATATTTATGCTTTTGGCCCACTTTTTCTTTTTTATACCAGATTTTTTTTTAAACTTCAGCCACTTGATTTTTGCTAATTATAATTTCACAACAATTACACTTAATTTTTGAATTTACAAAAAAGATCATTCAATCATGTACACATTTGAACATAATTGTTGTAATACTTGGAAATATGAACAATTTGAGTAGTGTAAATTTTTTTTCCAAGTAATGAAGCACAAATCAAGAGATTAGAGACCGGGATCTTTCATTCAAGTGGATGATAAACACATCATTTTCACAATTTGAATTTCATGAAGATCTATGAGGTTCTAATAATATGAAATCATTGAAGCACACTTTTGATTAAAATTTGAATCAAGCTTACTATTGTGAATTGAAATTTGAATTTGAATTTTGCAATTGTTCAAATTCACAAAGTAAGTAAAAGAGTTGTATGCTTGAATTTTCAAGAAGCAACCAACATTCAAATGTAATCTATGAATACATTCAAAAAATGGAGCCTAAAAGCAAGAGGTGAAAAGTAGAGGGGAAAAAAAATTTCACCAAAATTCAAGCAAAATCAATTCAAACTCATTTCAAATTCTAGATCCACGATCACATTTGGATTCAAATTGAATTTCATCGTCCAAATTTTAATGACTAATGGTGCCAACTACATGTGAATTTGCAACATGAAAATGGCTCCAACTCAAAGATCATCATTGAATTTGAAAATTTTGATAAAAAATCCAAAACAATTGAAGATCAAAGAACTAGCTCTAGATACCACATGATGTGATCAACGATTGTTCACTAAGCAGTTTAGGATCTTCTTTGATCTAATTGTTTCAAAATTAGAGATCAAACACAATTGATATGAATCTTGTTCTTCAAGTGAAGAATCAAGAGAAATAAAAAGGAGTAGAAGAGCGCAATTATATATGAATTGAAATGGCAAGAACAATAATTAAAGTACAGAAAATTAAAGAATAAAAGTAGAAAATGGAATAGGAAGAAGATGAAGATGAAGGGAAGTCGCCACAAATTGAATCATCTTTGAGAAGAAGATTGAATTTGATAAACCAAGGGAATATTCACCACTTGAATAAGGATATTCAAGATAAGAATCAAAGGTTTAACTCATGAACCAAGAAGAGGAGAACTCTCAACTCTCTCTAGCAATCTCAAGTGTGAGAAACCTCAAATGTATTCAAACTTGAAAAATGATTTACATGAAGCCTATTTATAGGCTCATCCTACTTAAGGTGCAAGCTATACTAACTTGAAGTGTAAGCTACTCTAACTTAAGATGCAAGCTAGTCTTACTTGAGGTGTAAGCTACTCTAAGTCCTAATGGGCTTGGAACACTTTTAAGCCCAATTATAAGCCTAACTAAATCAAAACTCGTATAGAATTTCGTGCTAAACTTGTAGCCCAATTTAAGTCATGATAGACGCCGAATCAGGTCTTGTGTCAAAAATAAGATTTGTAGATAATCTTCTAAACTTTCCAACGCATCCAATATCACCTTAATCGGACATATACAACTCAAGAAACAGCCAAAATTGTGAAGTATGTTTGATTTGGATTTGCTTCAAAGTTGATTTGCCTCAATTGGCCCATTAAGGTTGTGCTTCCTATGATCACATCATTGGGGACAAAAATTGCACATATGTGATACCTAAGGGATTAAAAGTGTAATTAAGCCCAAAGTTTTAAGTTTAAGTAACCAAAACAACAAAAAAAAGTACATGGACTAAAATCAAAAGTCTCTCTCTTTCCGGGACCAAAAAGTTCATTAAATCTTATTTAATAATATGTTATTGGTATTTAAAGAAATGCAAGTTGAAGAAATACCATACATTTTTTTATAAAAAAAAAAATACGATACGTTATTTCACGATACAGAGATGCAGAGATACACTGCAACCGCTTAACATATGTTACATCATTGAGGAGAAATTCCATATTTCTCCATATGACTAACACCATTGTCTACTGTGTGGTGAACGTATGTGTTCAAAACAGCGCTACCAAGAACTTGGCTAGATACACACTACTACAAACACTGCACATATCAAACATCAAACATTATTTTATGCATCAACCTACTTCGAGGCGCTTATAATTATTTCAGAGTGTTATGATCACATGAAACTAATACTTCAATAGTTCAATGCATATGGTTATTTTTTATCGGGTTATAAGCCCAGGCATTGATTCCGCACACCCCATATGGTAAATCCGTGTTCCTTTTGATCCATATATAACCATCCAATCCCCAGCTTCTGCCCCACGAATTCTTCACGATCCAGAAATCAACATCATCTTTCGAACCATAACCGACAATCAACACACAGTGATTAGAATATGTAGAATTTATTTGGCAGTGGTAACCATCGAAGATTCCCTGATTATGGAGGGAAAAAAAAAAAAATCTTGTCAAATGAAGTTATTCATCAAAAAATATATATATACGTTCAAATGAAGTAGATAAATTATCTATTGATAATACTAGTGTAATTGTACGTGCGAGACTTACGGGCATGCATTAGATGATTATTTTTATAACAATTTATTATAAATAAATTCAACATGAACAATATTAAATGTACTATTTTTTTAAATATAAAATAATATTATTATGGGCAACAGTTGGATTCATATATTCAATAGTTAATCAATAACAGGCTACATGACAGATTTGTATGATAAAAATTTTAGTAGGTTTTATAAAAGCTTAACTTTTTATCACAGATATGAGTTCATGATATGCAATTTGTTAATCTTTTATGTTTATGAAAAGAATACACATTTCCATTATATTATATGTTATTGTATTGAACATTTCTATAACAACAACAATAGAAGATACTTTAGGGTACGTTTGGATTGATGGAAGATGATAGAATGGAGGGAAACAGAATGGAATGGTACGGGATTCCATTGTTTGGATTGTATAAAAAATGATGGAATGAAATGGAACTCAGTGGAACCCATTCTATCACATTCCATCAATTACATTCATTTTTCTTCCGCTCCAATTTAGGAGGAATGGGATGAAACCAACATCTCATCAATTAAAAAAATAATAAAATTTCTAATTTTTCCAGCCTTTTATATATCTTTCATAATCATCTCACCGCAGCCTCCTTCGTCTTCTCGAATTATGCAGCTTTCTTTCTCTTCCTCCCGGTCACGTTCTGCATTCTACAGCTACACATGAACATGGACCACTGCAGCCACATCGCAAATCTGCTACAGGAAGGAGAAAGGGAAAGTCTCTTCCCTGCAATTGCTTCCCTTCTATTTAACGTGGACCATTTTTTTTTAATAAATGAAAGTAGTGGAAAAAAAAATGTAAATATCAAACGGTTGAGTTACTTTGAATTTGGTGTTGCAATGTTGGGTCTAATAATCTTACTGTACGATGTTTTTTTTCTACTGTGTCTTTGTCAATTTTTTTTGTTTCTGACCATTTTTTTTTCTAATCTGACCATTTAAATTAATTAATAGAAAGAAGGATAATTATTTTTTTGGTAAATTTTATGGGGTTTAATAATTATGGTTGAAGGGTAATTCTTATTTTACTAAAGGCATAATAAATAAATATTAGTATTTTGAAGTAAGGGTAATATAGGAATAAAAAAGTTATAACTTATTTCATTCCGTCCCCTTTCCAAACAATGGAATTGGAACTTTATTCCATTCCATCATAAAATACCCAAACGATGGAACGGTATTTTTATTCCGTTCATTCCATTCCACTCCATTCAATTATATTTCATTCAATTCCATCATCTAATCCAAACATAGCCTTAATGAAAAAAAAAACAATCATACTTTGATATCAAACAGTATTTTAAATATGTATGATAATGTTATTTAGGGTAAATTATAATCTTGGATTGTTATGTTCAATTTAAGTATCATAAAGCTATTGTAAAAGCAATAAGTATTACAAATCAAAGGTAAAGAAAATGAAAATAAAAAAACCAACGAGCGTGACACAATTATTTTATTTTTTTCATAAGAAAGTGACACGTGTTGCCCGTTTATTCGTCCATAATAAAATCATGTTAAGAAAATGCCCTAGTATGAATAACACAATAATTAAATAATTATTTTTAAGAAAATATCAGATGACTAAAATATATGTGGACCCCGTCGGTGACACGTGTCGCCCGTTTATCCGTCCACGAAAAATCAAACCACCATTTGTTTTAAACAAATTATCTAATATTTAACAATTTAAAATAAATGTTTTATAATTTAAAAATTTTGTTAATTAATTTTTTTTAAAAAAAAACTTAATTAAAAAATTTATTATTGTTTAAGAAAAAGCTAAAAAAAATAATTAAAAAACGATTTTGTTAATTAAAAAAAGTTTCAGTTAAAAACAAATTAATTAAAAAAAGGTAAAAGAACTTTTTTGTTTAATTTTAAAGAAATTTAATAAAAAATTTATGTTTTTACTAAAAAAAGATTTTAAAAAATAATGTGAAAAAACAGTTTTCGCATTTTTTGTAAATAAAAATTGTTTTAAATAAAAAAAATTAAATATTTTTTTAAAATAAATGTTTTTTTAATTAAAACAATATTTTAAATAAAAAAACAAATTTTCAATTCAAATAAATATTTTTTAAAAAAATAAATTTGTTAAAATAAAATAAATTTATTAAAAAGAATTCGACATTTTTTTTAAATAAAAAACATATTTTTAATGAATTATTTTTAATTAAAAAAATTTAAACAAAAAAAACAAAATTTTGTTAAATCAAAAAAATGTTTTAAAAAAATTGTTGAAAAAAAGTTTTCGCAATTTTTTTAAATAAAAGATTTTTTTAACTAAAAAATACTTTGTTTAAAAAAATTCGCTTTTTTTTAATTAACAGAAAAATAAAATAATTTTTGTTTAATTAAGTACAATTTTTTAAATAGTTTTTAATCATAAAAAATATTTTAAGTAATAATTTTTTTTAAACAAATAAAAATTCGCAATTTTTTTTAATGATCCATTTTTTAAATAAAAAAGTAAACAAAAAATTAAATAATTTTTTTAAATTATAAAATATTTTAATAAATAACACTTTTTTAAATATTTTTATTTCAAAAATATTTAAATAAAAAAATTTGTTAAATAAAAAAGAAACAATTTTTTGTTAAATAAAAAAATGTTTTTAAAAAAATTGGAAAAAAGTTTTCAAATTTTTTGTTTAAAAAAAGAATTCGTAATTAAAAAAATATTTTAGATAAATAAATAATTTTATTTTAAAAAAAAATTAAATAAAAGTCGGAATTTTTTTCTAAATAAAAATAAAACAAGTATTTTTTTTTAAAATAAAATGTCGCAATTTTTTTAAATAAAAAAAATTGTTTGATAAACAAAATTTTATTTAAAATAAATAAATTTTTAACTGTTTTTTTTTTTAAATCGAACATTTTTTTAAATAAACAAATATTTCTTTAATAAACAACTTTTTTAAATTAAAAAAAAAATTTTAAAAAAAATTATAAAAAAAGGACGACACATATCACCAATTTAATCTGTTACAGTAAAAATGAAGTTCAGCTATATAATATATAGATAGATATAGATAAAAGACTTACGGAATGGTAAAATTGAAATTCTGTTGCATCCAGACACACACTAATTGGCTGATTAGCAGTAGCACACAATAGTCCGTTGTCTGATCGTGCTACATGTCTATAGCCATCAATGGTTGCACTTTTAGGACTCTGTTTCAAGAAAAACGGGAAAATAAACTCAAGAAGTAGAAATTATTATTGTTATATATTTTTTATTTCAATGATTGAAGGAAGACCTTGTGGGCTTGGCATGTACCCTCCTTTGCTTCATAATGTGGATAGTCAACTGCCGAAGCAATCCCATCATTGCTCAAAACCCAATCGAATGCTTTATTGACCCATCCACTGTCACAACCATGGCTTATAAGGTCACAATCCAAAAGCTCTTGCTCTGAAAGGTTAATAAGCTCTCCTGTGGCTATTGCATTTATTCCTTCTATGGCACCTGCCGCTGAGAATGTCCAACAGCTTCCTAATAACAACACATTTTTCGAAAACATCAACAGAATGTCCTGTTTACAAATTAAAAAGTGTTCTTTTACACCCCAAATACGCCTTACATGAATGTGATTAAATAATGGCATATACAGTATATAAAAGACATATGCCATACAGATATAAGTGAGATGTAATATTTTGGATATTCAAATAACAAGATTTTCAATAACTCATATGTGCATTTATGCTTATTTAAAATAAGTTAATCTATTTTTATTTTTTCTCATATATTTCTTTTTGTTTTGATTCATTGTAAGGATTATCAAGAAACTAGTCTCTAGGAAAGTTTGAACTTTGGTCCTCTCTCCGAGATTGTAGGTCACTTAACATTGAATTAGACCTTCTTAGGTAAGGTGAGCAAATGTGTAAAATAAAAAAGTAAAATAAAGTAAATGTGTATCCATATTTGATTAGCTATTGAGATTTCAATCTAATTTAGCTAACTGATACATTTTTATTTATCCCTTACCACCAGTCCTATGGTCCTGTCTGTGTTATTTTCCCTCCTCATGATTCTCAAAACTTTATTTAAAAGCAGTCACCAATATATTTTCTAGTTAACTTCAATAAATAAAAAGTTCATTAACTATTTTTTAAAATAAATTATAAATTTTAAAGATATCTAAATTTCAATTGAAATAACCTACGTGTTTATTAGAAATTAATAACAATATTCTACTGTACCAACTATTGTAAAAAATTAACTCAAGACAAGCAGCAGTATTTAATTTAGTCTGTGTCGTGTAAAGTACTACTGCCCTCAAGAATTATTTCGGTATAGTCGAAAATCCTGAGATACAGCAGACTCCTCTTGACTAGAGCCAAGATTATCAAGAACTAGCAAGAGAAGTTTTTCATATTTTTCAAGTGTTAAACTTGTAGCAGGAAGCACCCTTTTTAAAACCACAGTACATGCAAACCAAAAAATATGTTGTAGAAGTCGGAATAAGTGGAACTAATTTTAACGTTGCAATAAACAAGATTATCGTTGAAAACAGTTTTATACAAGTTGAATCACCACGTTGAACTTTGTGGGCATTAATGCATTATCCCATCAATCCAAAACCAATCTGTTACTTTGTGGGCATTATCCCATCAATCCAAAACCAATGTGTTACCCACCTTCAAATTTCCAAAGTTGTTAAAAACAATATAATAACAACTTGCGCATTTTTTGGACTTATCCAAATCCACAACTTCAAATAATTACAAATAATAAATTTTCAAATAAGTTTAAAATAATTCTTTTGAAATATTATAATTTTCACAACACCAACAAGTTAGCATTACAATTGTCAAAAAAAAAAAAAAATGGTTAGCATTACATTGGAGGCAATGTAATTTGCCTGTTAATATATACTAGCATGCAGTTTCAATTATTTAAAGATCTTTTGTAATATTTGGTTGTCACGTACGTTAATTAATAATCAGCATTACTCTATCAGAAATATTCTCGCAAATGCAGCAAATTACTTACCACAATTTCCTTGATCCTTAACAGCAGTAACAACCCCGTTTGCCCTCCAATCTAAGGATGAAGGTGCGCTACAAAATAAGTCATTTTGGTTCGTGTCAGTGTCCACAGGCATATGCATGTGAAGGTCATGTAAGTAGAATTCTTGAAACTCCTTTGGGCTCCAGTCAGCAAACTTGTTCAGACCAAGAAGGTAGCCAGAATTAGGAGACCTTGATCTCTTTGCATTAGACTTGGTGATATATTTCAAAGTGGACATGAAATTCTCAAATCTCTTTCCCATCTCTTTTAGGTCTCTGAACACCCTTCCATGCTCTTTCTTCCATAGTTGGAATAGTTGGATGGCTTCATCCTCTGATGGAAGTTTGTCTAGGTTAGGGCCCAATATGGAGTAGTGGGTTGTTGGGATACTAGAACTTGAAGAGAGACTACATACGAATGTAGTGCAAATAAAGGAGAGGATCAGAAACAGCTTGGAAGTACGGGAAATCACCATCTATATATTTTAATGATTGATTGATTTAGTCAAGTATTTGGAATGCTTTAATTCCTCGTATATCAGTTTCACGTATTTATAGCAACTGCAAGTGAATGCTGAATAGCTTCATTGATGAACAACCGTAAGTCCATAACATGTAGCGTCAGCTCAAACAATTGGCAGATATACTGATCACAACTTGCCCATTTTATGTTGTGAGCGAATCATTAATTGCTTAAGGTGCCCAAGTCCCTTATCACTTGAACCAACCACATATCGTTACATCATAAAAAAATGTTTGATTCATATACTAACTTTCTTAAAAGTCACTCGTACCATATTGTATATCATATTGTGATTGATTAACCATGTAAAAAACTTTTACATTAACATTGCATACAATTAAACTCTTAGTTATCAGCATAAAAAAAAAGAGTAATGATGTCTCTGAATTGGACACCATACATGGACACTGTAGATCTAATGAGTGTTTTTGAATGATGAAATATATGATGAGAGATAGAAAACAATAAACAAGTGATGAAAAATAAATACATACGATGTTTGACATCAATTTTATGTTCAAATATCATTACTCGTTCCAGGATTTAGCTCGTCTGGTGTTCAAAGCAATTAAATATGTATTTATCTTCACTATTATTTATTAACATGATATCTCAATCCATTTAAATAAATTAAGAACACACTAAGGGTACTAGTAATATGCATTTAGACTTTCTATGAAAAATTGCTTCTTTTGAATTCTTTAACCAGTGCCCTTGGTTAGCAAGACCCTTTTATTTATTTAGTAAGTAGAATGATTATTAGAAGAATTGACAAGGAGGATTTAGAATTATTCATTTCTTTACGTAGTAATTAGGAAGATTAATACGGAAGGATATTTAGAATTATTCCTTTAGTAAAATTTTAAAAAAATATTTTTTTTTTTTGGTTTTCTAGGATTGGGGATGGCAATTTTATCCGTATCCATGGATACCCGTGGATAAAATCCGTAACGGACACGGACGGGTAGTTAAACGGGTACCCGTGGGTAAAATAAACGGGCAATTCCAATACCCGTCTATAAACGGGGCGGGGGCGGTATCACACTATCCGTGCACGCGGATACCCGCACCCGTTACTTAATTACTATAATACCCTTTATTATATATATCTACTCTCAAAGTCCTTATATCATTTCCTAGATAATTTTCATCTATTGTGTTGTTTCATGGATATTTTAAGTGTGATGTATTAATTTGTAGGTGCAATTTTGTTCAAATACCGGAAGATATTAATGTGGTGGTTTGTTTAAGTTTTGTGTATTTTTTTTAATTAAAAAACATATTTTTTTTCATAACTATCCATGGATATCCGCCGATACCCGTGAAAACCCGCAAATCCATTAAGAACCCGTTAAGCGAGTATTCGTGCGATGTACGGTGGATTTTTTTATCCAAAGGGGCGGGTAGCGGGTAACCAGTATCCGTGTCCGCCCCGCTGACATCCCTATCTAGGATATTCCCGTGCATAATTACGGAGACTAATCCCTCGAAGTATTGGACGACATTAAAGGGATGACCTCTTCCAACCAGATTATCTTCATACGCAAGAGCCAGGGATCAAACCCCTGACCACTTTCTTAAGGGGTTCGAGCTCATTACCACTCGGACCATCGCATGTTGGTCTCAAAAAATATCATATAATAATCAATGATTTTTTTTTCACGAGTGATTTTTTTTTAGAGTTATGATATTTGTACACCCAAAATCAACATCCAACACTATATATTTATACTTTTCTATATTTATATATTATTTTATTCTTTCCCAAATTAACACCCACAACTAAAAACACACTCCCCATATGGTGTGCATACGGTGTCCACGTGGGGAAGTGTTCAAATATCTTTTGTGATTGGGATGTTTGTTCTGTTGTAACTTTAAGTTGCAACCGCCAAATATGGGGCATTAATGGTTGCAGTTGAGTGCCTGTGACTAATGGAGAACGATATATGTGGCTGATGTTGTCATACATCTCAAGTTCTCAACTAGTATATGTTTAAAAGAATGATTTTAGAATTAATTTTTTATTGAAAAATTATCTCTTGTTATGTAATGCATATGTCTAATAACACAATTGATGTATTACGTTTTTTTTTGTTTTCCGGGTATCCTCTGCACGCAACTGTCAAGACTAATCCCTCGAGGCACTGGACGACATTTAAGGGCTGACTTCTCCGAACCAGGTTTTCTCCATACGTAATATTAGTAAAACAAGAAAGAAAGTATGAACGATGGTAGGCTAAAGTCCAAACAGTCCCCGTTGAAAAAAAATCTTATCATGACACAAATGGCATATGGCTTGTTTTCACTTGTGGCATGTCAGTTAATCCACTTAAACATAAGACGCAACAATGGAAGGAAAATGGAAAATTTAATGCTGAAAATAAGAAGGAAGAAGGGGGGGGGGGACTTAAACATAAGACGCAACAATGGAAGGAAAATGGAAAATTTAACGCTGAAAATAAGAAGGAAGGAGGGGGGGGGGGAATACAAAAATAGAAGGAAATTGAAATTACAATTCAGGTTAGTATGAGAAGAACCGTTAACAGTATGATTCATTCAATGTCTGGCATTTAGTATCCTAAATCTAGTTTGAAGAAGTAATCCAGTACAGGGCAACCTTCCAAGCTAAGCTGCCTATGTTTTGTTCATCAAAAAGACAACCTACATTTTTTCAAGCTCTGGTTTTTGGGAAAACTGGAAAACGATTGGGTTACATATAGCACTCATCTAATCTGCTTTTATGCATCTGAAATGCAGGGTTAACCCAGGCTCCGCAGCTGCACTGCATACCGGCCCAATTGAAGTAACCCAAACGAGCATTACAGCCCATGCAGAGAAGATTCTCCTCCACATGACCTTCTTGTACTTCCAAGACACTCAGTGTCCATAAATGTGTTAATACAAAGATTGAAGAGTGACCTTATGGCGACTATAAGATATATAAAGGAAATTTTGAATTACCTGCTTGCATCCACTTCATGGGTTCAACAAATATTGAGGTGCAGTCAGCTGGTTGCTTTTCCATTTCCGAGGGGTCACTGCTTCTCTTTTTCCACTTGAAGCTTGACTCTCCTTTTCCACGCTCATGGGAAACTATATTTTCCTCTGAAGCAACAATTCTTCTGCATTTCTTACAGCGGTATATACGTTGAGGTTTCGTTTTGGTTTCCAACTCAGAGCTACTAGGTTCAGCCATTTGTATCAAATGATAATTATGCTTGATGCACTGTGAATTTATCAATTTAAAAGGAAATGAGAATAGAAGAAATACTTTAGCGTATCCAGAAATGATGATTGTCCAACTACAAAAAAATAAAGATAAAAGCAAGAGATTCAACAAAAATAAAGAGATAAAAGCAGATGGAATAGAAATAAACTTTTCCTTTGACTCTGGTCAGCAGTAATTTGTACTAGCAATCATCATGCTCCATAAAAATAAGAAATTGAACAATAGAAGCTGGAAAACTGGCAACCTTGATTTGGTCAAAATTACAATTCTGCAATAGAATATGATGCTTATGTGAGTGAATGAAAGGTGAGGGTGCTTTGAGGTCCCTTCCTAACACCCACTAACAAGAAGTTCCACCAAATTTACTCTCATTAGTCATTATGGTGCTATACATCCAGTTTCACTATTCAAAACAAAGCTTCAAGTAACCAACCATGGGAAGACAATTCAACTCATGGTGTATCCTTAGAGACAAGAAAATATGAAAACCAATTAAACTTATCAAATGTGTCAATCATACATAACCATTCGTTACTCGGTATTTTCCTCAAGCAGGTTATGTGCAAGCAACCAAACATGCAAAACCAAGCTAACAACATAAACAATCCACCGTACCGTAACAGACATCCATCAAGATTCAATACAGAGATATGCATAATGAGGATAATAATCAAAAGAAGATGCGCATAAAGTCAAACACTGAACATATAATCGAACTGTCTCAAACACCCAGAATTTCCTCCCTTCCCAGTTCCTCTTACCTAGATTTTTCCTCGTCTGTTTCTACGGTGTTTGCAACTGGTGATTCAAGCAGAAAACAAAAGAAATAGGAATGGTATTACATTTACATCAGAGGAAATGCAATAGTAGCGCCAAAGTCTGAGAATCATGTAGGCACTCCAATTTCATCAACAACAAAAAAATGAAACATTGGTTAGGCCACCGTACTTTTTGTTGGGCCGACAAACCAATTGGAATTTTTGAACAGGCCTAATTTTTAGTCAGGGGAATGGGGATTAGACCCCGAGTGGGATAAGTTTACCCAAAAAACAATTTTTAATATTAATTTTATAATAATAAATATGTAGAAATAATTGTCTAAAAACTAATAAAATTGTAGTGGCCGAAAGTATAAGGCCGAAGACTTGTTAATACACTAGACTGACCGAGCTTATTCTCATAAATGGGCCTTGACCCGAACTCCTCCAAAGCTGAGGACTCGTTAATGCACTTGTCAGCTGAGCATAAATACTCGGACCTATCCCATAATAAGACCGTAGAGGAAGACACCTCGGTCCCGTGCAGTCCAGTCACACCCGACTGAGCCTGACTGAGTCAAACATCTCGCCGGTCCAAATATCCCTCCGTATAACTCGGAGCCTTATCCTTATCTTTATCTAGTTATGATAACAATCCGATCCTAACAAATAGGATCTCAATAACAGTCCAACTCAAACTATTACACCAAAACATCTCTATAAATAGGGGTCCAACCCCCTCACTCAGGACTACGTTTGTTTTGATTCCCATTTGGATACGTAGGAGCAGAATTCCGATTCTGTCAAGCTATTCCGAAAACACTCCCACAAGAGTTTCTCCAGACGAGTATCTCTCACTTGAGGTATTTGGGCGGAACATTTGGCGCCGTCTGTGGGAATCGAAGTAAAATTTTCCCATACCACAAACAATGGTGAGGACAAGGAGCGGGAACTGCAGGAGAGAGGGGCCAGAGAATGCCAACAATGGGGAT
This sequence comes from Sophora flavescens, assembly GCA_030762895.1. NCBI lineage: Eukaryota > Viridiplantae > Streptophyta > Magnoliopsida > Fabales > Fabaceae > Sophora > Sophora flavescens. The sequence continues at coordinate 93,072,593 of CM061062.1, read as the reverse complement.
AATGGAGAACGATCCATAAACCCAGCGATGACGACCGACAATCCCATTATTCAAGAACTTCTCGCACAAGTGGCAATGCTGAGAAGGGAGAATGAGGAGATTCGTCGGCAGAATAGCCGTCGTGAACGAGAACAAAGCAGAGAAAGGTCTGCCTCTTCTCCTCATGAGAGAGAGCGCCGGAAGCTGAGAATGAAGGATCCAGAAACACGCGCAGAGAAGAAGGAATCCCACAACCCCGTGTTTCTCACCATGTTGATCGAAGAAGAGAGGAGGAATTTCCTATGCAGGCCCCTGAACTTTCACTTCAGGCAAATAGGCCTAATGAAAAGGCCGGCGCGCGAAGGCCGAGACATCCCTTCACCGACGCCATCATGGAGGTTCCTCTACCAGCCAACTACAAACCAATAAATATTGACAGGTATGATGGCACCTTGGACCCGGAACGTCATTTAGATGCTTTCACTACTCAAATATATCTCTTTACCGATGATGATGCTGTCATGTGTAAAGTCTTCCCTACTACTCTGAAAGATGCTGCATTAAGCTGGTATACTCAGCTACCGCCAGCATCAGTTGACTCCTTTGACACGTTTATGACTAAATTCAATGCTCAGTTTGCCACGAGCCGAGCTCATCAAAAAACCTCGGCCTCGTTGGTAAATTTTAAGCAAGAAAAAAAGAGTCTTTGCGTGATTTTATGGCCAGGTTCAGCAAAGAGATCGTCCTGATCCGGAATCTCAGTGCCAATGTCGCACTACATACTATCTTGACCGGATTACGGCCTGGCCCTTTCGCCATACACCTAGCTCGAAAGCCTCCATCCAGTATGGATGAGTTGAGGAGAAAAGCTGCCGGATTCATTAATATGGAGGAAATTGAAGAGTCTAAGAAAAGAGAAAGAACCGATGATTCTGATAGACGAGAAGGGAAAGAGAAGAGGAGGACTGGAGGTGACAGGCAGAAATTCAAAAATACATCTGAGCATTTACATAGGGGGCCAAAGTATGAGCACTATACCCCCCTCAACACCAATAGAGCTCGGGTATTTGAGGAAGCCTATAACGCAGAACTTTTGCAGCTCCCCAACCGTGGCCACACGCCCCAGAATGCTGATCGGCAGAAGCATTGTCGGTACCATCGTAACTACGGGCATACCACCGAGGAGTGCTGGGTCCTGCGTGACAAGATTGAAGAGTTAGTGCAAGCTGGTCATATGAATAATTTTGTTCGGAGAAAGCACAACAATGGTGAAGGGCGTGGCAGAAGTAGAAGAAGAGGAGGTGGGCAAAGCCCGAGAAGGGGCGACGGTCGGCAAAATAATGAAAGAGCTGAAAATAGGGAAGATCAGAATGAAAGGCGGGAGGAGGATAATACTGTCCGAGGTGTAATAAACACTATTTCAGGTGGATTTGCGGGAGGAGGCACGACGAGTTCAGCTCGGAGAAAACACCTTCGGGCTATTCGGGCTGTAAACTCGGTAGCTGGCAAACCCCCGAGGATTTCCCCACCGATTATTTTCTCCGATGAAGACTTCTTGGGTGTGGATCCTAATCAAGACGACCCAATGGTAATCACAGTGCAATTGGCCAACTTCTCGGTCAAGAGAACTCCCGTCGACCAGGGGAGCTCGGCTGATATCCTATATTATTCAATATTTCAGAAGCTCGGGATCCCAGAAAAATCTATTCAGCCATACGACAATAAACTCGTCGGCTTTGATGGGGAACAGGTGGATACCCGAGGATACATAGACCTCCTAACTACTTTTGGAGATGGCAAAACGTCCAAAACTATTTTGGTCAGGTACGTGTTGGTTAATGCAGTAACATCGTACAATATCTTGATCGGGAGACCATCCTTGAACGAGTTGGGAGCCGTGGTCTCTACTCCCCACCTTACTATGAAGTTTCATTCCAACTTGGGAGACATAATTGCTATCCGGGCTAATCAAAAAATGGCCAGACAATGCTATGCCGATAGTTTGCGTGTAAGCAAACTCAAACCTACACCTGCAGAAACACTAGACAGAGGAAAAGACAAGTCTGTAAATTCAGTTAGTTCTGTTGAACTAGACCCGAGGATTGACATGCAAGAACAACGGTCACAACCCATTGAGGAGTTGGAGAAGTTCCAGCTTGGATCACAGCCCGATCAGTGCACTAAGCTAGGCGGTCAACTTGAGCCGAATTTAAAAAAGAAAATAAAGGAAGTACTCCGCAGCAACGCCGATTTGTTCGCTTGGACAACATCAGACATGCCGGGGATTGACCTCGATTTCTTATGCCACAAACTGGCAATCTGTCCTGAGGCAAAACCGGTAGCTCAGAGGAAAAGGAGACTTGGTGAGGAAAGGAGAAAAGTGGTGGAAGAAGAAACAACAAAGTTGGTTAAAGCCAACTTTATTCGAGAAATAGAATACACTACTTGGCTGGCCAACGTGGTTCTGGTTAAAAAAGCAAACGGCAAGTGGCGCATGTGCACCGATTATACAGACTTGAACAAGGCTTGCCCAAAGGACTCTTATCCTTTACCAAGTATTGACAGGTTGGTGGATGGTGCTTCCAGGTACAGAATTTTGAGCTTCTTGGATGCATACTCGGGGTACAATCAGATACGAATGTATCCCCCAGACGAAGAGAAAACAACTTTTATAACCGAAGGCTCAAATTATTGTTATCGGGTAATGCCATTCGGATTGAAAAATGCTGGGGTAACCTATCAAAGGCTCATGGACAAAGTGTTTGAAAAATAGATCGGGAGGAATATGGAGGTTTATGTGGATGATATGGTCGTAAAATCCGATGAGCACAACAACCACCCGAGGGATTTGGAAGAAATTTTTCGGCAGTTGAGAAAGTACAATATGAGACTGAATCCAGAAAAGTGTGTTTTTGGTGTCCAAGGTGGAAAATTCCTCGGTTTTATGTTGACACACCAGGGAATCGAGGCCAATCCTGACAAATGTCGAGCTGTGATTGAGATGCGAAGCCCACAAAATGTTAAAGAAGTGCGGCGACTTGTAGGGCGGCTGTCATCATTATCTCGGTTTCTCCCCAGATCTGCAGAGAAAGCTCGGCCTTTATTTAGATTATTGAAGAGGCCTCAAACCTTCGCGTGGACTGAGGAATGCGAGAAGGCCTTTGTCGACTTCAAGACCTTTCTGTCTTCACCGCCAATATTAACTCGACCTATCCCAGGGAAAGAGTTATATTTATACTTGTCAGCCACCGAGTACGCCATCAGTGCGGTCATTGTGCAAGAAGTAGAGAAAACGCAAATGCCGGTGTATTTCATCAGCAGAGTCCTTCATGATGCCGAAACCAGGTATCAAGTCATAGAAAAGCTAGTTTTGGCTTTGGTAACTGCAGCTCGGCGATTGCGTCCATATTTCCAGAGTCACCAGGTGATTGTCAAAACTGATCACCCTATTAAGCAGATTCTCAAAAAGCCCGAGTTGGCAGGCCGCATGATTGCTTGGTCAGTGGAGTTATCCGAGTTTGGCCTCAAGTACGAGTTAAGAGGTCCTCTGAAAGCTCAATGTATCTCCGACTTTGTAGCCGAGATCAATCCATTGCCGATTACTGAAGATTTATGGTGGAATTTATATGTGGACGGATCCTCGAACGTCAAAGGCAGTGGAGCTGGGGTAATACTGGAGGGTCCGGGAGAGCTAATCCTAGAGCAATCATTAAAGTTTGAGTTCAAAACTTCAAACAACCAAGATGAATACGAAGCCTTGATAGCAGGGTTAATGCTGGCTAGGGAAATGGGAGCAAAAGCTGTTAGATGCAGAAGTGATTCACAGCTGGTCACAGGACAAATCTCTGGAGACTACCAAACAAAAGAGCCTCAACTTACCAGGTATTTATGTAAAGTAAATCAGTTAATTTCCAATTTTGAGAAATTTACTATTGAACACATTCCCAGAGAAGAAAATACTTGGGCCGATCTGCTGTCCAAATTGGCCAGCACGAAGAGGTCAGGCCAGCATAAAATAGTTATTCAGGAAACTCTCAATGAACCGAGTATTACACTAGGAGAAGTGATGGCCAATGAATCAGCTGACCGAGAATGGATGACCCCCATATGGGAATACTTATCCTCAGATACTCTGCCCCCAGATCACGCCGAGGCCAGAAAGATCAGGCTCAGAGCAAGTTATTTTGCTATTATTTCCGGAGAGTTGTATAAAAGGAGATTCTCGGTACCGATGTTAAAGTGTCTGACCAAAGTCCAGTCAAAATATGTAATGGAAGAGGTTCACAGAGAAATCTGTGGTTTTCACTACGAGGGCAGATCAATGGCCTCCAAGGTAGTCCGAGCAGGGTACTATTGGCCTACCATCCGAGCAGATTGCATCGAGTGGACAAGACAATGTGATGAATGTCAAAGATTTGCCAATGTAAGTCGTACCCTGCCCGAAGAACTTCACACATTAAACTCGCCTTGGCCCTTTTCTATGTGGGGGATGGATATACTTGGACCATTCCCCATAGCCAAAGGTCAAGTCAAATTTCTCTTGGTAGCGGTGGACTACTTTACAAAATGGATTGAAGCAGAACCTTTGACGAAAATTACTACCGAGAAGGTACAAAAGTTTGTGTGAAAAAACCCCATCTGCAGGCACGGAATTCCCTTCGCAATTGTCACTGATAACGGAAGGCGGTTTATAGATAAGACATTGCGAGAATTCTATGTCAATATCGGTGTTAAACACCATGTCACATCGGTGGAACATCCCCAAACCAATGGGCAAGTCGATGCGGCCAACAAAGTCATTCTCGGAGAGCTGAAGAAGAGGGTGGGAAAAGCCAAAGGAGCTTGGACAGAAGAGTTGCCGAGTATTCTTTGGGCCTACCACTGCACGCCACAATCCACTACTCAAGAAACACCCTTCAGGCTAACATACGGAATAGACACCATGATCCCAGTTGAGGTTGGTGAGCCGTCTTTTCGGCGAATGCAACATGAGCAGAGTGAGAATGAACTTGACTTGGTGGAGGAGATCAGAGAGGAGGCTAAAATCAGGGAGGAAGCCTGCAAACGAAGAGCTACTCAGAGGTATAATTCAAAGCTGAACCGAGGAGTTTCGTGCGCGGAGACTTGGTGCTAAGAATGAAAGGAGAAGCAAGAAGAGATCATACGGAGGGCAAGCTAGCAGCAAATTGGGGAGGACCATTCCGAGTGGTAGAAAACTTAGGAACCAGAGAATACATGTTAGAAGAATTGTCAGGGAAGCCTATCCCGAGAACTTGGAAAGCTTCCCATTTGAAATTTTATTACAGTTGATGTATATAGTCAGGTGATGTACTCTTTTTCCTACCTCGGTATTTTATCCCAAAAAAGGGTTTTGACCGAGAAGGTTTTAACGAGGCACACCGCAGACTTTCTTTTCTATCCAATAAAAGAATTTATTATGAACATTGTTCTATTTACTTATTTTGCCGATGTATTTATTCTGCAAATATTAAATTGTAAAGGTCGAGTTCGAGCCATTTAAAGGCTGAGTACGAGCCATTAAATTTTCAAGGCCAAGTTTGAGCCTGAAGGCCGAGTACGAGCCATTAAATTTTTAAGGCCAAGTTTGAGCCTGAAGGCCGAGTTCGAGCCATTTAAATTGTTAATGCCAAGTTTGAGCCTAAAGACCGAGTTCGAGCAATTTAAATTGTTAAGGCCAAGTTTGAGCCTAAAGGCCGAGTACGAGCTATTAAATTGTTAAGGCCAAGTTTGAGCCTAAAAGCCGAGTTCAAGCCATTTAAATTATTAAGGCCGAGTTCGAGCCTAAAGGTCGAGTTCGAGCCATTTAAATTGTAAAGGCCGAGTTCGAGCCATTTAAATTATTAAGGCCGAGTTCGAGCCATTTAAATTATTAAGGCCGAGTACGAGCCATTAAATTGTTAAGACCAAGTTTGAGCCTAAAAGCCGAGTTCAAGCCATTTAAATTATTAAAACCGAGTCCGAGCCTAAAGGCACAGTTCAAGCCTTGAAATCGCTAAGAGAAATCGAATACAAGCATCAATTAAAAAAGAACAAAGTTCGAATCTAAAGGCCAAATATGAGCCATGATTTTATTATGGAAACCGAGTACAGTGCTGAAATTGAAAATAAGCCCAAACCGACCTCAAAATCCTCGGAATTGGAACAAGACCAAACGGCCAGAACATTCTGGGCCAAGGAGTGGGAACCCAGGTATTGCTAGTAGCTCCCCCACTCGGATGCCTCGATGGACGAAGTAATCACTTCCCCCTTGAGAAAGCTGGATGGTGAGGCACTCGGCCAGCTTCGAGAGAAGAGGGTTACTACCCCTTTCTCCACTCCCGGAAACTGCTATTCTCCCAGCTAACATCCTTTTTAAAAGGGATTACATCATGAAAGAGATTCTGGATCCCATCTCCCAATTACACCCTTTTTGGCAGCTATAAAGCTCAAAAATGATGTTAACTGGGAGAGAGGAACGTAAAATCCTAGCAATATTATGAAAGGAATTACTCGGGTCAAAAGAGAACGAACTTTGCTGGTCGAAAAAATGAAGAATGAAGAAGTGAATCAAACAAACAGCCCTATTTATAAGGGGGAAGAGGCGTTGGAAAGGGGAATATGCGCTGGGAAAAGGTTTATTGAAAAGATAAATCTCGAAACTCAGCAAAAAGCAGTAATTGCATGAACCCACTGGGATTTCCAAGGCATATAACGTGTGAGCACATATATAACACGTGAATCATGCATTTCACATTTGACAACAACTATTCGTTTTTGATACGGATGACAAAATATCTCGGCCTTAGTCGAGGTCTTGTTTAAACAGCCGAGCACGCAATACAAACAACGTCGGAATATAAAAATTTCGAGGAATATCTCGGCCAAACAAATGCTATAAAAGTAAGAGGAAGTCATCAAAATGCTAGAAGAGTTTTTCATTAGATTAACAAGGAGTACAAGGGGAAAACCCATTACAAGGGTATGAAAGACAAAAATACAGCTACTCGTCCCTATGACTATCTTCGGCGTCGATGTGATCCTCGGGAGAATCTTTCCCCCCCTTCCACCTCTTCTTCCTCTTCGGGAATGATGGGAACAAGTTCCCCATTTTGCACCTCCTTATTCACATATGCACCCGAGATATCAATCCCTGGGGCAAGAATTTGAACTTGAGCGATGGCCTTGGCAAAACCTGCCCGATGCTCCTCAAGGATGCAATCGGTGGCCTCTTTCAAATCCTCCCGAATCTCCAGCTTGGCCTTAGTCTCGACACTCAAGTCGGTTTTAAGTTGTTCAATTACAACTCGAGCCTCCTTGAGCTCCTCCTCAGCACGAGCTTTCTCCTCCTCAGCTAATTTTGCTTGAGAGTTCAACTCGGAGTTCCTACCATTAAGCTCGGCAATGGTAGTGCTCAGGAGATTATTGGACTGGCCCAGCTCATCGTGCTCCGTGGAAATCCGGGTGAAATCCTCCTTCAGCTTCTCAATCGAAGCAAACTCAGCCTCCAAGTGCTGAGACTTTCTCTCAGTCTCTGTTAATTCTCGCTACACAGAAGCGGGCAGAGCAAAGCTCGGAGGCACGTGGGCGAGAGGGCCTCCATGCTAGACCGAGCCCCATGCCGCTTAATCAAGCGGAGATCGGCAGGGCTTCGAGAAATTCGAGTCAAAAGAAGGGAAGGGGTTGAAGTCTTCGCCCCAGAGAGACGAGGTTCCTGCTTTCAAAGAAGTGTTATACCACTTCACGTCGGCAGAAGGAGGAAGTTGCTCCTCTCACCCCGTAGTACCCGTCTCATGCGTGGTAGGACGTTGGGGACTCGAGCGAGGAGGGGAAGGATCTTCGGCGTCGACTACTATCTCTACCCTTTTTCTTTTGTGAGGGGCGGAGGATGAAGCCCCCTTGGCAGTGGCCTTAGCAGCGGCCGAAGGAATTCTTTTCTTTTTCTTCTCGGTCGCTGAGGGACCCTCCTTCGCGGCAGATTTCAAAAGCTTAGAGAAGTCGAATTTCCCCATGATAACTGCCGGAAAGAAAAGCTGTTAGTACGAGAACACATACAAAAAAGATTTAAAAACTAAAAAGCCGGACACTTACTTTTAAAATCGACTCTCGGAGTGGATGAAAAGGGGAGTTTCAATAGACGTCCACAATGGAGAGGCCGAGGAAGTTTTTCTAAGATATCTATATCCCGTTTATCCTCGGCAGGAAGGGATTCGTATTCAAAACCAACAAATTTGGTAGGGGATGATTGCCAGTACAAAGGAAACCTGGCACATCCGTCTTCATCAAAAAAGAAGGAAAGGTGAGAGCCCGAGGGGCGAACTCGGAAGAAGCCGACTTTGAAGTCTTTATACGATGATGTGTATAAACTAATCAACCCTCTTCGGTTCAGCCCATTGAGGGAAATCCACCCAGTTTTATCACCAAATCTGGTTTGGTAAAAGTACAGAAATTTGGGAGTAGTGGGCTCCATCCCGATGTATTTACACAGAATTTGAAAGGCTTTTAGAAAAGGCCAACTGTTGGGATGAAGCTGAGTAGGTTCGACATTCATGGTTCTCAGAACGTCACACTCAAACTCAGTAAAAGGAAGAGACACGTGCAGCTGAGAAAATAGTGTTTTATACATATATGTAAAAGGGGGCTCAGAAGGATGAGCCTTGAGGAAAACATACTCGGTACCCGAGCATGGAGAACAAATAAACTCGGATTCGTCTCCGGAGGCCGAGATAGTAATCTGGGACCGAAGACGAGCAATTGAATCTGAAGACTGATAGTTAGAAAAATAAACCCCAACTTCGCCCTTAACCCAGGTGTACCCAGGTAGGGTAATATCGGGAACAGGGTCTTTTGGAACCCTTTGGCGTCGTTTGCGAGCGATGGGTTTGGAAATTTGGGGGGAGGGAGAACCAGACCTAGATGGATCGGACCCAGAAGAACCAGACTCATAAGAAGACGACCCGGAGGAGGATGGTCTTACCTGACCGACGTTTAGTTCCTGTGAAGGAGCAGAAGAAGTGGAAGGAGAACCCCCAATGGGGGAAACCTCGCGCTCCCCCAGAGGTGAAGTGTTCGATTCAGTGGACTCGGATGAAATCATGACCGGAACCCAGAAATAAACTTAGAAATATGAAAGAAGGAAGAAGGCTGGGCGTACCTGGAGAGCGAAAGGCAGAAAAACAAGTGCAGAAACTTGAAAGACGGAGCAGAGGAAGGTAGTGGGCAAGGGGGAATAAGGTGGAGTTAGAGGAGATATTTATAGCTGCTACGGTTGATGATGAGATATGATCAATGGTCCGCATTCCTTCAAATAAAAAGGAAAATGGGTGCGACTTTTAATTTTCCCCCTCATTAAATGAGCGCGGAACTCTAGGGTTACTCACCCATAACGTGCAGCAGAAGATTGAAGGGAAATGATAACCTTCTCTGACAGGAGGAAAATTCAGTTGAAATGACGGTTTGAAACACTAAAGGAAGAAAGTCCAGCAGCCGAAGCATAAGCTCGGTTTGATACTTGTCAGCTCTTTCGCTTATTTAAGCTCGGAGCTCGGGGGGCTTGTGTACTGGCCGAAAGTATAAGGCTGAGGACTTGTTAATACACTAGACTGACCGAGCTTATTCTCATAAACGGGCCTTGACCCGAACTCCTCCAAAGCCGAGGACTCGTTAATGCACTTGTCAGCCGAGCATAAATACTCGGACCTATCCCATAATAAGACCGTAGAGGAAGACACCTCGGTCCCGTGCAGTCCAGTCACACCTGGCTGAGCCTGACTGAGTCAAACATATCACCGGTCCAAATATCCCTCCGTATAACTCGGAGCCTTATCCTTATCTTTATCTAGTTATGATAACAATCCGATCCTAACAAATAGGATCTCAATAACAGTCCAACTCAAACTGTTACACCAAAACATCTCTATAAATAGGGGTCTAACCCCCTCACTCAGAACTACGTTTGCTTTGATTCCCATTTGGATACGTAGGAGAAGAATTCCGATTCAGTCAAGTTATTCCGAAAACACTCCCACAAGAGTTTCTCCGGACGAGTATCTCTCACTTGAGGTATTTGGACGGAACAAAAATGTTTGACAACGCACTATTTGTATCGTTCCTAGGAGAAAAAGATTGGTATGGTATGAGTTGGAGACCTAAGAGATTTCACATTCTTGTCCTTTCTCTTTGCTTCCATAGAAATTCGAGACAACACTCTTCAAAGTATCCTCAAACTCTCAGTTTCCCAAAAAACTATTCTGCCCTTTTCCCACGGGCGCGTCTAAGGTGAAGTAGGAAGGGAAGTGCCTCTGAGGCACATAACTCACCTGTGATAGCCAGTTGACACGGATTTTATAGGTTACCATATTTTTTAAATTTGCAGAGAGGGGCCTTCTTGTAAACAAGGTTTTCGTTATTCTACTGACATCCCCATTTGGTGAAACGCTCTCTGCTGTCTTAAGCTTTGTTCGAGCATCTTCAACCTTGGTGTCTATTCCTTGGTCAAACTTGATGAGGTCTCCGCCACATCTTTCTCACCCAACACCTCACAACTATGCTTCAACTGCGTTGTTATTGCATCCTTTAGACACCGGAAGTGGCGAGACATTGCTTTCTGCGCAAGTGCTGTGTATGGGGAACTGCAGCCCCAAAACTCATAGCAAGGTCAAACGAGTTCACTAAACCCTAAACCTACAACTCGAACAATAAATCAAACAAGGTTTTTCTTCATTGTGGACTTGTTCTTCGTCGATGACTATCATAAAAAATAACTACAACATGTAGCTAATACAAGATTTGGTATCCTCTTACCTAAACAGGATATTCATATGGTTTGATGCATGATTTGTGGTCTTCCATCACGATTTCGAATAGAAAATTCAAGGAAACGATTTGATGCAAGTCTTTTTAGGATATAGACGTGAAAAACGACCCAAAAAAACCAGGTTCGGTATCAGGTAGCGTCAACCCGTTTTCCAGAAACGGATTATGTTGATCCGATTAGAAGTTGAAGATGACCCGCATACGAAGTTAAACGTTCACATTAAAAAAGTGTCAATCTTTCACAAATGTTCATTGGGTGGCGCAATGGTCGGTTGTTTGGTCCCAAAAGACACACATATGTGTCGTGTGAATTTTTTGCTAGAAATGAATTTTTTCTTTCCATAGGTTTGGTAGAAATGATTTTTTTTCTACCATTTTCTTTTTCTTTAGTGTACTTTAGAAAAAACAATGAAAATTTTACGACATTCGAACCCACGACCTACAACTTTTAAACTAAGCCACTTGCCAACGGGCTAGCATAAGTTTTACTTCTTTTTGGACAACATATTTTTTTATTTAAAATAAAAACGGTAAAATAAAAATAAAAAAGTTGACTAGGGGCTGGGGTTCGAACCTGTGACACGGGACATGTATATTAACTAAAACAAAACTATCAACCACTCTACCAACGAACGCTGGACTCTATAACTTGAGACTCATTTATATTTATAGTGAACAAAAATCGAACGTTTGCATCATCTTCTACCTCCAGTCGGGTCAAGATGACCCATTTTACAGAAACTGATCCAACAATGTTTTTTATACTTCGCAATTCTACAACAACTCCATTCAAGGTGAAAACAACTAGTGTGACATTTTTTGGAACCATCTTTCCAGTATGTTCTCAAACCCAAATACCTTTCGGGCTCGTTTGGTGGTCAGGATAGGATAGAGACGAATATGATAAGAGAACATGATAGGAGTAGGATAGGATATGAGCAGCATAAGCTGTTATCATATCCGACGTTTGGTGTTCAACAGATAACCAACCGAACAGCATTATAATTTAAGTATGAATTTTAAAATTTTCGTTTTTATTCTAAATATTTTCATCTTTGATTAGATTTTAGTTTTTTTTTTATAATTTTCATTATTTAAAATTATATAAAAAGACAAAATTTTCCTTGTGATAAAATTACATATAATTTTTAAATTTTTTAAATATTGTCTAACTAAAATTAATTTTTTATATATTTAAATATTCATTTTTTGTTTTTACTTTACATATAGTTAAATTATTAGACTACTTTTTTTATATTTTACAGTTTTTTAAAATAATATAAAATAACAAAATTAGCATTGTTATAAAATTAAAATAATTTTAAAATGAATTATTAATATTTTTATTATTTTAAATATTTTATATTTTATTATACCTTTTTTTGGTAACCATGTTAAATTTTATTATACTTTAAATTATTATTTTATTATACTTTAATTATTTTATGTATTATATATTTTTATATTTTATTATACTTTAAATCACCATATCCTACTTGTTACCAGAAAAAAAAATTACCTTATCCTATCCTGTTGACTGCTAACTCAGCCCTCCTCTCAAGATAGAATTTTAACTAGATGGACAGGATATGATAAGTGACATGATTGCCTTGTCCTATCCTGCTGGCTCAGCAAACAACAATTTCAGACATGATATAATAGCTTATCCTATCTTCTCTCTTATCCTGACCACCAAACGGACCCTTCATCTCCTAGCTTGCCAAAGTAAATATAGTGGACATACAGTTCATCACACTTCAACAAATAATTGTATGAACCAGATCTCGTATGAACTACAATCGTCATCACCAATGATCAGGACGATGATCAACTGAACCCACAACCAGTGATTGGGGGTGGGGAGAAAGAGGAGGGTTTGTCTGCAAAATTTAACATTTCGAATAGGGATTATTCAGCAATATCGTGTTAACACACCTTCACCGGTTGGAGGTTACGTTTTTTTTTTTTTGGTGGAGCAAATCTATACCCTTCATTTTTTTATTAATAAATCCAATAACTAAAACACATGCCTCATCGCACTTAGTTAAATGCTTCATGCTAGTCGTACCCTTTTCCCACCACATAGAAATGCCGCACTTTAAAAACAACAAAATGTGGATGTTTTATCACGGATCATCCTGTTCAACCTTTCTTAAACCTTGTCCTCTTGCCTATTCAAGGGCTGAGCTTCTTTATGGCAGGGGAGTCAACTCCCCGGAGAATATTCGAATTTAATTATATATACTATACTTACAACTAGTATCAATAATATCAATATCAATAATAGTACAGCGGTCCGCTAGGTGATGAATTTATATAATGACCAGGGATCGAACGCCGGCCAAGTGAATTAAATTATACTGCAAGAGAGTTGTGATATAGATCTTGAAATATCAAATATATATATATATATATATATATATATATACTTTAACTAATTGGTCCCCATCAAAAATATCAATGAAGCTCTGCCACTATGCCTAATGGAAGTTATGTCCAACACCATCAACAAAGCAACCAACATAGCAGTTTCCAAACGCTTCCCTCCTCAAAACCTCTCTTTTTGGTTCTCCCCCACTCCTCACCCACCCGGTTTCAACCTTCTGTTTCTCAAGTAGCATCAATGCATAATCACTAGCTACAACTACAAAGCTTAACACCATGGTTTACCACACTTATAACTCCACTTCTTCATCTTTCAATCCTCCCACTCCGGATGCCCTTGCTGTTTCGAATGGGGTTTCAAGAGCTGGGTTGGCATCATCATCATCGCACATTCGCATTCATTGGTTTTGGATATCGAGAAGGGAGAGACGTGAAGTCCTCTGCAAAGAAGGGGAAGGAAGAGATTTCTGAGGCTAAAGCTTTAGCGGCTCTGAAGAACCATGGCGAAGCAGAGAGGAGGAGAAGACAGAGAATCAATGGTCATCTTGCAACACTTCGTGGTCTTGTTCCCTCCACTGCAAAGGTAATCCTTTTTTTCATCATGATTTATAAGAGCATTAAATTATGTTGCTTTTGAATTATTATTTCACTTTATTTTATACTTGTCTTAGCATGTTTCATAAAGATGTTCCTTTTCCATATAATTGTTCTGAATTCTGACTAGAAGATTGTGACCAAATGGATTTACTGAGATACTGTATCTATAAAACACATATTTTTTGTTGCTGATAAGAAAAGGAAAGAATGTATTTAATTGAAAGTTGAAACTGAGTGTGGAGTGACCATTTTCAGCTAGAACCTGGTTTAAGTTTGAAGAAATATGACAATACAAACTATGAGGCAGAACTGAGTGTTGGGAAAGATAGCAAATAAGAACACCTAATATAAGGCCAACGGATAATTGATTATTCCATGATCAGACTTTTCCCACACTATGTATAATCACAATGAGACAACAAATATATCTTCCATTATAAATTAATGGGATTACAAAAGTTGTAATAATAATCTTACCAAAAATACTGATGGCTAAACTCTCTTTTGATTTTCTCTCAAAATGATTTCTCTCTCATGTATAATGAGGCTCTCTCTCTCAAAACTCTCTAAGTTTTGATTTTCTTTTGTTTTCTTCCGGATTGAATAGAAATGAAAACATGCATGGCTTTTATAGCCGACATGCGTAACAAAATAGATGGCCTCAATTCAAGGAGAGTTTTTCTCCTTCTCTCATTTATTAAGTTCCTTACAAATCTCCAGTACCTTCTTTCTTTCTATTTGCTATTTTATTTATTTATCTCTCCTTCTTTTTCTTTCCTCCTAAAGAGGAAAACCCATCAATCTCCCCCTTCCGATTTAGGTAGAGGGCTCCAGCAGTCTAGCAGCTCTTCTGCAAAACTCGTACTTGTCCTTAGGTAAGGACTTGATCATCATATCTGAGCTGTTGTCATCAGTATGGATTTTCTCAAGTTGTAATTGCTTGGATTCCAGTATATCACGTATCCAGTGATATCTCACATCGATGTGCTTTGACCTCGAATGAAAACTCGAATTCTTACTCAAGTGTATAACACTCTGACTATCACAATGCACGACGTACTTCTGTTGTTCTTGCCCTAACTCATGCAAGAATCGCTTCATCCATAGCATTTCTTTGCAAGCTTCTGTTATTGCAATGAACTCTGCCTCTGTGGTAGACAAAGCAACACATTTTTGTAACTTCGACTGCCACGATACTGCTCCCCCTGAAAATGTAATCAGGAATCCAGAAATAGATTTCCTTGAATCAATATCTCCCGTCATGTCTGCATCTGTGTAGCCAACCAGTTCAGATCTTCTACTTCCAAAACTTAAACTCATTTTGGAAGTTCCTCTGAGATATCTTAAAATCCACTTTATAGCATTCCAATGCTCTTTTCCTAGTTTAGCCAAGAATCTACTGACAACACCAACTGCATGTGTTATGTCTGGTCGTGTGCACACCATTACATACATTAAGCTTCCAACAGTTGAGGCATATGGCACCTTGCACATCTCCTCCTTTTCAATTTCACCTGTAGGACTTTGCTTTGAGCTTAGCATAAAGTGACTAGCAAGTGGAGTAGCAACTGGCTTTGCTTTCTCCATGTGAAACCGCTCCAATACCTTCTCGATATATTTTTCTTGTGATAACCACAGCTTCCGTTCCTTCCGATCACGACGGATGGACATACCAAGAATATGCTTTGCGGGTCCCAAGTCTTTCATAGCAAATGACTTCTTCATTTCCTTCTTCAACTTGCTGATCTTGTCACCATTTTGTCCTACGATTAACATATCGTCAACATACAAAAGTAGTATGATGAACTCACCGTCAACAAATCTCTTCACAAAGACACAATGATCAGAAGTAGTCCTTCGGTATCCATTCTCAATCATGAAGGAATCAAACTTCTTGTACCATTGACGCGGTGCCTGCTTAAGTCCATATAAACTCTTCTTCAGCTGACAAACTAAATCTTCTTTGCCTTTGACTTTGAACCCCTCTGGCTGCTCCATGTAAATTTCTTCTTCTAAATCGCCATGAAGAAATGCAGTTTTCACATCTAGCTGCTCCACGTCTAGATTCAAACTTGCAGCCAAACCAAGCACCACCCGAATTGATGACATCTTTACCACGGGTGAAAAAATCTCTTCAAAGTCAATGCCTTTCTTCTGACTGAAGCCTTTCACGACTAATCACGCCTTGTACCTGGGTCGTGAGCTATTCTCCTCATTCTTCAACTTGTACACCCATTTATTTTTTAGTGCTCTTTTACCTTTCGGTAACTCTGCCAACTCATAAGTTTGGTTCTCATGCAAGGATTGCATTTCTTCTTGCATGGCTTTCAACCAATCCTCCTTGTGATCATCTATCATAGCTTCTTCATAAGATTCTGGTTCTCCCCCATCAGTGAGTAACACATATTTTGTTGCAGGATATTTGGTTTGTGGTTTAGGCATCCTGACCGACCTTCTTAACCGTGGCTCTTGAATATCTTGTTCTTCATCCTCATAGTCTTCAACCATATCATCATCAGTACCACCGTTCCTATTACCATCAGTTGCTTCTTCAGTTAGATCGTTATCAATTTGAGGTTCATTTTCTGCATCTCCAACATCTTCTATTGCATCTCCCCTGTAATGCTTTGGAAGAGGTACTGGATCCAAGTTGATTGGATTTTCTTTAGAACTAACAGGCTTAACACCCTTCTGAATATCTTCAATATTCTGGTCTTCAAAGAAGACCACATCTCTGCTTCTAATAATCTTTTTCTCAATAGGATCCCATAGCCTGTACCCGAATTCTTCATTTCCATATCCCAAGAAGATGCATTCCTTCGAATTGAAGTCGAGTTTTGATCTCTCATCTTTTGGAACATGAACAAATGCTCTACAACCGAACACCTTCAAATGGTTGTAGGATACATCTTTACCTGTCCAAAACTTGTTTGGAACATCACCATTCAACGGAGCTGAAGGGGATAAGTTGATCAAGTCAACTGCACTCATCAAAGCTTCACCCCAAAAACTCTTGGGTAACTTGGCATGAGATAACATCGTTCTCACTCTTTCAACAATAGTTCTGTTCATCCTCTCAGCCACTCCATTGTGCTGAGGCGTCTTCGGAACAGATCGTTCATGCCGGATTCCATTACTCATGCAGTAATGTCTGAAAGCTCCCATAAATTCTCCTCCGTTGTCTGTGCGAACACACTTTAACTTTTTACCATTTTCTCGCTCAACACTAGCATGAAACTGTCTGAATACTACAAACACCTGATCTTTTGTTTTTATGGCATACGCCCGAACCTTCCTGGAATGGTCATCAATAAAGGTAACAAAATATCTTGCACCTCCATGAGTACTAGTTGCCATTGGACCACAAACATCAGAATGTACCAAATCTAAAACATTGGGTCTTCTATGTGGGGCCTTGTAGCTGAATGAAGCTCTATGTTGCTTCCCAGCCAAGCAATGAGCACATGGCTTAAGTGACATTTTCGATCCTTTCACACCTACCAGTGTATCTCTTTTGGCTAGAATTTGAAGTCCCTTCTCACTCATATGTCCGAGCCGTTTATGCCATAGCTCAACCGAGGAGTCTTCTATGAGAGCATTAACACACTCATTATTGACTTTGGCTTCTATCACGTAAAGAGTGCTTACTTTCTTGCCTCGGGCTATCACCAGGGAACTTTGTGTTAGCTTCCATTTCCTATCTCCAAACACACTAGTATAGCCTTCTTCATCTAGTAGGCCTGTGGATATTAGATTGAGACGCATATCAGGAACATGTCTCACATCTTTCAATGTTAGGCGACAACCAGTGTTTGTTTCTAGGCAAACATCTCCTTTACCCACAATCTTGGATCTATTATCATTTCCCATCCTCACATGACCAAAATCACCGTTTGTATAAGAAGAAAAGAAATCCCTTCGTGAGGTTACATGGGATGATGCACCGGAATCCACGACCCAACATGTATCTTGTGATGTCAAATTAACACGACCATCATCGCAAACAAAGATTACCTCATCACCATGAAAAATGGTAGCGGCTACGTTACTCGCATCACCATTTTGTTGCTGCTTGATAAGCCTTCGGCTTATCTAGTTTTATAACTAGATGGACCGTAGTTTTTGTGCAAATTATTCGAGTTCAATCTCGTTTTCGCCCAAATTTGCCTTGTTTTGTTCCTAAGTTGGACTTTGACTCGTTTTGCGTCTTTTGTGTAGTTTTTAGCTTATTTTGGATAGAATTACGCTTTTGGTTGCTTTTGGTGTTTTCAGGTCAATAAGTGAAGCTCCGGGAGTCAAGGAAAGTCAAGAAGCAATGGAAAAAGCACTTCTAGAGATACTCGCCTCGCGAGTGGATGCTCGCCTCGCGAGCCTGAAGAACAGATAAAACAGCAAGGTCATCAATTCTGTCTCGCCACGCGAGAATATGTTCGCCCCGCGAATCATGAAGACCTGCAAGACAGAGACCATCACGGCCAAGTGGTGTCGCGTCGGTCGACGTGCGACGACGCTCGTGCGATTCCGGCAAGTGTACCGGATTGCCGTCAAGTAATAAAAGATATCGAACCCACAGAGACTGTGTTCTCGAATCGCAATCGGTTTTCGAATCGATTAGTTCTGGACTTTTTAGAGAGGGTTTTGAAATTGGTTTTTGAATTGAAAGATAGATGAGCAGAGAACAATTAAAACAGAAAACAATTGTTTTTGGGGTTTTTATCTAAAACGGATTCCTAAGGATTTGGGTTACCTTTGAGGTTGTTTATGTTGCTAATCTGATTTACCTTTGTTGATTACCGAAATTGCCTTGAAGGCGAGTTTATCCTCTAATAGCTTAAGCTCCCTCTCGGGTTACAAAAGCCGTGCCCAATTGACCCGACCCCTACTCTCGTGGTAGTCGATCCCAGATCGGACCCTTTGCGTTCCGTGACAACTCGTTGCTCCTCGAGGGACGGCTTCTAACTCTCGTGATTTCAGTCCCAAGTCTGACTTCTATAGGTCCGACACCCAAGTTCACCGCTAGGTTCCTCCTTGAAATGTCTCAGTTATGCAAATAACCTAAGTTCACCGCTAGGTTCCTCCTTGGATCATTCACATCTCAGAAACTAGTGGCTCACGGGCTTTACGAGTGAAACACCCTAGAAATCCTAAGTTCACCGCTAGGTTCCTCCTTAGAACGTCTATGTCACGCAAATAACGGTTCAGAAATTTATGAGTGATTTACACACTAGAAATCAGATCTAAAGCAAATCGTAATTAACAAAGAGTTTACATCAAATTTACATCATAAACAAACTTGGGCAGAGCCCTAGTCCCTAGAAACTAAGCTACTACTCCAGTCTTGCCATGGAGATGACAAGCTGGGATGACAACATAATAAAAATCAGAAAAGAGAAGAGAGGAGAAGAGAAGAAGAGATCCTAAATCTATGCCTAGAGTAGTAGCCCCTAAGGTCTGATTCAATTCTATGATGTGATGATCTCTGTATCTGATGTCTTGGTCCATATTTATAGAAATGGGGAAGTTAGAGTCCCAAACCAACTCAAAATCTGATCTATTTCGGTTTCTTCAGGTCCAAGTAATGCGCGTCACGGCCGTGATGGCCATCACGGCCTGGCCGTGATGGTCTCTGCCTCTGGCACTTTTGGAAAATCCGGTTTCTCGCGGGGCGAGAATGTGCTCGCGTCGCGAGCCCTCTGTTTCATGGCCGTGAAGAATTTCACGGCAGGGCCGTGATGTGTTCTGACTTTTGGTGGTTTTGGGTCACGGCTGTGATGGCTATCATGGCCAGGCCGTGACAGACTCTGACTTCAGCCTTTCTTCTTTTTCAGTTTTGCTCGATCATGGCCGTGATGGGCATCACGGCTAGGCCGTGATGGGCTCTGTTTGGCTCATTTTCTTCAGTTTTAAAGCTCCATCTTCATCCAAACTTCATCATGGTTGATCTTGAGCAATTTACCCTTTATATCTGCAAAACAACACACGAAAACCGCCTTACCCGTTCCAAAGGAAAATTAACCTAAAATCTAATAAAAATATGCCTAAACTACATGAAAATGCATGCAAAATGATAGACAAAGATGATGTGGAATCACACTCATCAAATTACCCCAAGCTTAAAACTTTGCTTGTCCTCAAGCAATTACTCAGGCCATAAGATAAATCAATCAAAGCATGGATAGTGAACTAAGAACCCTAGAAGCTAATCCAAGTGATAGGCATATTCAATAAGCACTTAAGAGACAATCAATTTCTAGTCCAATTAGAAGCTTAGGTTTTTTTTTCAAGTTCATGTCCTCACTGATTTGGGCACTCATCTCACCTCACTCAAGTGTTTTAGGGTTTATGACAATTCACTCCATTTCCTCAAGGAAAGTATTTTACCATAGGCTTGACTATTAACCAAATCTCTACTTTATTTATGAAAACACTTAAGAATCAAGAGGTCTTTTCCTTTGGTTGTAATGTGGCCATGGGATTTATTGTAAGGTGGGAAAATCAAGGAAAGGGAATTTCAAGAAGGCTAGACAGATTATCAAACATTACAAAGCATGACACCTTCTAAAATACCCCTTTTTGGGCTTTGGTTTACTTTTCCACCTTTCTTCCTTCATTTAATTTTTTTTTTCTTTTTCTTTTCATTTCTCACTTTCTTTGTCATCCACTTCTCCATTTTTTTTTCTTTGTTTATTTCATTTTTATTTTTTTTTAGAAGTGGAGATTTATAGCTCAAGAGAAATTACTTTCTAGCTTTTTCATCCCATACTTTTTCCAACTACCATTTTGCCCTTTTTGTAATACTTTAAAAGGTGCCATACCAAGCACTATTTATCAAATTAATTCAAGGTACCAAGAAAAGTATTTTTTTCTTTAGGCTCAAAATTGGGCAACTAAGGGGTAGCCTTTATCATTCAAAGCTCGGGAGGCCGGAAAAATACCTAGTGCCTCAATCATTTCCAAAAATGTTTTCAGAAATTTTTAAGTTTTGAAATGGTTTCAAGTCAAGTTCTAGAAAATACAGTCCAAGAGGAATTAAATCACTCTATCACAAGAAATGGGGTAGATTTAGTGAATACCCCTTTTTGGCTCAAAATCTTACATTTAGTAGTTCAAAAATCAGTGAGGTACACAAGTTTAAGGAACCACATGCTAATTATCAACTATCAAATGACTATCTCAAGAAATTTCATTTTTAGCCATATCACAAGAATAATGAAAAATTGGGTTCAAAATTCACTATCTCAATTCATTTGGCTCCAAGTTTTTACAATCGGATGCATGTTCTAAGTGAGGGGAAATCTAGAGAATGTGATCATACCAATCTAAGCCTATGTGAATGCAACATGAATGCAACAATGCAAATGCAAAAATAAATACCCCCACCCCAAGCTTGATTACTTACATTGTCTCCAATGTAAATAATCAAGTCGGAGAGAGGAGAAAAATGGAACAACTTACCGAGTCGGTAGCGGGTGTTGGCTTCACATTCCAGTCAAAATTTGGGTAGAAATTTTATCACGGCCGTGAGGCTCATCACGGCTAGGCCGTGATCGTTTTCGGTCCTCGGGGTTGCCCTGTCACGGCCGTGATCTACATCACGGCTAGGCCGTGATGCTCTCTCGGCTTTGGCATCCTACTCATCACGCCCGTGATGGTTGTCACGGCTAGGCCGTGATCCTTTCGTGCTCTTGTTTAGTTCATCACGGTCGTGACCCATTGTCACGCCGGCCGTGACAGTGGCCTCTGACTCTATCTTTTTTTATGCTCTTCTTCTCTTTCTCAACCTGAAAACACTAGACAAACCTATTAATGATATTTTTGCCTCTTGATCTTCTCAAATTATTCAAGAGGTTAAATCAAAAACAAAAGGAAAAAGGGAAAGAAAACTTGGGTTGCCTCCCAAGAAGCGCTTATTTATGGTCTTAAGCTTGACCAAACTTCCTTCAGTCAACCGGGGTCGGCTGGGCGTAGAAGTGCAGGAACACTTCTTTTCCATGGAGCTCCTTCAAATAGCCGTTTCTGCTCATACGGCCAGTAACGCTTCCGCTTTGCTCTTTTCTCTCGGAGCTTCCTAGCCTTCCTTCCTCCCGGCGGAAGTTTTGTTTCCGCATGGACAGCAACTCCAACTTCACCACTGCTGGGTGCATCATTAGCCCTGCAAATATTTGGGGTTGCTTCCATGCTAAGTTCTTCTTTTACCACTGGAGACGTTGTATCAATTCTGCACACATGGCTCTCAAAAGGAGGGTTGTTATAAGAGTCAGTCAATTGAAAATCGATCCTACCTTCCTCTACAGTTAGAGAGAGTTTGCCATTCCTTACGTCTATTAATGCTCCAGCGGTTGCCAAGAATGGCCTTCCTAAAATGATGGGGAATTTAGAATTCCCTTTCATGTCCAATACCAGGAAGTCGGTAGGGATGAGAATTTTCCCTACCTTTACAGGAACATTCTCTAGTATGCCTAGAGGAGTCCTAGTTGAGCCATCCGCAATTTGTAAGGGGAATTTGAATGGTCTCAACTCTTTGCTTCCCAACCTTTCCATGATAGTGAGGGACATCAAGCTCGCACTAGCCCCTAGGTCACATAAGGCTTGGTCAATTTGCACTTGTTCAATCGAGCAAGAGATGGAGAAACTACCTGGGTCTTTCAGTTTAGTAGGCATTTTAGTCTCTACATCTACTTGCTTTTTCCTAACCAACCTTTGTGGGAAAGGTATCGGGGGTTGGTACGGTGGTGGAGGGGCGTATTTTGGTTTCGACTCTTCCTTTTCGCTCGTGTCCTCCTCCCGGTTCCACGTCCATTTCAGCTACCCCCACCCCAAGCTTATCATCCCTCAAGTGTATGACATTGCAATGCTCATTGGGATTTGCTTGGGTTGCCCAGGAATGTATCCTTGGGTCTCGAGTACGTCTCGGCTTGTTGGGCAATCGGGTTTCTAGCATCTTGCTATGAGTGGCTAAGTGGTCTACCTTAGATGCTAGCTCCTTTATTGCCTCATTCTGCTTTGAGCTTGAGTGGCAACAAAGTTTTCCATGAGAGACTCGAGCTTAGATTTTTGAACCCGAGGATACCCGGTCTGCTTTCTCTTATTACCTTGACTCTCTTGGAACTCATGGTTGAGCGTGTTCTTTGTAGTTGCCGTAGTAGGAGAGGTAAGGGTTGTTCCTTCTTTGGTTGTAGGGATTCGGGGGAGCATAGTTGGGCAGCTTCGGGTTCGTATCATAGTAGTTGTTACAAGAGTTCACTTGCTCACCCGAAGCGCCGGATCCATGTGGGCATCCCATCATGTCATGTCCCTGCATTCCACAAATCTCACAAATAGTGTTAGTAGCACCTATTGCACTCACATTAGCTCTTTCAATCTTATCTAATCGTTTATTTAGTGAGTCAAATTTAGACATTATCGGATCAATGCTACTTACTTCAAACTTACCCCCGAAATCTTGTTCGGGTTATTACCTCTTTCGGATCCCCATTGGTGGTAGTTGGTGGCGACATTCTCGATGATGTTGAATGCCTCGGTGAGAGGCCTATTCATAAACGCTCCACAGGCTGCAGAATCTAGTGACACCTTCGAAGAGTAGTCTAATCCGTTATAGAAGGTGTGCACTATTAACCACCTCTCGAGTCCGTGATGTGGGCACGACTCCAGCAGTCCCTTGTATCGATCCCAGGCTTCCGATAATGATTCTCCGTCTTTTTGGAAGAAGCCGGTGATCTGGGTTCTTATGTAGGCCGTCTTGGATGGAGGGAAGAATTTCTCCAAGAACGCCTGCTCCAATTGGTCCCAAGTGGTCAAAGTGTTAGCGGGGATTTGCTTAAGCCAGGCTTTCGCCTTTCCAGTGAGAGATGAGGGGAACAATCTCAAACGCACAACATCGACTGAGGCTCCATTAATCCTGATTGCGTCGGTGAACTCTAAGAATGTTTCTATGTGATCGGTTGGGTCCTCCGAAGGCAATCCTCTGAATTGATGTTGCCTAATCATGTTGATTAGCATAGGTGGTATGGTATAGTTTTCCGCCTCAATCTCTGGCCTTGCAATCCCAGTTCGCAAGCCTCTCGCATTTGGGGCTGCGTAGTCCTTCAAAGGCTTTGTATCCGGTTGATTCGCCATAAGATCAACGGGACTCACATTAGCTCTTTCAATCTTATCTAATCGTTTATTTAGTGAGTCAAATTTAGACATTATCAGATCAATGCTACTTACTTCAAACTTACCCCCCGAAATCTTGTTCGGGTTATTACCTCTTTCGGATCCCCATTGGTGGTAGTTGGTGGCGACATTCTCGATGATGTTGAATGCCTCAGTGAGAGGCCTATTCATAAACGCTCCACCCGGCTGCAGAATCTAGTGACACCTTCGAAGAGTAGTCTAATCCGTTATAGAAGGTGTGCACTATTAACCACCTCTCGAGTCCGTGATGTGGGCACGACTCCAGCAGTCCCTTGTATCGATCCCAGGCTTCCGATAATGATTCTCCGTCTTTTTGGAAGAAGCCGGTGATCTGGGTTCTTATGTAGGCCGTCTTGGATGGAGGGAAGAATTTCTCCAAGAACGCCTGCTCCAATTGGTCCCAAGTGGTCAAAGTGTTAGCGGGGATTTGCTTAAGCCAGGCTTTCGCCTTTCCAGTGAGAGATGAGGGGAACAATCTCAAACGCACAACATCGACTGAGGCTCCATTAATCCTGATTGCGTCGGTGAACTCTAAGAATGTTTCTATGTGATCGGTTGGGTCCTCCGAAGGCAATCCTCTGAATTGATGTTGCCTAATCATGTTGATTAGCATAGGTGGTATGGTATAGTTTTCCGCCTCAATCTCTGGCCTTGCAATCCCAGTTCGCAAGCCTCTCGCATTTGGGGCTGCGTAGTCCTTCAAAGGCTTTGTATCCGGTTGATTCGCCATGAGATGAACGGGACTCAACCTTTCTCCCTCTCTTTGTAGTCTTCTACGTCTGTGGAAGGTCCTCTCGATCTCCGGATCAATCTCACTAAGGCTCCCAAGACTTAGAGATCTTTGCATATAACACACAGAGAGATGGATACAATAGAAGGAAAAGAATGTTTTTGATTTTTTTATTATTATTATTTTTTATTTATTTATTTATTTATTTATTTATTTATTTTTAAATTTCAGAAACAAAAATCAAATAAAAAAAAGAAAAGGTCCAGAAAAATCAATTCAAAATTTGAATTGAGATTCGAAAAGGCACAGTCCCCGGCAACGGCGCCAAAAACTTGGTGTCGCGTCGGTCGACGTGCGACGACGCTCGTGCGATTCCGGCAAGTGTACCGGATTGCCGTCAAGTAATAAAAGATATCGAACCCACAGAGACTGTGTTCTCGAATCGCAATCGGTTTTCGAATCGATTAGTTCTGGACTTTTTAGAGAGGGTTTTGAAATTGGTTTTTGAATTGAAAGATAGATGAGCAGAGAACAATTAAAACAGAAAACAATTGTTTTTGGGGTTTTTATCTAAAACGGATTCCTAAGGATTTGGGTTACCTTTGAGGTTGTTTATGTTGCTAATCTGATTTACCTTTGTTGATTACCGAAATTGCCTTGAAGGCGAGTTTATCCTCTAATAGCTTAAGCTCCCTCTCGGGTTACAAAAGCCGTGCCCAATTGACCCGACCCCTACTCTCGTGGTAGTCGATCCCAGATCGGACCGCTTGCGTTCCGTGACAACTCGTTGCTCCTCGAGGACGGCTTCTAACTCTCGTGATTTCAGTCCCAAGTCTGACTTCTATAGGTCCGACACCCAAGTTCACCGCTAGGTTCCTCCTTGAAATGTCTCGATTATGCAAATAACCTAAGTTCACCGCTAGGTTCCTCCTTGGATCATTCACATCTCACAAACTAGTGGCTCTTAGGGCTTTATGAGTGAAACACCCTAGAAATCCTAAGTTCACCGCTAGGTTCCTCCTTAGAACGTCTATGTCACGCAAATAACGTTTTCAGAAATTTATGAGTGATTTACACACTAGAAATCAGATCTAAAGCAAATCGTAATTAACAAAGAGTTTACATCAAATTTACATCATAAACAAACTTGGGCAGAGCCCTAGTCCCTAGAAACTAAGCTACTACTCCAGTCTTGCCATGGAGATGACAAGCTGGGATGACAACATAATAAAAATCAGAAAAGAGAAGAGAGGAGAAGAGAAGAAGAGATCCTAAATCTATGCCTAGAGTAGTAGCCCCTAAGGTCTGATTCAATTCTATGATGTGATGATCTCTGTATCTGATGTCTTGGTCCATATTTATAGAAATGGGGAAGTTAGAGTCCCAAACCAACTCAAAATCTGATCTATTTCGGTTTCTTCAGGTCCAAGTAATGCGCGTCACGGCCGTGATGGCCATCACGGCCTGGCCGTGACGGTCTCTGCCTCTGGCACTTTTGGAAAATCCGGTTTCTCGCGGGGCGAGAATGTGCTCGTGTCGCGAGCCCTCTGTTTCATGGCCGTGAAGAATTTCACGGCAGGGCCGTGATGTGTTTCGACTTTTGGTGGTTTTGGGTCACGGCGTGATGGCTATCACACGCCAGGCCGTGACAGAACTCGACTTGACCTTTCTTCTTTTTCAGTTTTGCTCGATCATGGCCGTGATGGGCATCACGGCTAGGCCGTGATGGGCATCACGGCTACGCCGTGATGGGCTCTGTTTGGCTCATTTTCTTCAGTTTTAAAGCTCCATCTTCATCCAAACTTCATCATGGTTGATCTTGAGCAATTTACCCTTTATATCTGCAAAACAACACACGAAAACCACCTTACCCGTTCCAAAGGAAAATTAACCTAAAATCTAATAAAAATATGCCTAAACTACATGAAAATGCATGCAAAATGATAGACAAAGATGATGTGGAATCACACTCATCAAATTACCCCAAGCTTAAAACTTTGCTTGTCCTCAAGCAATTACTCAGGCCATAAGATAAATCAATCAAAGCATGGATAGTGAACTAAGAACCCTAGAAGCTAATCCAAGTGATAGGCATATTCAATAAGCACTTAAGAGACAATCAATTTCTAGTCCAATTAGAAGCTTAGGTTTTTTTTTCAAGTTCATATCCTCACTGATTTGGGCACTCATCTCACCTCACTCAAGTGTTTTCGGGTTTATGACAATTCACTCCATTTCCTCAAGGAAAGTATTTTACCATAGGCTTGACTATTAACCAAATCTCTACTTTATTTATGAAAACACTTAAGAATCAAGAGGTCTTTTCCTTTGGTTGTAATGTGGCCATGGGATTTATTGTAAGGTGGGAAAATCAAGGAAAGGGAATTTCAAGAAGGCTAGACAGATTATCAAACATTACAAAGCATGACACCTTCTAAAATACCCCTTTTTGGGCTTTGGTTTACTTTTCCACCTTTCTTCCTTCATTTAATTTTTTTTTTCTTTTTCTTTTCATTTCTCACTTTCTTTGTCATCCACTTCTCCATTTTTTTTTTCTTTGTTTATTTCATTTTTATTTGTTTGGAGAAGGGGAGATTTATAGCTCAAGAGAAATTACTTTCTAGCTTTTTCATCCCATACTTTTTCCAACTACCATTTTGCCCTTTTTGTAATACTTTAAAAGGTGCCATACCAAGCACTATTTATCAAATTAATTCAAGGTACCAAGAAAAGTATTTTTTTCTTTAGGCTCAAAATTGGGCAACTAAGGGGTAGCATTTATCATTCAAAGCTCGGGAGGCCGGAAAAATACCTAGTGCCTCAATCATTTCCAAAAATGTTTTCATAAATTTTTAAGTTTTGAAATGGTTTCAAGTCAAGTTCTAGAAAATACAGTCCAAGAGGAATTAAATCACTCTATCACAAGAAATGGGGTAGATTTAGTGAATACCCCTTTTTGGCTCAAAATCTTACATTTAGTAGTTCAAAAATCAGTGAGGTACACAAGTTTAAGGAACCACATGCTAATTATCAACTATCAAATGACTATCTCAAGAAATTTCATTTTTAGCCATATCACAAGAATAATGAAAAATTGGGTTCAAAATTCACTATCTCAATTCATTTGGCTCCAAGTTTTTACAATCGGATGCATGTTCTAAGTGAGGGGAAATCTAGAGAATGTGATCATACCAATCTAAGCCTATGTGAATGCAACATGAATGCAACAATGCAAATGCAAAAATAAATACCCCCACCCCAAGCTTGATTACTTACATTGTCTCCAATGTAAATAATCAAGTCGGAGAGAGGAGAAAAATGGAACAACTTACCGAGTCGGTAGCGGGTGTTGGCTTCACATTCCAGTCAAAATTTGGGTAGAAATTTTATCACGGCCGTGAGGCTCATCACGGCTAGGCCGTGATCGTTTCTGGTCCTCAGGGGTTGCCCTGTCACGGCCGTGATCTACATCACGGCTAGGCCGTGATGCTCTCTGGCTTTGGCATCCTACTCATCACGCCCGTGATGGTTGTCACGGCTAGGCCGTGATCCTTTCTGTGCTCTTGTTTAGTTCATCACGGCCGTGACAGTGGCCTCTGACTCTATCTTTTTTTATGCTCTTCTTCTCTTTCTCAACCTGAAAACACTAGACAAACCTATTAATGATATTTTTGCCTCTTGATCTTCTCAAATTATTCAAGAGGTTAAATCAAAAACAAAAGGAAAAAGGGAAAGAAAACTTGGGTTGCCTCCCAAGAAGCGCTTATTTATGGTCTTAAGCTTGACCAAACTTCCTTGATCAACCAGGGTTTGGTGGGCGTAGAAGTGCAGGAACACTTCTTTTCCATGGAGCTCCTTCAAATAGCCGTTTCTGCTCATACGGCCAGTAACGCTTCCGCTTTGCTCTTTTCTCTCGGAGCTTCCTAGCCTTCCTTCCTCCCGGCGGAAGTTTTGTTTCCGCATGGACAGCAACTCCAACTTCACCACTGCTGGGTGCATCATTAGCCCTGCAAATATTTGGGGTTGCTTCCATGCTAAGTTCTTCTTTTACCACTGGAGACGTTGTATCAATTCTGCACACATGGCTCTCAAAAGGAGGGTTGTTATAAGAGTCAGTCAATTGAAAATCGATCCTACCTTCCTCTACAGTTAGAGAGAGTTTGCCATTCCTTACGTCTATTAATGCTCCAGCGGTTGCCAAGAATGGCCTTCCTAAAATGATGGGGAATTTAGAATTCCCTTTCATGTCCAATACCAGGAAGTCGGTAGGGATGAGAATTTTCCCTACCTTTACAGGAACATTCTCTAGTATGCCTAGAGGAGTCCTAGTTGAGCCATCCGCAATTTGTAAGGGGAATTTGAATGGTCTCAACTCTTTGCTTCCCAACCTTTCCATGATAGTGAGGGACATCAAGCTCGCACTAGCCCCTAGGTCACATAAGGCTTGGTCAATTTGCACTTGTTCAATCGAGCAAGAGATGGAGAAACTACCTGGGTCTTTCAGTTTAGTAGGCATTTTAGTCTCTACATCTACTTGCTTTTTCCTAACCAACCTTTGTGGGAAAGGTATCGGGGGTTGGTACGGTGGTGGAGGGACGTATTTTGGTTCTGACTCTTCCTTTTCGCTCGTGTCCTCCTCCGGTTCCACGTCCATTTCAGCTACCCCCACCCCAAGCTTATCATCCCTCAAGTGTATGACATTGCAATGCTCATTGGGATTTGCTTCGGGTTGCCCCGGGAATGTATCCTTGGGTCTCGAGTACGTGCCGGCTTGTTGGGCAATCTGGGTTTCTAGCATCTTGCTATGAGTGGCTAAGTGGTCTACCTTAGATGCTAGCTCCTTTATTGCCTCATTCTGCTGAGCTTGAGTGGCAACAAAGTTTTCCATGAGAGACTCGAGCTTAGATTTTTGAACCTGAGGATACCCCGGTGCTGCTCTCTTATTACCTTGACTCTCTTGGAACTCATGGTTGAGCGTGTTGCTGTAGTTGCCGTAGGAGAGGTAAGGGTTGTTCCTTCTTTGGTTGTAGGGATTTGGGGGAGCATAGTTGGGCAGCTTCGGGTTCGTATCATAGTAGTTGTTACAAGAGTTCACTTGCTCACCCGAAGCGCCGGATCCATGTGGGCATCCCATCATGTCATGTCCCTGCATTCCACAAATCTCACAAATAGTGTTAGTAGCACCTATTGCACTCACATTAGCTCTTTCAATCTTATCTAATCGTTTATTTAGTGAGTCAAATTTAGACATTATCAGATCAATGCTACTTACTTCAAACTTACCCCCCGAAATCTTGTTCGGGTTATTACCTCTTTCGGATCCCCATTGGTGGTAGTTGGTGGCGACATTCTCGATGATGTTGAATGCCTCAGTGAGAGGCCTATTCATAAACGCTCCACCGGCTGCAGAATCTAGTGACACCTTCGAAGAGTAGTCTAATCCGTTATAGAAGGTGTGCACTATTAACCACCTCTCGAGTCCGTGATGTGGGCACGACTCCAGCAGTCCCTTGTATCGATCCCAGGCTTCCGATAATGATTCTCCGTCTTTTTGGAAGAAGCCGGTGATCTGGGTTCTTATGTAGGCCGTCTTGGATGGAGGGAAGAATTTCTCCAAGAACGCCTGCTCCAATTGGTCCCAAGTGGTCAAAGTGTTAGCGGGGATTTGCTTAAGCCAGGCTTTCGCCTTTCCAGTGAGAGATGAGGGGAACAATCTCAAACGCACAACATCGACTGAGGCTCCATTAATCCTGATTGCGTCGGTGAACTCTAAGAATGTTTCTATGTGATCGGTTGGGTCCTCCGAAGGCAATCCTCTGAATTGATGTTGCCTAATCATGTTGATTAGCATAGGTGGTATGGTATAGTTTTCCGCCTCAATCTCTGGCCTTGCAATCCCAGTTCGCAAGCCTCTCGCATTTGGGGCTGCGTAGTCCTTCAAAGGCTTTGTATCCGGTTGATTCGCCATAAGATCAACGGGACTCACATTAGCTCTTTCAATCTTATCTAATCGTTTATTTAGTGAGTCAAATTTAGACATTATCAGATCAATGCTACTTACTTCAAACTTACCCCCCGAAATCTTGTTTGGGTTATTACCTCTTTCGGATCCCCATTGGTGGTAGTTGGTGGCGACATTCTCGATGATGTTGAATGCCTCAGTGAGAGGCCTATTCATAAACGCTCCACCGGCTGCAGAATCTAGTGACACCTTCGAAGAGTAGTCTAATCCGTTATAGAAGGTGTGCACTATTAACCACCTCTCGAGTCCGTGATGTGGGCACGACTCCAGCAGTCCCTTGTATCGATCCCAGGCTTCCGATAATGATTCTCCGTCTTTTTGGAAGAAGCGGGTGATCCGGGTTCTTATGTAGGCCGTCTTGGATGGAGGGAAGAATTTCTCCAAGAACGCCCTGCTCCAATTGGTCCCAAGTGGTCAAAGTGTTAGCGGGGATTTGCTTAAGCCGAGGCTTTCGCCTTTCCGGTGAGAGATGAGGGGAACAATCTCAAACGCACAACATCGATCGAGGCTCCATTAATCCACGATTGCGTCGGTGAACTCTAAGAATGTTTCTATGTGATCGGTTGGGTCCTCCGAAGGCAATCCTCACGAATTGATGTTGCCTAATCATGTTGATTAGCATAGGTGGTATGG
Source organism: Sophora flavescens (assembly GCA_030762895.1). Taxonomy (NCBI): domain Eukaryota; kingdom Viridiplantae; phylum Streptophyta; class Magnoliopsida; order Fabales; family Fabaceae; genus Sophora; species Sophora flavescens. Next base: position 93,041,259 of record CM061062.1, on the reverse strand, counting down.
TATAGTTTTCCGCCTCAATCTCTGGCCTTGCAATCCCAGTTCGCAAGCCTCTCGCATTTGGGGCTGCGTAGTCCTTCAAAGGCTTTGTATCCGGTTGATTCGCCATGAGATGAACGGGACTCAACCTTTCTCCCTCTCTTTGTAGTCTTCTACGTCTGTGGAAGGTCCTCTCGATCTCCGGATCAATCTCACTAAGGCTCCCAAGACTTAGAGATCTTTGCATATAACACACAGAGAGATGGATACAATAGAAGGAAAAGAATGTTTTTGATTTTTTTATTATTATTATTTTTGTATTTATTTATTTATTTATTTATTTATTTATTTTTAAATTTCAGAAACAAAAATCAAATAAAAAAAAGAAAAGGTCCAGAAAAATCAATTCAAAATTTGAATTGAGATTCGAAAAAGGCACGATCCCGACAACGGCGCCAAAAACTTGGTGTCGCGTCGGTCGACGCTTGACGACGACGTCGTGCGATTCCGGCAAGTGTACCGGATTGCCGTCAAGTAATAAAGATATCGAACCCACAGAGAGTGTGTTCTCGAATCGCAATCGGTTTTCGAATCGATTAGTTCTGGACTTTTTAGAGAGGGTTTTGAAATTGGTTTTTGAATTGAAAGATAGATGAGCAGAGAACAATTAAAACAGAAAACAATTGTTTTTGGGGTTTTTATCTAAAACGGATTCCTAAGGATTTGGGTTACCTTTGAGGTTGTTTATGTTGCTAATCTGATTTACCTTTGTTGATTACCGAAATTGCCTTGAAGGCGAGTTTATCCTCTAATAGCTTAAGCTCCCTCTCGGGTTACAAAAGCCGTGCCCAATTGACCCGACCCCTACTCTCGTGGTAGTCGATCCCAGATCGGACCCTTTGCGTTCCGTGACAACTCGTTGCTCCTCGAGGGACGGCTTCTAACTCTCGTGATTTCAGTCCCAAGTCTGACTTCTATAGGTCCGACACCCAAGTTCACCGCTAGGTTCCTCCTTGAAATGTCTCAGTTATGCAAATAACCTAAGTTCACCGCTAGGTTCCTCCTTGGATCATTCACATCTCACAAACTAGTGGCTGCCGGGCTTTATGAGTGAAACACCCTAGAAATCCTAAGTTCACCGCTAGGTTCCTCCTTAGAACGTCTATGTCACGCAAATAACGGTTCTTAGAAATTTATGAGTGATTTACACACTAGAAATCAGATCTAAAGCAAATCGTAATTAACAAAGAGTTTACATCAAATTTACATCATAAACAAACTTCGGGCAGAGCCCTAGTCCCTAGAAACTAAGCTACTACTCCAGTCTTGCCATGGAGATGACAAGCTGGGATGACAACATAATAAAAATCAGAAAAGAGAAGAGAGGAGAAGAGAAGAAGAGATCCTAAATCTATGCCTAGAGTAGTAGCCCCTAAGGTCTGATTCAATTCTATGATGTGATGATCTCTGTATCTGATGTCTTGGTCCATATTTATAGAAATGGGGAAGTTAGAGTCCCAAACCAACTC